>CM021101.1:281109302-281335452 GCA_007115665.2 Sequoiadendron giganteum
AAGAATCTTGTCAAGATGTTAGCATGGCATGCATGCACATCCCCAACAAAAATTCCTCCATTGATGCAAAAAGATAAGGCCACGTAAAAGGAATAAGTTGATGGTGGCGGGTTTGCATCTTCCAACTTATATTTTCTAAAGTAAAGGTAAAATAAATTGGAAATTTTCCTAGGGTGCAAATTCATGCCACTACAAATATATATTAATATCTATATATACTCACCATTCAATAATAATATATATATTAATATATGTACAATAATATATATATATATATTATATATGCCTCATTTAATTACCTGCACTTATATTATGTATATACGTACATATATATGCCCCTTATATACACACACACACACACACATATATATACATTCCTAATTTTTATATTCACATATATATATTCAAATACACATTTCATGCAATGTATGAAATTTTCAAAGAGTCATAATTTTAGTTTGATTTGATTAAACAGTGAAAGAGGATTAAAGACTTCCAAACATAACTTTCCCTATAAACTGAAAAGCCTATCAATGTAGGTTAAGCACTTACCAAAATGTTACTCAGACTGACTAGACAAGGTTCCTCTAACCTATGCATGTGAGTGTGTGTGTCTACTTAGATAAGTATACCAATGGTTCCCATACCAACCTCCTCTCCTAGGTGATACTCTCCCTCCCCCTGTGGAGGGTTCAAACCTTTCCTACATCCAACTTAGAGAAACATGTTTGTAGTTAGTTGATAACATATAAATCACATTCATCATATATCATAAGAATCATTAAAGAATTTAAAAAGTAATTTCATCATAATGCATATTCATACAGTTCATTCATCGAATGAATATCTTCAAGACATAATCTTCCATTAAAATAATATTTACTCATAAAAGTAAAAGTAATTTGGTAATTCAAAAATGAGGTGTAATAGAAAATGGTAGAGATTAAGGGGTTCAAAAAGGGAGGCCACACAAATTGGTCCTATTTTATTTTTTTTAAACATAACATAGCATTTGTTGTGGCCCCCCTAAAATGTTAACTTTTTTTTAGTATTTTTAAAAATGTTTTAGTGATAAATTAGCTAGTAGCATGTAGTTTATCCCCAATTTTCTGATATTTTTTTAATGAATATATGAATTTTTACTAATTTTCAAAGTGGACACATCCTGAAAAACATTAATTTGACCATGCTCCCCCTAATTTTTTTGAAAACTAATCAAATATCAATTTTTTTTAATATGTGTAGAATGGAGTATATTTTATAAAAATGTAATTTATTTGAAAATTCAATGAATGGTTAAAAAATAAAGTAAATTATCAAACATTTGTTTTTGACAAAAAAAGAATACACCAACAAAAGAAAGTAAAGATGAAAAGCTTAACATACTCAAAATGTGAAAAAACTACATCATTAGATAGCTAAGAGATAGCTTAACATTACCCAGGTATTTGCTTTAGTCCACCTTGAGACACCTGCAAACTTGATGGGGAGCACAAACGAGATTATGTGACTTTTTGTAAAATATGCAAAAACATGTTTTTTGGTGTTGGAAAGGCAGTCCAAGCCTTTGGGTTGGAAATCCAAAGAAAATCCAAGTCAAAGGCTTGGGAATTCCCAAAGTAGGTCAAAACACAAGCATGTTATAATGTGCTCCCTTTATGCCAAAGTTGTGACATAATGCAAGCATCTTATAACATGATCACTTTATGCCTCACTTTAATTTGTTTGTTTGTATGTATGTTTGTATAAATGTATGCTTTTATGTATGTATGTTTATACATATGTTTGTATGTATGTATGCTTGTATGTATATATATGTATGTTTGTGTTCATTAATTTATGTATGTTTGTATGTATGAATGTATTGTTGAACACACCCAAATACTGAGAGGGGGGTGAATCAACATTTTCAAAACCTTAAACCCTTAAAAAATATGCAAAATCAAATTATTGACTAGATCAAAAACCCTTAACTAGATCTACAACACGTATTAAATCAAAAACAATGAAAGAAATTACAATGAAAACACATTAAAAAGATAGAACTAGATTTACATGGAAAACCCAATAAGGTAAAAACTATGGTGAGAGTTAACTCATAATATATGAAGCTTATTGATTACAAAGATTACAATGATTTTTAAGGCTCACTACCTATGGACTGGTAGACTAAGGCACACAACCTTAGGGAAAGATACAAGGGACTTGCAATACTAAGGTGCACAACCTCAGGGCAAGATATAAATTACAAGGACCTCATGAGATTCACTATCTCACAGCAGGATACATGAAGATGTAGGAATTATAACTTATGTCAACAATACACTCTACTAATTGAGGCGTTAAACCTCATGTCTCTCTCTTTTTTAATATCACACTGCTTCAATTCATCTTCACAAATCACCAATCCCTCACTCTCATCTTGCAATTGAAATGTTCTTGAATTTATATCCTCCACAAGATCTCAAAACATCAATTAGGTCACCATAAGGAACACAAACAATGATTTCAACAAGTCATCCACAAGAACACAATGTAGTCATATCTAAGAGATAGAGACCTAAACAAAAAAAATCTTATTACATCTTCCAATGTGATCCCAAACAATTAACACACTTGTGCACATCAACCCAAGTCAACAATAAGGAAATGTGTAGCACAATACCCATCAACCCAAAAACACACTTGTAACTAAACTTAATCAATGTTGTTCTCAACAAGATAATTCATGACCCAAATTGAGCTTGACACAACTTAATATGTTAGTGAAAATCCCCAAGAACATGACACAATCAAGATAGCAAGCCTTGTCAGCTAGATATCCACAAGTTTCCCAGAAAACCAACTCAACATAATATGTGGCACCAAAGAGATCAACCAATGATGTGCGAACCACAAAGAGATTTTCCATGAACATCCACCAACACTTCCAAAAACTTATTTCACACTATCATGCCACAAACATCCACCACAAACCAAATAGAAGCAAAACACTTCACCCCAAAAGTACAAAATACACAACCATGAGATATACCATTAACATATCAACGTACGATACACATCATCACATGAAAAATATAATAAGACACTACACAAACATTGAGAGGGAATCACATCTCAGTGTGTCAAATTCAGATCCTTCAAAATATGTCAAATTCAAGGCATCTCAAATATATCATCTTGTCTATCTCTTCTAACAACAACCCTACTCAGTAAAAACCAACCATGAACATCAACAACATCAAAGGTATGACATACAACCAATGTCAACCAATCATCATCAACATACAACTAAAAGCACCTCAATAGAAAGCACCAATGACAACCCAAACTGAGTGTAGACACAAGTATCAATGACAACCGATGTCAACAAACAATCTCACAAACATGTGCAACAATCTCCCCAAGTGTTGACAACCAATGCCAACAAGCTCACCAAGTGTACAATAATCTCCTCAAGTGTTGAAATCAATGATAACCAATGCCAACAATTTCCCCCTTTGGAATTGATCGCAACACAAACATTCTCATTCTCCCCCTTTGACATCAATGACAAAGGGAAAAAATATCTTCATCTGAATTAACAACACATTCTCCCCCTTTGACCAACAACACTTCTTCAAGCAATTATATCAGCTCAAAAACTGCACATTTTTTTCAAGCTCCCACTAAGGAGCATATTCTTTCTCCTCTTCAAGCTTCTCCCCCTTTGATGCACATAATTTCCTTCTTGAAGTAGATAATAGGGTCCCCTATCAACAAAAAGCATTACCAAA
The DNA here is from genome assembly GCA_007115665.2 of Sequoiadendron giganteum. Taxonomy (NCBI): domain Eukaryota; kingdom Viridiplantae; phylum Streptophyta; class Pinopsida; order Cupressales; family Cupressaceae; genus Sequoiadendron; species Sequoiadendron giganteum. Next base: position 281,113,079 of record CM021101.1, read on the forward strand.
TCCCCCTGAGAGGAAGCCACCATTAGTCCAGGCATAGGGATATATCTTGAATTACTCCCCCTAGAAAGATGCACCAATTATGCATCTAGAAATAAGGAGGGAAAATTACCCCTAACTTTTTCTTGAGATACTCAAAATTATCCTTTGAAAGTGCCTTAGTGAAGATATTTGCAATTTTATCCTTAGTAGGCACATACTCCATTCCGACTTCTTGTTTTGTAGCCTTCTCCCTTAAAAAGTGGTATTGGATAGAAATATGTTTGGTTCTTTAATGCATCACTGAATTCTTGGAAATATTAATTGCCAATTGTATTACCACATGATATAGGAATAGGTTCATCATAAACCAATTTTATATATACCTTTTTCCTCTAAATCACCATTTAAGAAGGATGACTTGACATCTATTTGATAGAATTTAAAAAATTTGTGAGCATCAAAGAACAAAAAAATCCTTATTGCCTCCATTTTGGCTACCAGAGAAAAACCCTCCTAAAAAAAATACCTTCAACTTGTGAATAACCCTTACATACCAATATTTCTTTGTTCCTTACAACATCATGATCTTCATTCAACTTGTTCTAGAACACCCACTTTGTTCATATCAATTGGTTTGGGAACCAATTCCCATGTCTGATTCTTTTCTATTTGATCCAATTCCTCTTTTATTGCTTTTATCCAACCATAATATTTGCTAGCATCAACAAAGTTTCTTGGCTCTACCTTTGATAGTAAACACAATTTTACTTGCTCACTTTCTTATGCAAGCCTTCTCATGATTAGCACACCATCATTCTTATCTTTAATGATCTGATCTGTAGAATGGTTCTTCTATACATAGTTTGTTGTAGTGTTAGGAACCTTTTTTATATTCTTCTTTCTTCTATTCTTTCTCTTGTTCTTCTTCTTCTTCAATGCAGGGGGTATATCAAATCCATAAACCTCTAGTTCTTTTGAGATTTGACACAAATATACATCTACCTTAACATTTTTGCTTTCAATCATCTTTACCAATCTCTTGTTGTATCATATGTAAGCCTTGATCCTAGTTGAGTAACCAAGGAAGATCCCTTCATTGCACCTTGAATCAAACTTTCCAAGGTCTTCTTCATATATTTTGATGTAGCATCTACTACCAAATACCCTAAAGTATCTAATAGTGGAAGTCATACCATACCAGGGAAAACTTTAGTGGCTAATCTTCGCCAATTGGCGAATAATAGAAATCGGGACCTCCAAAAATTGTGAATAGTCCAAGCTAAAGAGGAGATTGAATCACCAAGTTTTTACAAAAAAATAATTTTTTCTCGATTAATTCACCATGTAAATGACGTGTCATTGGAAATTATTCACCAGTAGTTTATACCATAATTAAAAATATTAATTATATTAGCCAGTAATATGATATTCCTCCGATCAATTTTGGGGTAATATCGCCACTAATAATAAAATACTAATTAATTTTAGGGATACTTTAGCCTTGAATATGGATTTTATCTATTGCCATTTATTAGATTTTTAATCGGATGGTTGTGAGTTGATTCCGCAACCTAATACGCATGTGCCTTTTCAAAGGCTTGTTGAGGCCTGCAATTTGTTTTGGGCCACACGATCCTCGGACCCCACAAGGGGGCATTGCCCCCTCGACCCCCAAAAGGGGGCTCTACCCCCTTGACCCTTGCAAGGGGTGCTACCCCTTGACCCCGCTGATGGCTTCCACCCTCGGGCCCCTACTTCAATATTACAAAAAACAAAAAAATATGGGGGAACTATATCGATCAACTATGAAAATTTTTAAAGGAGAAATTTGCCATTTTAATTAATCCTTTTAGTGATTATTCACTAGGATTTTCCAGTGTTATTATTATTTTTACCAATTATTCGGTAAGATTCACCAAGATTTTACAATTTTTTAATAATGTGTATAGATTTTCTAGGAAAATTAATATTTTTTTCAAAAGGATTTTACACCTTCGCCAAGGGGGGGTTTCTTAAAGTTATCCCTGTGCCATACCATAGCTCATAAGGGGTCTTAGTGTTATTAACCCTCAAATTTACTTTGTTCAAAAAATATACAATGATGTGAAATGCTTCCTTCCAATACATATCAAGTAGATCAACATATTTCAACATAGTTCTATCCATCTCTTGTACAATCCTATTCTTCCTCTCCACTACCCCATTCTATTGAGGGGTTCTAGGAGTAGATAGATGTCTCCTAATATCATGATCTTCATAAAACTTTTCAAATTAATTTGAAGTAATTCACCTGCTCTATTCGACTTTAAACATTTCATCTTAACATCCATTTCATTCTCAAATTTTCTTTTGAAGATTTTAAACTTATCAAAAGCTTTTGATCTATCTCTTAGAAATGTAACCTAAGTAATTCTAGTATAGTCATCAATAACCAACATGAAATACCTTTCACCCTTTTGACTCCTTGTTCTTGTAGGTTCACAAAGGTCGGTGTGAATTAGCTCCAATGGCATTGTACCATAACACTTCTTTCTCTTAAAACTTCTTTGTTTTCTTTCCCATTTGACACTCCTTGCACATAATGTATTTTTTAGGATTAGTTATCTTGAGCATATATCTATTTGCATGAGAAGAATTTAGCTTTACCATATTGTCAAGGTTAATGTGTCCCATTCATTTGTGCCACAACCAACACTCACTGGATTGATTCAATTAGAAGATTCTTCCATTTGACTGCTTTAGATGATGGAAATTTCCATTTGTCCTTGTACCTTCAGCAACTAGTCTTACAAACCATGTCATTTTGATCTCACAACCATTGGCATGCAATTTAATATTATATCCTTTGATGCAGATCTGACTGAAACTAAGAAGATTATGCTTTAGGCCTTTGATATAGTGGACATCCTCAGTCCCACTCTTTTCATAAATTGTTATAGAACCCTTTCCATAAATTTTTACTAACTCATCACCACCAAACTTAGCAGCTCCACCATTAAACTTCTTAATACTGATGAACCTTTGACCTTGTGACTAGTCATGTGGTTAGAGAAACAACTATCAATCAAAAAGTTATTTTCCTCTTATTTTGTATGAAAGGCAATCCAGACAACCATTGATCTTTCATTATCTTTATCAACTTGCAAGGTACCAGACCTCTTACATTTTTCAATGTCGCCCTTCCATGAATAATATTTCATCATTTGAATCATTATCCTCATCTTCTGAAGAAAAAATACTTTCCTTGGAATAGAAAATTATTTTAACCTTCTCTCTTTTATTATTGTAGAGAAGGGGGATTTTATACTCATGAGTCTCTTTATTCTCAAGAGATTCCCAAGGGGTGAACTTCCTGAAACTACCTCAGGGAACAAAGTGAGAGTTTCAAAATTAGAAAGAGCAAGCCACAAAGGTTCTCCGGATGAACTGACGAGGTCTTGACCAAAGGAAAACAACGCAGAAAAAAGTTGATAGTGTAGCGCATTGGAGTTCGAGAGTCATGCTGGAATCTCATACAAACCAAAAACTGAGTTTATCATAGAGAACAACTAAATGACTACTAACAATCAAATTTGTAAGAAATTCTAGAATGCGGGAAAGTAACAAAAAGTAATAGAACTACAATAAATTAAAGTAAAGTAAATGATAGAACTAAAGAGAATAAGAGATAAAAACTTCTCACAAAAAAACAAGTAACAAAGCCTCTAGCACAGGAATATCTTCAATACCTACATGCGTAAGGTCAAGAGAAAATGTTGGGTCTGTATAGGGTTTATCCTCAATCAAACCCCAGTTTGGCATTCCCACTTCCACGGACAGCCAAAAGTGAACAAAATAAGTAAATATGGAGTGATAAAAGAAATCTCCGCTCAAGGAGGAGAAACCATGTCACGAGATAAAGATGCAATTGATAGGGGATGTGTGAAATCCTAGGATGCTCGCAAGTGCAAGGTAAGAGATATATCAACTACAAGGCTTAAGGAAGCCAATGAGAGAAAGGATGAAAGAGAGGGCTATGAGAGCCAAGTGAGTTGCAAAGAGCATTGTAAGAGATTGAGAGTGTTGTAAGAATGTGAAAGCTTGAAGCTATTGTAGAAAGAAAGAGTTTGTGCAAGAAAGATAGCAAGAGAAAGATGGGATAATTTCCAAGATAGAGGCCAAGAAGGAGAGAACCAAATGGATTGAAAAGAAGCTTCTTGAGCCATTACAGAGTGTCTCGGACTGTTACCACCAAAAAAAGTAGCTAAAAATTGGAAAAAATTCTAAAAAATGGTTGTTTAAATGTTGAAACATCATAGGATGCTAGCACGGTGCACACATTTCTGCACTACACACTAGTGTCCAAACACATTAGACTACAAAATCCTGAGAACAGGAAAGGCGCAAAGTTTGACGCAAAGATGACATGTGAAGGTAGTTTCTAGAAAGGTGTCCTGAGCATATTGAGAGGGGAAAAAGGTTGATGCATGGGCTGAAATGAGCCTACACAAGTGCTAGGGGAGTGGATACTAAAGTGGTTACAAGAATGTATGTGAAATTGCAAGGGGTGCAATTTTACGACATTACATTTTTCCCCCACTTTAGTGGGCATATGAATCTACACTAATATGCACGCTAAAGGATATCTACTAAACATAAATAAAATCATGATGCCAAAAGGATACTATAGAGGAAGAAAAAAAATCTTCGAACCAAGGAAGCATTCCCCCAGGCTGATAACCTACAAAACAAACACATTAGACAAGAAATACCTACACAAAACAAAAAATTTAGAATATAAAAATCCATTACATCACGGGGTTAGAACATTGAAAACACACACACATGAACACAAAAAAGTAAAGGATTTGATTCAACAAAGTGAAAGAGACCTTGATGTAAAAAGTTGTCTCAATACTATGCATCATCCCCAAATTAAGAACAATAATACATAGAAGAATTCTTAAATGGAGAGAAGAATGTAAGGATTTTTTTCTTCAAGAGAAGAATGCACCCAAAATTCAAGGAAGCAACTAATGTTGAAGAGAGAAAGAGGTATATACTCAGGATGAAGAAGATGCAAGTCTTCGATCCGGTATATATAATTGAGAAGAGGAGAATTTAAGAGAAATATGGAGAATCTAGAAAGGAATGAAAATTCCAAGAGAGATGGCTCTAGAGGTCTTCAGACCCAAGGATAGTTAAACAAATGCATCATAGATCCGTAGACCTACAGAAGGTGAAAAAAAGGCTCTATAGGTACTCTTTCCTATAGAGTTGAAAAAATTGCACTAGAGGCCTATAAACCAATGATGAATAGACACCGTAGGATGAAAATACTTTACAGGTCCTCAAACTTACAAAAAAGGTGCCCTAGGTACTCTCTCCTAAGGAAAGCTTGATGTAGGGGACTCCACATAGTCAAATTGGATCTTACAATTGCTTGGTCTTGCAAGGCTGATTGAAAAGAATCTTCACAGGTTCACCTACGAAGCAACATGTTAATCCGAAAATTATATATGTTAGGAAATATTGATGTAAAGGATCTCTATAGGTTCTCAGTATTGAAAAGCAAGATTGATTAGAGAAGCCTGTGGCTACTGCAATTTACGTTACAGGATAGTCATAGAAAAGAAGGGTCTAGTCAGGCTGCCCCTAAGATAGACACCAAATAATTTATTTGAGCAAAAATATTTCACAAGGGGTCCCTCAAGAACCCTTCAAAATAAAAATTAGTTCACTCAAGGGATGCTTCATTTGAAATACATGGAGAAGAGATGGGGTCCTTTAAGAGGGACACACATCTCCATAACAAGTTATCACTACCCAACATACATGGGAGGAGAACCATGCAAGATACTTAGAGCATACAAGATAGAGGTAGACCTCGACATCACTTTTCATTTGAAGAAGAGGAAAGTGCATTATAAAATAAATGAGTGATGGCACCTAAATCATGAAGTTGTTGTATTTTATCCTTTAAGGCCTTACATTCACTAGTGGAATGGTCAAGCACTTGATGGTATGCAAAAAAAGAATGTCTTGCTTTATCATGCTTATGAAATTTCTTATGTGTAGGAGGAGGAAGAGTAATTAAGTTGGATTTGACAAGCCTCAACAAAATACAATTTATTTGAGAAATAATGAGTAGGAAGCAACCCTTTCTCTTGTGGAGAAAAGCTTGACTACTCACAAGAAGAAGACACAAAGATAGAATACAAGGGTGGATGAATTAGTCCATGAGAACAAGGTTGAACTAAATTCATTTCCATAGTCAACCATGATTTATATTTATATTTTTCATTCAAGAAACCAAGCCCAAAATTATGCTTATGAGGTATACATTATATAGGGACTTGAATGCCTTGTTCATTACACCCACAACCTTTACACTCATACCCATATTTAGAAATAAGTTTAAATCCAAAGCCGTAACATATTTGTAAATCTTGAGAAGGAGGAGGATCTTCATAGAGAGAATTATTCTAACAATGGGGATTACACTCTTCTATGCTCACCACCAACCTCCTTGATAGGACTACTAGCATTAGCCTCTTTAAAAAAAGTGTGATCATCTTCTTCAGAAGGAGGATCAACACTAAGAACATTACAATTATTGCTCACATTATCCCATGAAAATTATTTCACATTATCCTATGATACAAAAGAATAACTATCTTTGATAGCGTGTGTGAATGATGTTATCAAAGGGTCTAAGTGGATCGAGGTGACTTTATATTCTCTAATGAAGGATTCCATAAACTCTAGAGAACCCCAATCATCACCAAGCCATACATTCTTTTGAGAAGAGGTAGAAGGAGCAAACTTAACATTTCTTGCTTTAGAAGGATCTTCTTTAGGGACATCTATCTCAAGAGTATCCTATGTAGTAGGTACTACTGGAGTAATCATCGACACATTGGAAGACACTGAAGGAATAAGAGTAGGCACAACTGAAACCTGACCAACAACTACCATTTAACACAAGCACATAGCCTTAGGGTCAGCCCTGACTATGACTACTCGATTATTAAAAATGAAAATAGATTTATGTAAGGTAGAAAAGACTACACCCATATCATGAATCCATGATCTACTGAGAATAAGGTTATATGGTAATTTTTTTGATATAACATATAGAAGGGTGGTTACAATAATGGGTCCAAGACGCAAAGGTAATACTATTGTACCTAGAGCTTGTTGGCCAATATTATTGAACCCACAAATAACAATAGAAGAATAATTAAGAGAAGATAAATCAATATTAATCTTAGGAAATAGATCAATGATACACACATTGAGCATCAAACTAGCATCAATAGAGTATGTCTAATGCCAATTTCATTAATGTTAACTATAATCATCAGAGGATCCACCTGATTCTACACTTCCAAAGGTGGGAGTTCCTATGGATAGAATGTAATATTTAGTGAATCTGCATGAATATGAGGTATCAATGCATTAACATCTGTTGGCCTAGCAAAAGAAGGCAAGAGGGTTTTTTGGAAGGCTTCCTGAAGCATACCTTGATAAACTAGAGCATACTGAAGCAAGTCCCATAGTGAGACCTTAGTCAGAGTAACTCAAAGTGGCTCGACAAGTTAATAATCATTGGGTGATTTAGTCATAGGTTTAGGAGCTTGAAGAAGGCTTGGTTGTTTATTCATTCTATTCTCATAACTATGGGCTACTTATCTGTAAGAAGGAGCCATAGAAATACCAAGATAATCGCTATCAAATGTGACACTATCAATAGAACAAATCCTTTTAGGACAAGGACTAGCTAGAGTTAAATAAATGACCAGTCTCTTAGGCCTTTGAGGGGAAACATAGACATAGATTACATTTATAGAATCATCACAAATAATAGAATATTACTCAAAGAAATATTCTCAACATCGATCCAGGGAGGATCAAATGTGGAAGGAGATCCATCATTCACTAATGCATCATCTTTGGATTAGAGTACATTGAAATAGAGAAGAGACTCATCATTCACTAATGCATCACCTTTGGAAGAGATTGCATTGGAATGAAGAAAATGTAGAGTAACATTAAGAAAGCTATCAATTATTTCATCTTCTTGGAACATGATATCCTCTGAAGAAAGAGGAATCTCATGAGAAGGATCAAAGATACAAAGTGACATGGGCAAAGCCAAGTCACTATCACATGCATGAAATGGAACATCATTAACATTTTGAATATAATTAGATACTAAACTCATAAAAGAAGATATTAAATTCATTTTAAAAATAGTAAACTAAATGTGATAAATAGTGAATAAATAATTCATTTGATCTGGAGCAGTCTAGGGGTGATAGAACTAAGAAAAACCAACAATCTAGATTTTCGGATTTTTTTTGGTATTTTCTAGGTTCTAGTAATTTGCATTCTCAGAGGTCTTCGAAGAAAAATTTGGGGTTGAAAATTTCGTCAATACTTAAAATTCATCTATTGAAGGAACATATTTTTGGGGCTGAATTAGTCATCTTGGACACCTTTCCAACAATGTAAACAGTTTTGAAATTTGAGCATCGAGTCAAAAGTTATGACCCCACCAAGTTGAGGTAAATAAATTCCTAGTTTTTTGAAAAATAATGTGCTTCACGCTAGGTTCACCAAAATGTAGAGAATGGGGATTCACTACTCATGAGTCTCTTTATTCCCAATAGATTCCCAAGGGGTGAACTTCCCTAAACTACCTTAGGGAACAAAGTAAGAGTTTCAAAATTAGAAAGAGCAAGCCACAAAGGTTTTTTGGACAAACTGATGAGGTCTCAACCAAAGGATGACAATGTGATTTTCTAGAGTCCCAGAGGGACATTGACATCTCATATGGACCAAAAAAAGAGTTTATCATAGAGAACAACTAAATGACTACTAAAAATCAGATTGCTAAGAAATTCTAGAATGCAAGAAAGTAATAGAATGTAATAGAACTAGAATAAAGTAAAGTAAAGTAAAGTAAATGATAGGACTAAAGAGAATAAGAGATATAAAATTCTCACAACAACCCAAGTAGCAAAGCCTCTAGCACATAAATATATTCAATACCTACATGTGTAAGTTTGACAGAACATGTTGGGGCTGTATAGGTGTTTGCCTCAGTCGAACCCCCATTTTAGTGTTCCCACCTCCATGGATAACCAAAAGTGAACAAATTAAGCAAACATGAAGTCATAAAAGCAATCCCCGCTCAAGGAGGAGAACCTGTATCATGAGATAAAGATGCAATTGATAGGGGATGTGCAAAATCTTAGGATTCTTGCAAGCATAAGGTAAGAGAGATATCAACTACAAGGATTAAGGAAGCTAATGAGAGCAAGGATGAAAGAGAGGGTTGCGAGAGCCAAGTGATCTACAAAGAGCATTGTAAGAGATTGAGAGTGTTGTAAGAATGTGAATTCTTGAAGCTACTATAGAAAAATAGAGTTTATGCAAGCAAGATAGCAAGAGATATATGGGAGAATGTTCAAGATAGATGCCAAGAAGGAGAGAGCCAAATGGATTGAAAATATGACTTTTAAAAAGACAAAAGAAGCTTCCCGAGTCATTACAGGAAATCCTAGGCTATTACCACCGACAAAAGTAGCTGAAAAGTGGAAACAATTCTTAGAAATGGCCATTTGAATGTTGAAACATTGTAGGACACTAGCGTAGTGCACGAACGTCCGTGCGGCATGCTAGTGTCCAAACACATCACACTACAAAATGATGAGAATAGGAAAGGCACAAGGTTTTATGCAAAGCTGATGTACGAAGGTAGCTATTGAAAAGGGGTCCTGAGTATCCTAAGAGAGGAAAAAGGTTGATGTAGGGATAAAATGAGCCTACACATTACTGGGGGAGTGGATACTAAAGTGGTTACAAGAATGTATGTGAAATTGCAAGGGGTGCAATTTTACAACATTATAATTACTATCATCTCATTCTTTATAAGGGAATTTAGATGCAAAATAACCAATCCTTCGACAATTGAAACACTTGAAAGGTAACTTACCTTTGTATTTATTAGTGGATTTATTCAATCTTCTCAAAAATTTTGCTTCCACCTCATCAAATTCATCACTTTGATCCATAGATTCATCTTCCATATTTTTACTAGTTTTGAATGCATCTTCCTTCTTTGGAACATCTTTGTAAAACTCTCTCATTTCAAATTTTGTGAGAGAACCAAGCATTTCATCTACTGAATACTAATCCAAGTCCTTAGATTATTCAATACCACACACCTTATGACTATAAGATTTAGGGAGAGATCTCAAAACCTTCTTCACAATATCTTATTCTTTCACTTCTTCACCAAGACCTCTAATGCTAGTAACATCTTCATCCACCTGAAGCATATAACTAGCGATATCTTCATCCTCGGGGTCTCAAATTTTCTTTTGAAAATTTGCATCTTGGATTTCTTTACTTTATTGCCTCCTTCATAGATACTTCTATATTTTTCCCAAACATCTTTAGTATAATTGTAATTCATCACCTTCAAAAGTTCTAAATTAGCTAACATACACAAGACAACATTCTTAGAATTGGATTTTTTCTCATACCACTTGATCTCAGCTAGATCTGTTGGAGGAGCAGTAGGAGAAATATAACCATCCTTGATATATTTCCAAACACCAAACCCTAGAGAGTTTAGATGGCCTTCCATTCTCAACTTCAAAAAGGTGTAGTTTGTCCCATCAAACCTAGGACCTTTGTAAGCTCCATCATTTTCTATTCTAGACCTTTCCTCAAGTGGTTAAACTTCTTCCAAGGAACTTGGATCTGATACTAATTTTTGAACACACCTAGATACTGAGAGGAGGGGGTGAATTACTATTTACAAAAACTTAAACCCTTTCAGACCTTTAACCCTTCAATAATATGTAAAATCAAATTATTGACTAGATCATAAACCCTTAACCAGATCTGTAGAACTTATTATGATCAACAGTAATGAAAGATAAGACAATGAAATCACATGCACAAGATAACACCAAATTTACATGGAAAATCCATGATGAGCGTTAACTCACAATATATGAAGCTCACTGCTTACAAAGATTATAATGTTGTTTAAGGCTCAATACCTATAGGCTTGCAAACTAAGGAACACAAACTTAGAGCAAGATACAAGGGACTTGTAATACTGAGGTGCACAAGCTCAAAGAAATATAAAAAATTGCAAAGACCTAATGAGATTCACTATCTCAGAGCAGGAGACATGAAGATTTAGGAATTACAACTTATGTAAACAATACACTCTATTGACTGAGGCATTAAATCTCATGTATCTTCTCTTTTTTCATAGCTCACTAATTCAATTCATCTTCGAACATCACCACTCCCAAAATTTCATCTTGCAACTAATATGTTCTTGCATTTATGTCTAGAAGATCTCAAAACATCAATTAGGTTGGAAAAAAGGAACACAACCAATGATTTCAACAAGTCATCCACAAAGACATAATTTAGTCCTATCCAAAAGATAGAGAGGATAAAAAATAATCTTATTACATATTCCAATGTGATCCCAAATAATTCACACACTAGCACAAATTAATCCACGTTTCCAATAAGGAAACATGTATTACTATACCAATGAGCCAAAAAACACACTTGGAACTAAATTTTCTCAATGTGGTTCTCTAAAAGAAATGTCACGAGCCAAACTTCATATGCTGGTGCAGACCCCCAAGCACATGGAACAAGCAAGATACCAAGCCCTGTAGACCAAATATCCACAAGTTTCCCCAAAAACCAAGTCAACACAATATGTGACACCAAAAAGATCAACCAATGATGTGAAAACCATAAAGAGATGTTCCATGAAAATCCGCCAACACTTCCAAAAAAATATTTCACACTATCATGCCACAAGCATCCACCACAAACCAAATAGAATTATAGCACTTCAACCTAAAAGTACATATACTAAACCATGAGATATAAAATTAATAGATCAACTTGTGGTACACACCATCACATGAAAACTAAACTGAGACACTGCATAAACACTGAGATCACGTCCACAAGCCAAAATAGATGCAACATCAATACAAAGAGATGCATAGAATTTTTTGGACCAGTCCAAGCAACCAACAAAACTATCAAGACACCCCAAATACCAAAAGCCTTCTCAAAAAAACTAGTGACCTGAAAATATATGAATGAAACATCCATAGAACACAACCACCGAATCCAAAACCACAAAACTTTATCTTCAACAATAGATAAATGCATAGAATTCTCCCAAACAGTCTTCAAGGAAACTTCCTAATGAAAAACATTTCACCAACTTGTGAAGACCAAAACTTCCTTGCAGTAACACATACATCTTCAGGAATAGTAGGAGAGAGCATAAAACATATTGGAGACATTAGAAAAATCTCTCCACAATCATTAATTTTAATCCTCATCTCAATGCTTCTAATCCTCTTCTTAATTTATCATCATGATATTATCTCTATTGATAGCAACCATACTCATTGACAACCAACCATGAACATCAACAACATCAAAGGCATGACATACAACCAATTCCAACCAATCATCATAAACATACAAATGAAATCACTTCAACATAAAGAACCAATGACAACCCAAACTGAGTATAGACACAGGTATCAATAACAACCAATGTGAAACAACAATCTCACAAACATGTGTAAAAATCTCCCCAAGTTTTGACAACCAATGCCAAAAAACTCGGCAAGTGGACAACAATATCCTCAAGTGTTGACATAAATGAAAACCAATTACAAAAATATCCCACTTTGTTAATGATGGACACATACACCTACTCATTCTCCCCCTTTGACATCAAGGACAAAAGGAAAAACGATCTTCATTTGAATTAAAAACACATTCTCCTCCTTTGAGCAACAACACTTCTTCTTCAAGCAATTATATCAGCTCAAAAATTGCACATTTTCTTCAAGATCCCCCTAATGAGCATATTATTTCTTCTCTTCAAGCTTCTCCCCCTTTGATGTACATACATTACTTGTTAAAGAAACTAACAGGCTCCCCCTGTCAGTAATAAACATTACCAGCTCCCCCTGAGAGGAAGCCACCATCGCTCTAGGCATAAGGATATATCTTGAATTACTCCCCCTAGATAGATGCAACATTTATGCATCTAGCAAGGAGGGGAAATTACCCCTAACTTCTACCAGAGATAATAAAAAGTATCCTTTGAAAGAACCTTATTAAAGATATCCACAATCTAATCCTTAGTAGGCACATACTCCATTCCGACTTCTTTCTCTATAGCCTTCTCCCTTAGAAAGTGGTACCAAATAAAATATGTCTGGTTCTTGAATGCATCATCAGATTCTTGGAAATATTAATTGCACTTTTTTTATCACATGATATAGGAATAGGTTCATCATAAGCCACTTTTATATCCTTCAAAGTCTAGTTCATCCAAAGGGTGGAACAAGCTGCTACATAAATAATATTTGTTGTGGATAAGGACACTAAGTCCTACTTCTTACTAAACCAAGAGACCAATCTATCTCCCAAGAAAAATGCACTTCCACTAATACTTCTCCAACCATCCACACATCCTGCCCAATCAATGTCAATATAAGAACTTAAAGAAAAAAAATCATCCTTCTTATACCATAAACCTAACCATAATCTAGAGTTCCCTTCAAGTATCTGAATATTATTTTCACTATCTTATCATGAGTTTTCTTAGGATTAGTTTGAAATCCGGCAACCAAACATACTGCATGCATAATATCAGGTCTAGAAGTAGTTAATTACAATAATCCTCCAATCATAGACCTATAAATATCCATATCAATCTCCCAAGACTCATCAGTCTTGCTCAAATGCCAACTAGTAACCATAGGAGTACCTACTAGTTTGGAATCCTCCATGCCAAAGTTTTTCAAAATATCCTTTCCACACTTAGCTTGAGAAATAAAGATACCATCACCTACTTGAATAATTTGAAGCCCAAGGAAGAAAGACAACTTGTCAATCATAGAAATCTCAAACTCTTTTTGCATCTTTTCTAAAAAACTCTTACATATATCATCTCCACCTAAGATTATGTCATCAACATATACAACCATAATCAACAACTTTTCTTCGTGAACCTTCATGTAAATATTAATATTTTTGGTACCTTTCTTGAATCCTTGTTGAAGTAAGTACTAATCCAACTTAGCATACCAAGCTCTAGGATCTTGCTTGAGTCCATACAAAGCTTTCTTGAGTTTGCACACCATATTTGAATCTTCTGATAACTGGAATTGGTTGCTCAATATATACCTCTTCCTCTAAATCACCATTTAAGAAGGTTGACTTGACATCCATCTGATAGACCTTGAAATTCTTGTGAGTTACAAAGGAAAGAAACATATTTTTTTGCCTCCATTCTATCTACTAGAGAAAAAGTCTCCTCAAAATCAATACAATTAGTTTGTGAACAACCCTTACATAATAATCTTGTTTTTTTCCTTACAACTTCACCATCTTCATTCAACTTGTTCCAAGAACACCCACTTTGTTCCTATGACATTCTTATTAGCTGGTTTGGGAACCAATTCCCATCTCTAATTTTTTTCTATCTAATCCAATTCCTCCTCCATTAGTTTTATCCAATAATAATATTTTCTAGCATCAAAAAAAAATTGGGCTCTACCTTTGATAGTAAAAACAAATTTACTTGCTCACTTGATTTTGCAAACCTTATCCTAGTCAACACACCATAATTTTTATCTCCAATGATTAAATTTGTAGAATGGTTCTTCTGTACATAATTTTTTAGTATAAGGAACCTTTTTTGATTCTTGTTTCTTCTCTTCATTATCTTCTTCTTCTTCTTCAATGTAGGGGGTATATCAGATTTTCTAACCTCTCGTTCTTGTGAGATCTGAAAAAAATATTCTATCTTAAAAATTGTGATTTCAATAATCTTCCCCAATCTCTTGTTGTAGCATCTATAAGCCTTTCTCCTAGTTGAGTAACCAAGAAAGATCCCTTCATCACACCTTGAATCAAACTTTCCAAGGTCTTCTTCATCTCTTCTGATGTAGCATTTTTTTTTGAAGATCATGAATTATCTAATAGTGGGAGGCATACCATACCATAGCTCTTAATTGGTCTTAGTGTTATTGACCCTCAATTTTACTCTATTAAGAAAATAGACAATACCGTGAAATGATCCCTTCCAATACATATCAGGTAGATAAACATCTTTCAGCATAGTTCTAGCCATCTCTTACATAGTCCTATTCTTCCCCTCCACTACCCCATTTCACTAAGAGGTTTTAGGAGTAGAAAAATGTATCCTAATACCATGATCTTCACGAAACTTTTCAAATTCATTTGATGTAAATTCACCTCCTCTATTTGAACTTAAGCATTTGATCTAACATCCATTTCATTCTCAACTTTTTCTTTGAAGATTTTAACCTTATCAAAAGCTTTTGATTTATCTCTTAGAAATGTAACCCAAGTCATTCTAGTATAATCATCAATAAGAAACATGAAATACCTTTAACCTTGTTGACTCCTTGTTCTTGTAGGTCCACAAAGGTCGATGTGAATTAGCTCTGATGGCATTGTAGCAAAGCACTCCTTTCTCTTAAAACTTGTCTTTGTTTACTTTCCCATTTGAAAATCCTTGCATAATTTATTTGTAGACTTAGTTATCTTGGGCATATCTCTCACTACATGAGAAGAACTATTTTTTAAAATATTTTCAAGGTTGATATGTTTGGTTCTTTTGTGACACAACCAAAATTCATTAGATTGACCCAATAAGTAGATTCTTCCATTTTCCTCCTTTAGATAATAGACATTTTTATTTATCCTTGTACATTCAAAAACTACTCTTTTGGACCCTTCCTTTATGATCTAACAACCATTGGCATGAAATGTAATATTGTATCCTTTTCTTCACATCTAACTAACACTAAGAAGATTATTCTTTAGACATTTTACATAGAGGACACACTTAGTCTTATTATTTCCATCAATTGTTATAACACCCTTTCCATAAATTTTTCCTGACTCATCACCACCAAAATTAACAACTCCACCATTAACCTTATTAAGATTGATGAATCTTCCCTTGTCACCAATCATGTGGTTATAGAAACCAATGTCAATCATCCAAGAATTTGTGTCTTCTTTTGCATGAAATTCTATCCACACAACCATTAGTCTTCCATTACCTTTACCGACTTACAAGGTACCAAACCTCTTAAATTTTTCAATTCCAACTTTTTTGTCTTTCAAAGCCATGAATAATATGTCATCATTTGAATCATTATCCTCATTTTCTAAATAAAAACTACTCTCCTTGGAATAGAAACTTCTTTTAACCTTCTCGCTTTCGTGACTATCATCTGATTCTTTATAAAGGCATTTAGATGTAAAATGACCAATCCTTCCACAATTGAAAAACTTGAAAGGTAACTTACCTTTGTATTTGAGGGTTCCTTTCTTCAATCTTCTCAAAAAAATTTCATCCACCTCATCAAAGTCAATGCTCTAATCCACATATTCATCTTCTGTATTTTTACTATTTTGAATGCAGCTTCCTTCTTTGGAACATATTTGCGAAAATCTCATTTAAGAGGTTGTAAGAGCACTAAACATTTCATCTATTGAAAATTTATCCAATTCCTTATACTCTTCAATAGAAAAAACCTTATAACTATAAGCTTTAGAGAGAGATCTCAAAACCTTCTTCACATATCATCTTCTTTCACTTCTCCACCAAGACCTTTGGTACCAGTAATAAATTCATCCACCTAGGGAATATAACTATAAATATATTCATCCTCTATCATTCTTAGGGTCTCAAATATTCTCTTAAAAATTTACATCTTTGCTTCCTTTACTTTATTTTCTCCTTTATAGATACTTCTAATTTTTTTGTAGACATATTTAGAAAAACTACAATTCATCACCTTCAAAGCTTCTAAATCATCTAGCTCACATAAGATAGAATTCTTATCCTTGGCATTGTTCTCATACAACGTGATCTCATCTGGATCTGTTGGAGGAGCAACAAGAGAAGTATAACTATCCTTGACAAATTTCCATATACTAAACCCTAGAGAGTTTAGATGAAATTCCATTCTCAACTTAAAAAATGTGTAGTTTATCCCATCAAACCTAAGATATTTGTAAGCTCCATCATGTGTCATTTTGGACCTTTCATCAAGCGATTAATCTTATTTAGAGGGACATGGCATTTCATACCAATTATTGAACACACCTAGATACTAAGAGGGGTGGGTGAATGAGTATCTACAAAAAATTAAACCCTTTTAGACCTTAAACCCTTTAGCAATAATTAAAATCAAATTATTGACTAGATCAAAAACCCTTAACCAAATCTGTAGTACCTATTCAAATCAATGATAATGAAAGATAAGAAAATGAACACACATGCACAAGATAAAACTAGATTTATGTGGAAAACCTAATAAAGGAAAAACCATTGTGAGAGTTAACTCATAGTATATGAAGCTCACTAACAAATATTACAATGTTGTTTAAGGCTCACTACCTATGGACTTGGAAACTAAGGCACACAACCTTAGTGAAAGATACAAGGGACTTACAATACTAAGGCACACAACATTAGAGAAAGATACAAATTACAAGGACTTGATGAGATTCACTATCTTAGAACAGGATACATGAATATTTAGGAATTACAACTTATTTCAATAATACACTCTATTGATTGAGGTTTTAATGCTCATGTCCCCTATATTTTTTCACAGCTCATTGCTTCAATTAACTTTTTCACATCACCACTCCCTCACTCTCATATTTCAAATGAATTTTTTTTGCATTTATATCCTTTGTAAGATCTCAAAACATAAATTAGGTTGGCCAAAAGGAACCAAAATAATCATTTCAATAGGTCGGCCACAAAAACATTATGTGGACCTATCCAAAAGATAGAGAGGACCAAAAACAATCTTATTAGATCTTCTAATATGATCCCAAACAACTCACACAGCAGTGTACATCAACCCAAGTCGACAACAAGGAAACATGTAGAATATATGTATAGCACAATACCATTCGACCCAAAAGCACACTTGCAATTGAATTTACCCAATTTGGTTCTCAACAAGATAGGTTAAGACCCAAATTTAGATTAACACAACTTTATATGCTAGCATAAACCCCCAAGCACATGGTGCAAGCCCTATCAGCCAGATATCCACAAGTTCCTTAGAAATTCAACTCAACACAATATGCGAAACCAAAGAAATAAACAAATGATGTGCAAAAAACAAAGATATGTTCCATGAATATCCAACAACACTTCAAGAAAATTATTTCATATTGTCATGCCACAAACATCCACCACAAATCAAACAAAAGCATAATAGTTCACCCTAGAAGTAAAAAATACACAACCATGAGATAGAACATTAATAAATCAATTTGTAGTACACACCATCACATGAAAAACAAATTGAGACACTATAAAAACATTGAGATCATTTCCACCAAGTCATAGGAGTAGAAACATCAATACGAAGAAATATGGAGCATTTTTCATACCAATCCAAACAACTAGCAAAACTATCAATACACTACAAATACCAAAAACCTCTTCAGTAACACCAGTGACCTAAAAATATATGAGTGCAACATCCACATAACACAACCATTGAATCCCAATGGGATGACCATATCTTCAATATTAGAGAAATGCAAGGCATTCTCCCAAACAGTTTTTAAGGAAACTTTCTGAAATAGAAACTTTCACCAACTTGCAAAGGCAAGAACTTCATTGCAACAACACATAATTCTTCAAGAAGAATAGGAGAGAGCATAAAACATACTAGAGACCACCACTGACATCTCTCCACCAACATCATTACTTTTAAATCCTCATCTCAATGCTCCTAATCCCCATCTTAATATATCATAATGATATTATCTCTTTTGACAACAACCATACTCCTTGACAACCAATCATGAAAATAAACAACATCAAAGGCATGAAATACAACCAATGACAACCATTCATCATCAACATAAAACTGAAATCACCTCAATAGAAAGCACCAATGATAGCCTAAACTAAGTGTAGACATAGATATCAATGACAACTAACATTAAACACTAATCTCATAAACATGTGCAACAATCTACCCAATTTTTGACAACCAATGCCAACAAACTCACCAAGTGTAAAAAAATCTCCTCAATTATTGACATCATTGACAACAAATGACAACAATCTCCCCCTTTGGAATTTATGGAAATAAACACCTACTCATTCTTCCCTTTGACATCAAGGAAAAAGGGCAAGAAGATCTTCATTTGAATTAACAACACATTCTCCCCCTTTAACTAGCATAACTTCTCCTTCAAGAAATTATATCAACTCAACAATTGCATATTTTCTTCAAGATCCCCCTAAGGATCACATTATTTATCCTATTCAAGATTCTCCCCCTTTGATTTACATACATTCCTCCTTCAAACAACTAACAGGATGCCCCTATCAGCAACAAGAATTTCCATCTCCCCCTAAGTGGAAGCCACGATTAGTCTAGGCATAAAGGTATGTTTTAAATTACTCCCCCTAGATAGATGCACCAATTATGCATCTAGCAAGAAGGAGGGGAAATTAACCCTAACTTCTACCAGAGATACTCAAAAGTATCCTTTGAAAGTGCCTTAGTGAAGATATCTATAACCTGATCCTTAGTAGGCACATACTCCATTTTGACTTCTCGCTCTATAGCCTTCTCCCTTAGAAATTGGTATCGGATAGAAATATGTTTCATTTTTTGAATACATCATCAGATTCTTTGGAATATTAATTGCACTTGTATTATCACACAATATAGGAATAGGTTCATCACAAACCACTTTTATATCCTTGAAAGTCTGGTTCATCCAAAGCACCTGGGTGCAACAAGATGCTACAACAATATACTCAACTTCTATTGTGGATAAAGACATTGAGTCCTGCTTCTTACTGAACCAAGAGATGAATATATCTCCTAGGAAAAATTCGCTCCCACTAGTACTTCTCTATCCATCCACACATCCTTCCCAATCAACATCAGTATAAGCGCTTAAAGAAAAATCTCCATCCTTCTTATACCAAAAACCATAATCTAGAGTTCGCTTCAAGTATCTAAATATTATTTTCATTGTCTACTCATAATTTTGCTTAGGATTAGCTTGAAATCTAGCAACCAAACATACTACATGCATAATATTAGGTCTAGAACTAGATATGTACAATAATCCTCCAATAATAGACATATAAATAGTTCGATTAACCTTCAGAGACTCATTAGTTTTGTCAAAATGACAACCAATAACCATAGGAGTACCTACTATTTTGTAATCGTCCATGCCAAAAAATTTCAACATCTCCTTTAGATACTTAGCTTGAGAAATAAAGATACCATCACCTAGGGGATCAACTTGAATCCCAAGGAAGATAGATAATTCACCAATCATAAAAATCTCAAACTCTTTCTACAAAACTCTTACACATATCATCATCTCTACCAAATATAATGTCATCAACATATACAACCAGAGTCAACAACTTGTCTTCCTAAACCTTAATGTAAAGATTACTATTTTTAGTACCTTTCTTGAATTCTTGCCAAAGTAAGTACTTACCCAATCGAGCATACCAAGCTCTAGGAGCTTGCTTGACTCCATACAAATCTTTCTTGATTTTTGGTGCAGGAGCACTTGTTTGATTTCTTGACTCCATGAGGCCATTTGTAAATAGTTGCTCTATTTTATGTATTGGGTCTTATAATAAGGTTTATAAAACCATTTTATAGGTTTTTGATTCTTAGGAAGTAATATTTGAAGTCATTTGTCAAATAATGTTTAAAGTTGTTCCATATTGTAAAAATTGTAAAAGTTGCTCAAGAAAGTTTTCAAGCAACTTGTCAAAAGTGTCATTAAGGTGTTTTGTCAAAAAACTAACTAAAAGGTGGTTTAAAATAGTTGGTTTTGGTTGTAAATGTATAATTACACCCTCCAAAACTCGAATTGGGGAGGTTGGAGACATTATTTGTGAAGTTTGATGAATGGCAACCTCAAGTTTGTGTGCATTTTCTGATTTTACATTGTTTCCAGGTTGAAGTTGTGGTTTGTACGGCCTGATATGCACTCAAATAATGGATTATCATTTGTCTCATTCAATTTTATTGAGTTTTGTGGAAGATATGATTATTTTGGTGAGACTGCCTATTTTAACAATATTGTGCAGAATTTACAGTCTGAAAGAATGTGATGAAACGGATTTTAAAGTATATATTTTGGGCCTGAAACCAATTTTATGTTGTTTCTATATGAATCTAATTTCATTTTCTTCAAGTCTCATCAAATTTCATTAAGATTTGAATAAGTTATGATCATTTTAGCGAGGACATGTTTGAACCCTGTCTAGGGTTTGCAGTTTTGGGAAAAATGAAATAATTTCTTTTGGGCTACCATGGTTATGTTTCCAATGTGACATAGAATGAATAATAGAATGTGTTATACAAAGATTTATTTGGATTAATTTTGAAGGATTGTGGGATATGTTGTTGAATCCTCCTAACTTTGCATCAGATTGGTATCAGAGCCCAGAAAGATTTGGGTTGGTGAGTGGTAGTTGTGGTTTTGTGTTTGGTGTTGTGTTGTGGTTGGTTGCAGGTTATGTGAGAACCTGATTGCTGCCATTGAGAAGGTAGAGAGAAAAGTGAGTTGTGAGAAAGGATATACTTTTTGAGACCATCTAGAAAAGATGGAGAACTTGAGAAGGCATTTGCAGGCAGAGGAGGAGAGAAAAAAGAGAAAAAGACAAGCAAAGATGGATAGGGAAATTGCTAAGTTGAAGCAAGAAATGAAGAGGTTGGATAAAGAGTTCCAAGAATCTATGAAGAGGATAGAACAAATGATGAAACAAGAGACAAGTTGGAATTTTAAATTGAAAAGGAAGATGGTTTGGCCTATAAAGAAGATTGTGAAAAGAAGAAGAAATGAGAAGATGAAAGAGGAAGAAGAAGCATATGAAGATGCACATGAAGAATTCCTAGATGAAGACAAAGATGTTCCAAAGCATGAATATGAATAGTTTAAATTTGTTGCAGAAATTCCAAGGCAAGAAGGTGAATGTATTATTGATATAAGAAACCTGATTTCAGGAATTGAAGATGTTGAGTTGATTAAGGGAATGATCATGGATGAATTGGTCATAGAGATTTGCAAAGGATTGATGAATGATGGAGGTATTATGGTAGAAAGTTTGTTTCATTTCATTATGTTACTAATGCTTTGGAAAAAGAATAATTTTCAGGTTGAAAATACAAAGGAAAAAGTGCAAATTAATTGGAAGATCAAGAAGAATGCAATTCAAAGGGGCTTGAATTCTTTTGCCCTCAGGAGTTTGGTGTAGGAGCACTTGTTTGATTTCTTGACTCCATGAGGCCATTTGTAAATAGTTTCTCTATTTTATGTATTGGGTCTTATAATAAGGTTTATAAAACCATTTTATAGGTTTTTGATTCTTAGGAAGTAATAATTGAAGTCATTTGTCAAATAATGTTTAAAGTTGTTCCATATTGTAAAAATTGTAAAAGTTGCTCAAGAAAGTTTTCAAGCAACTTGTCAAAAGTGTCATTAAGGTGTTTTGTCAAAAAACTAACTAAAATGTGGTTGAAAATAGTTGGTTTTGGTTGTAAATGTATAAGTACACCCTCCAAAACTCTAATTGGGGAGGTTGGAGACATTATTTGTGAAGTTTGATGAATGGCAACCTCAAGTTTGTGTGCATTTTCTGATTTTACATTGTTTCCAGGTTGAAGTTGTGGTTTTTACGGCCTGATATGCACTCAAATAATGGATTATCATTTATGGATGGAAATATATTTGTTTCTAGTTTCCAAATATTTTTTTCTCATTCAATTTTATTGAGTTTTGTGGAAGATATGATTATTTTGGTGAGACTGCCTATTTTAACAATATTGTGCAGAATTTACAGTCTGAAAGAATGTGATGAAACGGATTTTAAAGTATATATTTTGGGCCTGAAACCAATTTTATGTTGTTCCTATATGAATCTACTTTAATTTTTTTCAATTCTCATCAAATTTCATTAAGATTTGAATAAGTTATGATCATTTTAGCGAGGACAGGTTTGAACCCTGTCTAGGGTTTGCAGTTTTGGGAAAAATGAAATAATTTCTTTTGGGCTACCATGGTTATGTTTCCAATGTGACATAGAATGAATAATAGAATGTGTTATACAAAGATTTATTTGGATTAATTTTGAAGGATTGTGGGATATGTTGTTGAATCCTCCTAACTCTGCATCAATTTTGCACATGATATCTTGATCTTCTAATAAATAGAAACCATTTGGTTTCTCAATATACACCTCTTCAAGTCTGAATGACCATTTAAGAAGGTTGACTTGAAATCCATTTGATAAACTTCTAAATTCTTGTGAGCAGCAAAGACAAGAAACATTGCCTCAATTCTGTCTCTAGGAGAAAAAGTCTCATCAAAATCAATACATTCAACTTATGAATAATCCTTACATACCAATCTTGTTTTATTCCTTACAAATTCACCATCTACATTTAGCTTGTTCTATAACATTCACTTTATTCCTATAACATTCTTATTAATTAGTCTAGGAACCAATTTCCATGTCTAATTATTTTCTATCCGATATAATTTCTCTTTCATTTCTTTTATCCAACCATCATCTTTTCTAGCATCGACAAAGTTATTCGGCTCTACTTTTCATAGTAAACATAGGTTTACTTTTTGACTTAATTTTTCAAGCCTTCTCTTGCTCAACACACCATCATTATTGTATCTAATTATCTAATCTATAGAATGGTTCTTCTGTACATACCTTTTTAGAGTCTTAGGAACCTTTTATGATTGTTATTTTTTCTCTTATTTCTCTTCTTCTACTTCTTCTTCATCAATGCAAGGGGTATATCAGATCCAGAAACCTTTGATTCTTGTCGAATATGAGACAAATCTTCATCTACCTTAACATTTTTTCTTTCAATCATCTTTCCCAATCTCTTGTTGTAGCATCTATAAGCCTTGCTCCTGGTTGAGTAACCAAGAAAGATCCCTTCATCACACCTTGAATCAAACTTACCAAGGTCTTCTTCATCTCTTCTAATGTAGCATTTTTTTCCATAGATCTAGAAGTATCTAACAATGGGAGGAGTACCATACCATATCTCATAAGGGGTCTTAGTTCTATTGATCCTGACTGCACTCTGCTAAGAAAATAGGAAATAGCGTGAACTACTTCCTTTCAATACATATCAAGTAGATCAACATCTTTCAACATAGTTTTAACAATCTCTTTCATAGTTGTATTCGTCCTCTCCACTACCCCATTATATTGATGGGCTCTAGGAGTAGACATATTTTTCCTAATACCATGATCATCACAAAACTTTTCAAATTCATTTGAAGTAAATTCACCAACTCTATCTGACCTTAAGCATTTGATCATAACATACATTTCATTCTCAAATTTTTCATTGAATATTTTAAACCTATCAAAAGATTTTGATTTATCTCTTAGAAATGTAACTCAAGTCATTCTGCTATAATCATCTATAAGAAACATGAAATACCTTTCACCTTGTTCACTCCTTATTCTTGTAGGTCTACAAAGGTTAGTGTGAATTAGCTCCAATGGTATTGTAGCATAACACTCCTTTCTATTGAAACTTCTATTTGTTTTCTTTCCTATTTGATACTCCTTGCATAATGTTTTGCAGGCTTAGTTACCTTGGTCATATCTATCACTCTCACACTACATGAGAACAATTGATCTTT
This sequence comes from Sequoiadendron giganteum, assembly GCA_007115665.2. Classification (NCBI taxonomy): domain Eukaryota; kingdom Viridiplantae; phylum Streptophyta; class Pinopsida; order Cupressales; family Cupressaceae; genus Sequoiadendron; species Sequoiadendron giganteum. The sequence continues at coordinate 281,137,874 of CM021101.1, forward strand.
ACCATATTGTCAAGGTTTATGTGTCCCATTCTTTTGTGCCACAACCAACTCTCACTCGATTGAGCCAATAAGTAGATTCTTCCATTTTTCTTATTTTAGATGATAGACATTTCCATTTGTCCTTATACCTTCAACAACTAGTCTTCCATACCCTTCCTTTTTGACCTTACAACCATTGGCATGAAATGTAATATTGTATCCTTTTCTATAAATCTAACTTACAATGAGAATATTATGCTTCAGACCTTTGACATAGAGGACATCCTCAATCCTACTCTTTCCATCAATTTCTATAGCACCCTTTCCAAAAATTTGTGTTGAATCATCACCACCAAAATTAATAGCTCCACAATTAACCTTCTTAAGACTGATGAACCTTACCTTATTACCAATCATGTGGTTAGAGCAACCATTGTCAATCATCCAAGCATTTTCCTCTTCTTTTGCATGAAATTCAGTCCACACAACCATTGATCTTTAATTACATTTATCAACCTACAAGGTACCACACCTCTTACATTTTTTAATGTCACCCTTTTTTTTCTTTCAAATCCATGAATTAAATTTAATCATTTGAGTCATTATCCTCATCTTCTGAAAAAAATGCTCTCCTTGGAATATAAACTTATTTTAACCTTTTCTCTTTTATTACTAGCATCTGATTCTTTATAAGGGCATTTATATGCAAAATGAACAATCCTTCCACAATTGAAAGACTTGAAAGGTAACTTACCTTTGTATTTATCAATGCCTTTTTTCAATCTTCTCATAAATTTTGCTTCCACCTCATCGAAGTCATCAATCTGATCCATAGATTCATCTTATGTATTTTTTCTAGTTTTGAATGTAGCTTCCTTCTTTGGAACATATTTTTAAAACTCTCTAATTTCAAAGGTTGTGAGAGAAGAAAAAATTTCATCCATTGAATATTGATCCAAGTCCTTAGATTCTTCAATAGTAGACACCTTATTATTAGAATCTTTAGGGAGAGATCTCAAAACCTTCTTCACAATCTCATCTTCTTTCACTTCTCCACCAAGACCTCTGATGTCAGTAACAACTTCATCCACCTGAAGCATATGACTAGAAATATCTTCATCCTCTATCATCCTCAAGGTCTCAAATCAACTATTGAAAATTTACATCTTGCTTGCATTAATTTATTGTCTACTTCATAGACACTGCTAAAATTTCCCCAAACATCGTTATAAGAACTACAATTCATCACCTTCAAAAGTTTTGAATCATCTAACCCACACAAGATATAATTCTCAGCCTTGTCATTGTTTTCATACAACCTGATCTTAGTTGGATCTGTTGGAGGAGAAGCAAGAGAAGTATAACCATCCTTGATAGATTACTAAACACCAAACCCTAGAGAGTTTAAATGGCCTTCCATTCTCAACTTCCAAAAGGTGTAGATTGTCTTATCAAACCATAGACCTTTTTAAGCTTCATCATGTGTTATTCCAAACCTTTCCTCAATAAGTTAATATTCTTCATAGGAACTTGGATCTGATACCAATTGTTGAACACACCCAAATACTGAGAGGGGGGTGAATCAATATCTAAAAAAACTAAACCCTTTCAAACCTTAAACCCTTCAACAATATATAAAATCAAATTATTGAATAGCTCAAAAATCCTTAACAAATTTTGCATCACTTATTCAAATCAATAAAAATGAAAGATAATAAAATGAAAATACATGCAAAATATAAATCTAGATTTACATGGAAAAATCTATAAGGGAAACCCATGGTGTGAGTTAACTCACAATATACGAAGCTCACTGCTTACAATGATTACAATGTTGCTTAAGGCTTATTGCATATGGAATTATAGACTAAGGCACACAACCTTAGGGAAAGATACAAAGGAATTACAATACAGAGGTGTACAACCTCAATGAAAGATACAAATTATAAGGACCTAATGAGATTAACTATCTCAGAGCAAGACACATGAATATTTACGAATTACAACTTATGTCAACAATACACTCTATTGTTTGAGGTGTTAATTTAACATGTTTATTATCTTTCTCATAGCTCACTACATGAATTCATATTTTCACATCACCACTCCGTCACTCTCATCTTGCAACTATTTTTTTTTTATATTTATATCCTCTGCAAGATCTCAAAATATTTATTAGGTCAGCTAGAAGGAACACAAACAACGATTTCAATAAGTAAGTGACAAAAACATAATGCAATCCTATCTAAAAGAGAGAGAGGACCAAAAAAATATTATTACATCTTCCAATGTGATCCCAAACAACTCACACACTGGCACACATCAGCCCAAGTCATCAACAAGGAAACATGTAGCACAATACCAGTTGGCCCAAAATCACACTTGCAACTGAATTTACTCAATGTTGTTCTCAACAAGATAGGTCAAGACCAAAATGCAGCTTAACACAACTTCATATGTTGGCATAGACCCCCAAGCACATGGTGCAAGCAAGATAGAAAGCCCTATTGGCCAGATATCCACAAGTTTCCCAAAAACCAGCTCAAAAAATATGTGGCACCAAAGAGATCAACCAATGATGTGTGGACCACAAAGAGTTATTCCATGAACATCCACCAACACTTCCAGAAAATTCTTTCACACTTTCATGCTACAAACATCCAACCCAAACTAAACATAAGAAAAAAACTTCACTCTAGAAGTACATAGTACACGATGATGAGATAGAACATTAATAGATAAAATTTTGGAACACATCATCACATAAAAACTAAAATTGGACACTACAAAAATACTGAGAGAATGTCCACCAAACTGCAAGAGCAATAACATCAATATGAAGAAATGCAAAGCTTTTTTCAGACAAGTCTAGACAACTAGAAAAACTATCAATACATTGCAAATACCAAAAATATTTTTGGCAACACTGGTGACCTAAAAATATAGGAGTGAAACATCCACAAAACACAACCACTAAATCCCAAACCATAAGACCATATCTTCAACACCCTATAAATACATAGCATTCTCCCAAATAGTCTTGAAGGAAAATTCCTAAAGGAAAAAATTTCACCAACTTGCAAAGACTAGAACTTCCTTGCAACAACACACACTTCTTTAGGAACAATATGAGAGAGAACAAAACATATTGGAGACAATCAAAAACATCTCTCCACTAAAATCATTACTTTTAATCCTCGTCTTAATATATCATCATGATTTTATCTCTTCTAACAACAACCATACTCAATGACAACCAACCGTGAACATCGACAACATCAAAGGCATGACATACAACCAATACCAACCAATAATCATCAACATAAATCTGAAAGCACCTCAATAGAAAGAACCAATGATATCCCAAACTAAGTGTAGACACAGGTATCAATAACAACCGATGTCAAAAAATAATCTCAAAAAAATGTGCAACAATTTCCCTGAATGTTGACAACCAATACCAACAAACTCACCAAGTGTAGAAAAATCTCATCAAGTGTTGACACCAATGACAACCAATTCCAACATGTATGCTTGTATGTATGTATGAATATATGTATGTTTGTACATATTAGTGTGTGCTTCTATGTATGTATGTTTGTATGTATTAATGTGTGCTTCTATGTATGTATGTATTTATGTATGTATGTATACATATTTGTATGTATGCTTGTATATATGTATTTTGGTATTATTGAATTTATGTGTTCGTATGTATGAATGTATGATTGTATGTGTGTACATATGTATGAATGTATATGTGTTTGTATGTATTTCTTGTGGCATCCATTTTATTAGAGTGGGTATTCACCATTAGGAGGGATCCCAAAGTGGCCTTAAAAGGTGTGTAAAATTTATACACCAAAATGGTCAACTTTAAGCTCTAGAGTATAGGGTTTAAGGTATTAATTTGAGGCTTTAGGGTATAGGTATATAGGGATGACGGTCGAGGGTGTAGGGTTTAGGGTTTAAGGTATAGGGTTGAGGGGTGCAAGATAGTTTTCAAGATTGAGGGTATATGGTTAAGTGTATAGGGTATAGGGTCTAGGGTTTAGGATATTTAATATAGGTTTGAGGGTTTAGGGTACAGGGTTGAATGTAGGGTTTAGGGTTTAAGTATTGGCTTGAGGGTTAAGGGTTTATGATTGAGGGATAATGTTTAGGGTTGAGGGTATAAGGTAAAGTGTATATGGTATAGGGATTAGGGTTAAGGATATTAGGTATAGGGTTTAGGGTATGGGTTGAGGGTATAACGAATAGGGTTAAGGGTTGAGAGTGTAGGGTTTAGGGTTTAAGTATAGGGTTGAGGGTATAGGGTTCAAGGACAATGTAAAAGGTTTAGGGTATAAGGTTGAGGGTATATGGTATAGGGATGAGGGTTGAGGGTGTAGGGTTTAAGGTATAGGGTTGAGGGTTGAGGGATAGTGTTCAGGAATGAGGGTATAGGGTTAAGTGTATAGGTTATAGGGATTGAGGTTATAAGGAATAGGGTGAAGGGTTAAGAGTGTATGGTTTAGAATTTAAATATAATATTGAGGTACAATGTTCATGGTTTAGTGTATAAGGTTGAGGGTATAGGGTATAGGGATGAGAATTGAGGGTGTAGGTTCTAGGGTTTAAGGTATAGGGTCGAGGTTTGAGGGTGTAGGGTTTAAGTATAGGGTTGATGGTATAGGGTATAGGGTTGACAGATTAGGGTTTATAGTTGAGGGATAATGTTAAGTATTGATTATATAAGATTATGTGTATAGGGTATAATGACTAGGGTTTAGGATTTTTGGTTTAGGGTTTAGGGTATGGTTTGAGTCTATAAGGCATAAGGTTAAGGGTTGAGAGTTGAGGATTGAGGGATAATTTTCAAGATTGTGGGTATAAGGTTGAGGGTATAAGGTATAGGGATTAGGTTTGATGGTATAGGGTTTAAGGTATAGGGTTGAGGGTATAGGGTTGAGGATTGTACGATTGAGGGATAATGTTCAACCCATTAACTGTATAATATTAAGTGTTTGGGGTATATGGATTAGGGTTTAGGATATTGGGTATAGGGTTTAGGGTATGATTTGAGGGAATAATGCATAGGGTTAAGGGTTGAGAGTGTATGGTTTAGGTTTTAAGTATAGGGTTAAGGGATAATGTTTCAGGTTTAAGGTATAAGGTTGAGGGTATAGGGTATAGAGATGAGGGTTTATGGTTGATGGTGTAGGGTTTAGAGTTTAAGGTATAGGGTTGAGGGTTTAGGTATTAGGGCTTAAGTATAGGGTTGTGGGTATAAGATATAGGGTTGAGGATTTATGATTGAGGGATAATGTTTAGCCTGTTGAGTGTATAATATTAAGTGTGTAGGGTATAGGGATTATGGTTTAGGATATTGGGTATAGGGTTTAGGGTATGGGTTGAGGGTATAAGGCATGGGGTTAAGGGTTGAGAGTGTAGGGTTTTGGGTTTAAGTATAGGTTTGAGGGACAAAGTTCAGAGTTTAGGGTATAAGGTTGAGAGTATAGCATATATGATATTGTTATGAGGGTTCATGGTGAAGGGTTTAGCATTTAAGGTATAGGGTTGAGGATTGAATGAATATTGCTTAAGTATAGGGTTGAGGGATTGAGGGTTTAGGGTTTAAGGTTTAGGTTTTAGGTATAGTGTTGAGGGACAATGTTTAGGATTTAGAGTATAAGGTTGAGGGTATAGAGTATAGGGATGAGGGTTGAGGTTGTAGGGTTTAGGGTTTAAGGTATAGGGTTGATGGATTAGGGCTTAAGTATTGTGTTGAGGGTATAGGGTTGAGGGTTGAGGGTTTACGATTGAGGAATAATGTTCAACCTATTAAGTGTTTTATATTGAGTGTATAGGTTATAGGGATTATGGTTTAGGATATGGGTATAGGGTTTAGGGTATGGGTTGAGGGTATAAGGCACAGGGTTAAGGGTTGAGAATGTATGGTTTAGGTTTTAAGTATAGGGTTGAGGTATAATGATCAAGGTTTAGAATGTAAGGTTGAGGGTGTATGGTTTAGGGTTTAAGGTATAAGGTTGAGGGTTGTGGGGTTAGGGCCTAATTATAGGGTTGAGGGTGTAGGTTATAGGGTATAGGGTATAGGGTTGAGGGTTTATAGTTGATGGATAATGTTAAACCCATTGAGTGTATAAGATTAAGTGTGTAGGGTATAGGGATTATGGTTTAGGATATTGGGTATAGGGTATGGGTTGAGGGTATAAGGCATAGGGTTAAGGGTTGAGAATGTAGGGTTTAGAGTTTAAGTATAGGGTTGAGGGTATAGGATTGAGGGACAATGTTTAGGGTTTAGGGTATGGGTGATCCCACAAAGTTGGTTTACAATTTTTGAGAGGAACTGATTTTTGCTGAAATCACATATTTTTAGAAAATATAATGATTTAAGCCTTTAAAAGTTCTATTTTAAGGATCCCAATTGAAGAGGGTTTGATCAAACCACCTTAGATCAAACCCCCTTGGATAGAACCTCTCTAGTTTTAAACCATACCTATAAATGAGTCTCCTTTACACCTATCAAAATGCTAATAAAAAATCACTTTTGATTTACCTTTTGGGGGATAAAATGAATTCATTTAAAATTTATTTGAAATTATTATAGTAGTCCTCAAAATGAGCTATCTGATGAATATAATTTTAATATGTTTTTTTAGTTTTATTAAACATAGGTTTTTCACCGAAAATCAAGCTCTTTGTTTTGCACATGTGGAAAAATAGAAAATTATCAAAATATTTTCTTTAAAAATATGTTTGTGCTGGGTATTATGTCCTTGATCCATTAAAAGAAATAAAATTGAATTTTGATACATACAAAAAAAATTATGTTGTATACAGTCCGCCTATGTCTAAATTACAATTGGTTTGACTTCGAAACTCTATTAAGGAAAAAATATTCAATAAAAAAATATGAGACCAAATGAAAGTTCTAGATATAATAGTTACAAATCTAAATTCGAAAAAATTAGAATTTTATCCTTCATACGATAAAATTTATGTTGTATACAGTGAGCGCCACTTTTTAAAAATGTTGTTTTTTGAAAAAAAACTAGTTTTCGTGGGAGATGGAAGAACAAGTGCAATCTTATTCCAAAATTTTTGAAAAAAATATTTTTAGAATCTACAGACAAAATGTGATGAGACTCTAGTTTGCATCATCTTCAAATTCCTCATGGTTTAGCCACTATAGGTGCTCGAATGTCAAGATTTAGTTAAAAATAATAATTTTAGTGTCCAGTTTGGCCAAAATTGTAAACCACTATTGTGGGATCACCCGTATAAGGTTGAGGGTATAGGGTATATGGATGAAGGTTGAGGGTGTAGGTTTTAGGGTCTAATGTATAAGGTTGAGGGTTGAGGGTGTAGGGTATATGGTTGAGGGATTAATGATTTAGGGTTTATAAATTTAGTCAACATTACAAAAACACTAAAAAAGATAAAATTAGGAATTTTATAAGCTATGCAAGTAGATATATTACCTAATTGAACTAGATATGATATGTGATGAAAGTCAACTGATGATTCCATCTGTGTGATTTGTAGTGCAAACAAGAGTTGATATGTGTCAAGTGGGCTTAGAATTCACAACCACCATTCATAAACCCACTACTTTGATTCACACTCATTCCAAGCTTGATATGTACAAGAAGAACAAAAACATACTATCTTTTGTGTATGAATACTCCATGAACTTGCATTAGAGCTTTCGAAAGAGTGTAGGTCACTTGATCCTATCAATGTACAATAATCCTCATATTTTATAATGTTAGTATTATTTATAAACCAAAAAAATCTATGAACTGAAGACTTACCTTCATTACCTAGACCCATTGAAGCATTGCAGCAATCAATGATTGATATGACATCTATCAAATTTGCAATATCTTTATACTTTACCTCTTCTCATGCTATGGCCATTTTGATACATGCTCCTACATAATCATACTCCCCCTTTCGATTCTCAACCTCACAAAAGTTCCACATATGTTGAATGCCTATAATATTATGCATTATACTCAACCAATAGAACATTTTTGAGTTCTTGAATTTTGATGTACAATTATCTGACCATATGATATGTTGATGGAATGATATGCCGCTTCTAGCCAAATCATGGTACAACACCTAAAAGAAACCTTGGACAAAATCTATAGAATGTGTGTGATTATCATTGATATAAAAATGATACTCCCTTATGATTTTTTTCATCCTCCGTACTACCACTAGCATGAATGAATGTTATCTACACAAATATAGAAACCTGCCAAATGCATTGAAGAGAAAATTGTCCAGATGTATAATTTTTGTTATATTTGTTGTGTAACTAGACCGAAAATTCTAGCACATCTAAGTAGGTGGATTTATGCTAGGAAAGGTCCCACTTCACACCCCAACACACCAGATCATTCTAGTCTAGATTGTATTAACACTTTCTCTTAAGAGGCCTAAGTGCCAAAAAGTGGAAAAATTTGATGAGATATTTATTAGAAGTCATGGAAATTAGAAACATTCCATCTAAATTTACAGGGTCTTGTAAGGTCCATCTCCAATAACCTCTCTCAATTTTTCATATCTCCAATCCATTTGGTCATGGTGACAACTTTTCACACATTGAAAAATTGGCAAATGCATTGAAGAGAACATTGTCCAAAGGCATAATTTTTGTTTTTTTCATTGTGAAGCCAAACCAATAGTTCCAACACATACAGGTGGGTGGTTTTATGCTAGGAAAGTTCATTTTTTGTAACCTAACACGTTAGATTGATGCATAATACATTGTACCTATGCTTTCTCTTAAGAGCCTTGAACCATAGATTTTGAGGGAAAGTGGATTCCCTAGTACTTCTAAGGTTTTCACCTAGAAGGAGACAGTTATTTCCACTCTAAAAACCTAGGGGTCCATTCAAGATTAATAGTTAGTTTGTGATGTGTGTTTGGTTTGGAATGTGTTTAAGTGTTGTAATATAATGAAATGAAACTATCTAATGAATGCAAACTAATGAAATGTAAAAGTATTGAAAACACTATGTAAAATGACCTAAGAATGACCTAAAATGCATGGAAACTGTAAAAAAACTTAAAGAGGCAGAAGTGGTTCACCTAGAAACTAAAGTTTGATGGAGAGGAGCTCTGGAATCTTCTAGAATATGTTGTTGAAGGTAATTGGGACACTTACGCCAAGCTAGGCAACTTAGTCCCACTTTAGGGAAACTTTGCCATAATAGGTTTTGGGGAAATGGGTGTCTAGATCTATAGAGATCAAATTTCAAGCCTAGAAATGGGACTAATTTTCCAATGATGGTGACTTAGTCCACCAGTAACTTTCAGGAATCTTGAGATTGGAATCTATAGTTATCAATCTGTACTTGTGTTTCTGACAAAAATCTAGATCTTTATCTTCAGATGTTGATCTACAAGTTGTCTTCAGGCTCCTTTTAGGGTTTGTTGACTTGGAATGATGTGGATGGAAATATGAAACCTTTTAGCACCTTAATCTTTGACTAATTTGCATACAAAGAGGGGAAAAGGGTTAGGGTTAGAGAATAGGGGTTTTCCTTAGTCAAACCCCATTTTGGTAATCAAAACCTAGATGATGAAATGAAATGAAAAGGGAGAGATGATTGAACAACATAAAATGAAACAACTCACCAAAACCTTGTTGAAGAAGTCTAAATATATGCAAGTATTCAACTCCAATGGATGATGCTTGAAGTGCTTAGAATGCTTGAATGCTTGATGCTTTCTTGAGAAGATAAATTGCTTAATTGATTATGAAGATGTGGATGGTGAAAATGAGGGAAAACCCCTTTATTTATACATGTTGTGCCCTAATTTCTAAAAAATAACACATCACAAGCCAACCTTAGGGTTTAGAAGACAATATCTCGCCAAAATTTTGGATTAAATTTGATTTTTAAGCCTGATTGGACTAATTCTCTCAAGGTGACGACTTGGTCCTACCAAGGAAAATTTGCCAATTTTTGGTAATTAAAGTGTGATTAATGTTGCTTAATGGGATTTTCTTCCAAAACACACTTAAGTGGGACCTATAAGTGCATTAAGGGGTCATTTTATCATAAGAAAGGTTCAATTTATTGATGACAAGCCTAGGAAAGTGTAAGAGTTTGTTAAAAATCTTTACAACACTTTTTATTAGGACTTGGTAAGTGATAAGAAGAGGTTGTTTAGGTAAATTATGATGAAAGGTCCTAGAAAAGTGGGGAAAATGTGTTACAAAACTTCACAACACCTTTGCAAGACACCATTAGGTCTTTATTGATTTTCAAGCATTCAAGGCCTAATGTGATTGTGTTGACCACATTACAACATTAAATCTAGGAAAAATCAGGCCAAAATCCATGGGATAAATTTTTCTACATTACATTTAGCCCCCACTTTAGTGTGAGGATGAACTTTCTTCAAACTCGCACTAAAGTAGCCAAGAAATGCATATCAAGAGGGGTCCATATGTTCCCATGTTGGTAAGATGAGACACCAATAATCAAAAGGGATGATCAAGCCCCCAGGGTCAAGATCTTATGGAAAACTAAACATTAGCATAAAAGATCACACAAGAAAGTGATGTGAAGAAATGAAAAGAAAGGTAATGTTAGATGAAGCTTCGACCATTTGTCTAGCTAGTTGTGGATCAGATCTAGGTTTTTTGTCCAAAAATATGTGTACTCACTCTGAGGCGACATAATTTCAAACTGTCTACCTGGTGAGAAGGCCAAAAAGGTGAGAAACATAGACTCATGGCTGGTATGCACTCACACACACGTATGTCACTATGGGGAAATTTGTGCCATTGGTTGGGCTTCCCGCTTAACCATACTAAAGTTATACCTCTTGGGGTGCTGCCACAATAGCGTGTCTCACTTTTGGGACATGCTGATTTTTGCCTAAAATCTCTTTTTTTAGAAAAACTAATGATTTTATCTTTGATAGGTTTCATCTAAAGAGTTTTAATTGAAGACATATAGATAAGACCCTCTTAGATCAACCCTCTTGGATAGAACTCCTCTAGTATTAAATCATACCCACAATGGAGTCTCCTTCGTACCTATCAAAATGCTAGCAAAAAAACATGTTTACTTTACCTTTTGAGGGATTAAATAATGTTATTTAGAAATGATCTTTTACAAGATTGTAGCCCTCAAAACGAGCTTTCCAACAAGTATAGTTTTTATATGTTTTGATTTTATCTTGTATTTAATTTTTAATTTTTACCGAACATAGGTTTTTCTCTAAACATCAAATTCTTCATTCTATAGAGGTGGAAAATTTGTAAACCATTGTAAAAAAATCTCAAAAAATACCCTTTCCCTAGGTATTGATATCCTTATTTCACTAAAAAAAGAAAAAATGGATTTTGATATATACACGACAAGTTAGGTTGTACGACACACAGGCATGTCCAAATTATAGTTACAATGACTTCAAAAATTAATTAAAAATAATATGTGTAACAAAAAATTATGAAAAAGTATCCTTTCCCTAGATATTGATGTTGAGAATCTATATTTCAAAAATTAGAATTTATCCTTTATATAAAAAAATATATGTTGTACGACACAAATGTTACTTTATGAAAATGTTGTTTTTCTATTTAAAAGTAGTTATTAAAGGAGATGCTGAAAGATTCATGATTTATTTCAAAAATATATATATATATATATATTTAGAATCTACACACAAATTTCCACAAATCACTAGTTCACATCATCTTCAAATTCTTAATGGTTTAGCTACTATAGGTCTTAGAAGATGAATATTCAGTTAAAAATATTGATGTAAATGTCCATCTTGGGGAAAAAGTGAGACACAATATTGTGATTTCACCCCCTGATAACTTTAGTAAGGTGCCACAAAATAAAAGGTTTCAAGCTTCATGAGACAAGAAAGTCTTTGTACGCTTAGAACTCATGAACAAATGCAAAATGGCACCACAGGCATGAGAGATGTGTTATGAAAGGTGGCTATATATGCAAAATGAAAAATGAAAAATGAAAAAGGATGTTCAAAGGAGTCTTTGTTAGTTCATGTGAGGTCTTTAACTTAGGGAACATTGTGTCTAATGTCTCCAAGAGAGGACCAATCAAAGAATAGAAAATTCACAACTTAGGGGATGCAGTGTGTCACCTCAGGCCACTAAGAGGAATGTAATATGATAAGATAGATCACATTCATGAAGGACATTACACCCAATGTCATCCACAAAGTGACAAACACATCGTATGAATTAATAAGGTTGTACTAAGAACCAAGGAAAATGCGAAAATAAATAATGCCAATGTATTCCCCCACTTTAAAAGAATTTCTACACATCATTCTATGAGCAATTACATTAAATTAGAAAAAATAAAAAAGAAGGTGCAAATAGAAAGAAAAAGGACATGAGAGCCAATTCAAAGATCCCTATGCCAAGTGGTATGTTTCCGAGTGACGCCGCATCATGCGAAAGAAAAAAAAGAAGAGAAAGGGTGTTGCCACCAAAATGAAAAACACCAAACACATAAGAGATCTATGAATTTGGGGTCAGTGTGTTCATTGTTACAGTATTGGTTTAGAGAGCTCAGAACTATCATCATCCCCCCAAATACATAGAACTGGAAGAATGACACAAAGAGAAAGAAAACATAGAAAAAGAAAGAGTCATTTTGGGTCAACATGGAAGAGACATAGAGTGTCTTGACACTTTACATCATCCCAAAAAGGACAACAAAAGAAAAAGTAAAAGGAAAAAGAAAAGAGATCCTTTTGAGTCACAATGAAAGGGACATTGCTATCTCAATGCCTTACATCATCCCCAAGAGGAAGGTGAAATAAAAATAAAAATAAAAGGGGCCTTTTGGGTCAACATGAAAGGGAAATTTCTATCTCAATGCCTTGCATCATCCCCAAAAGGAAGGTGAAAAGAAAAATAAAAAGAAAACAAGTGAAAGAAATGAACGAGTTATAGAAGAATGAAGGTACAAATAGAGGAATGATGCAAAGAGAGAAAAAATTTAGACATAACAATACGAGGGAACACGTAAAAATAAAAAGAAAGAGACTAGTAAGGAAAATTCAAGTCACCCATATAACAATTCATCCGCTTCCAAATCTTGTTCAATGTAAAGTTCGGGTGGGCGTTTAGCTAAAGGGACAAAAACAATTGCAGAACTAGCATCAAGATCAATGCTTTTCCTAGGAGAGTTGTCATGCAAACTCATGGAAGAAGAAAAAAATGTATTCAAATTATTATGTACCTCTTCATCTATTTTAGTAATTTCCTCCTCATCATCATCCAAATTAATGACAATAGGAGGATGGATGATGATGTCAGTTGAAGCGTGTAACTCTCATGGTGGTGGTTGGGAAGGAGGATCATCATGAATTGCTTCTATCAGGTGTGGATTATGATTTTCTATATTTTTGTCTTTATGTAACCTATGAGAAAGGGCACGAAGTCAATGCCTATGCTTCCTAGCTCCTTTATTTCTTTTAATTTTATTATTAATTTTCTTCTATGAAGGAGTGGATTGATTAGCTATAGGTTTCTTTTCATTCATAGGGGGAGGAACAGAAGGAACCATGAGAGGTTGGTCAGCCAATTTCTCCTTGGCTTTGTAAAAAAAATTTATGCAAGGAGGTTGGATGGAGTTACTTTAATAATCTCTAGGTTGCTTAGAGGATGTAGATGAAGTTTCAGGTGTTGGTTGAGTTTGGTCTTGTTCTGGTTGAAGCATGGTCTCATCGAGGATGGGAGTTTTGGAAATGGATGGAGACATGTTGCGAAGAGATAATTTCGTAATTTTCTTTGCTTAAAATTTTTGATAAGCAATGAAAAAGAAATATCTTCTAGGTGTAATTGGTTTCATGGGCTCAGGCCAAAAGGCTTCTAAAGAAAAGTTGTCTTTGGAAGACAAGGGATCAAAGCTGCTATGGTGGATAATGAATATATCATTGTCAAAGGGAAACTTTAAGCACTTGTGAAGAACCGAAGGGACTACTTTCATTGAGAGAAGCCATGTATGGCCTAGCCATAAATGAAATTGGTCTGACTGTGGGATGATAGAGAATGTAACATCCAATGTCTCAGGGCCTATTTGTAATGGGAGGGTGATCGATCTGATTGTAGGGCAAGAAAAACCGTTATTCATTTGTATCCATGTGTTAGGTTTATCATAATCATCTTGATAAAGATCATGCAATACCAAAAATTATTTCACGATCACATTCTCTCCATAGGCGAGATCTATTAATATCCCATTAGTGGGCTTATATTTGATACAACCAACCATGTAAAGAGGACCATCGGGGATATTTTTAAGTATGTCTTGAGAAGAAAAAGCAATATCAAGAGATGTTTTAGGTTGGCCCTTATGAGGGATAATTGTCTATCGTTCATACAATTTCTTCCATAGGGTCACATGTGTAAGGAGATCAAAATGTTCATCATTTGTATCAAAATTCATAACATCATTCTGTGGAGGTTCACTAGCTTTGAAAAATGAAATATTATGTTTAGGCATGGGATTAGTAAAGATTTGAAAATTTTGGTTTGGAGGGGCCACATACTTATTACCTTGATCATTAACACCAGCAATAGATAGACGGATAGAATCAATGAGGTCTTGAACACGATGCTTAAGAGGCTTGCATTGTTATGTGTCATGTCCGTTTTGTCTATGAAAATGGCAATAAGCTTTGGATTTGAAGTTTGGAGGTAAAGGCTTGCTAGGATTAGGTGCATGGATAGAAGGTAAGGTAATCATTTGTTTTTGCAGAAGCTGAGACATTGTATTATGGAGGGTGTCAGGTAGAGGTGTGAAATGTCATTTTGGATTTCCATAATTAAAGGGCACCGTAGTCTTAACAACTACTACTTGGTTATTTGTAGGTGGAGGGGATGGTTGAGGAGGGTTAAATTGTAAGAACCCTTCATTTTTATTTCTAAATGGTTGAGAATTGTTTTGCTTAGCATTTTCAGATTTCTCAATTCAACTAGAGGTGGATTGTGTCTCTTGACTACTAATCAAATTGTGATAATCACAAAAAGATCTATGCATAAGTGCATGAAAGAAGGGAACTTCATCATGGTGAGCTTTTATTTAAGGTGTGTTAGCAATTTTTCTATAAACATCTTTTGAAAATGTGGGTCAGGAATCTTGACATCGATTTGGGAATAAAGTTATTGATAGTGTGAGATAAAATCAGTTCTATTTTCATCATTGATTTTCTTACATCGCATCAAATCAGACAAATTCTTTTTGGGATTCATGTGCACTTGGATATGATTAATAAAGGCATAATAAAGTTCATTGAATGAATGAATTGAATTGTTCAGTAAGTATGAGAGCCATTCCAAGGCAGTGTCTTTTAAAGTTCTAGGAAACAGTTTAGCTAACAGTTTATCATCAAGAGAAAATCCACTACACAAAGCGATGTATGCATTAACATGGTTAGAAGGATATCCTTTTCCCCCATATTTCTCAAATCTAGGTATTTCTATTCCTTGTGGCATTAGGGTGCACGATATTTCCAAGGACAATGGGCTGCTACAAACATAGTATGTGGGAGGACCATTTTGGTTTTGGTTGATGGCAAAAATATGTTGTTGCATAGATGATATGCTTTGGAAGAGTTGTGTTATAAGAGGATCATTGTAACTAGTATTTGGTGGAAGAGAAAGGGGTGATAGGGTGAATGTAGTGGTAGGCCAAGTTAATGGAATTATAATGGATGGTATGGTGGAAGAGGATAAAGAATGCGATGCCACATAGGAGGTAGGAATACTAGTAGGAATAGAAAGGAAAGGAATTACATTGCTAACTTGTTGTATTGTGGTTGTGACATTAGGAGAAGCATAGGTAGGTATGGATGCTATTATGGAGGGAGGAGGAGTTTGAGGTCCTCCTTGGCTTACAACAATGTTTGCTGATGGAGAGACACTAGAGGTGGAAGGAACATGTTTTTGATATATCTCAACTATTTTCTTCACAACATCTAGGCCTTCATCATTGTCAAGCATGCGGTGGATGTTCTCTATAGTGGGAAGTGTAGTAGTAGAAATGGTTTCAAGGCTCACTTGATGTTGCAAGTGGGATAGGTCCTCATGAAGGTGAATGATCTTGTCTTATGGGATATCATGAGGTTTTTGTTCAGTATGCATATGTCTTGAATGTAAAGAATTACTAAGGGTGGTTTCCAGGCCTAGTGTATTATTATCAATACTAGGAGTGGAATCTCGAGATAACCCAAGATATAGAACAAGAGTATTGTCGTGAGATGTTATGAGTCTTGAGATTATTCTCACTAAGGTATCAACAATAGGATACCAAACACTCATACAAAGTTTTCTAAATGAAGGGTGAATGTAAAGGCAATGCAAACAAAGGACACTAAAATGTTGATAACTAAAATTTTAGAAAACAAAACAAAAATGGAAAAATGGAGAACAAAAAAGCAGAAAATGTTTTGAAAATGCCAAAAATTACAATTCAAATTGTGTAGGTGGAATAAGTCGCCCAAGGTGGAGAATTAGTCCCAATAGTGATTTTCTTAGCAATTTTTAGAAGTTTTGAATGGTTTTTCTGATGTTTAGGATTTTCCAATGCAGATAGAGAATGAAAAAGCAAAAATTTTGAACTTTTTAAATTAAAATGCAATGCAAAATACAAGCTAAATGAGCTTTTCACTAATACAATTTAAAAAACCCTAGAATGCAAAACAATGTAAAACCCTAATGTAATGTTGATGCAAGATTTTCCTAGGATGCAAATGCACTTAAAATCAGAAGTTAAAAAGTGTTCTAAAGGCGGGTTCACCAAAATGAACCATAGATTTTGAGGGAAAATGGATTCCCTAGCACTTCTAGGGTTTTCACCTAGAAGGAGAGAGTTCTTTCCACTTTAAAACCTAGGGGTTCCTTCAATATTAGGGGTTAATGTGTGATGTGTGTGTGGTTTGGAACGTGTCTAAGTGTTGTAATCTAATGAAATGTAAAAGTATTGAAAATACTATGTAAAATGACCTAAGAATGACCTAAAATGCATGCAAATTGTAACAGAACTTAAAGAGGCAAAAGTGGTGCACTTGGAAACTGAAGGTTGATGGAGATGAGCTATGGAATCTTCTAGAATCTACTGTTGAAGGCCATTGGGACACTTACACAATTTGGGAAACTTAGTCCTGCTTTGGGGAAACTTTTCTAGAAAAGGTTTCAGGTAAATGGGTGTCCAGATCTGTAGAGATCACTTATTAGGCCTAACAAGGGGACTAATTCACCAATGATGGTGACTTAGTCCACCTGTAGCTTTTGATAATCTCGAGACTAGAATCTATAGCTATCAAATTATACTTTTGTTTCTGAGAGAAATCTAGATCCAAATCTTTAGATGTTGAATTGCAAGTTGTCTTCAAGCTCCTTTTAGGGTTTGTTGATTTGGAATGATGTGGATGGAAAGATGACACCTTTTAGCACCTTATTCTTTGACTAATCTACATACAAAGTTTTCAAAACACACATACAAAGAGGGGAAAAGTGTTAGGGTTAGAGAGTAGGGGTTTTCCATAGTCAAACCACATTTTGGTAATCAAACCTAGATAATGAAATGAAATGAAAATGGAGAGAGTATTCAACAACATGAAAATGGAAGAACTCACCAAACCCTTTTTGAAGAATTATGAAGATATGCAAGTATTCAACTCCAATGGATGATGCTTAAAGTGCTTAGAGCGCTTGAATGCTTGATGCTTTCTTGAGAAGATAGATTGCTTGATTACTTATGAATATGGGGGGTGAAAATACTAGAAAAACCCTTTATTTATACATTTTGTGCCCTAATTTCTCAAAAATAACACATCACAAGATGACCTTAGGGTTTAGAAGATAATATTTCGTCATAAATTAGGATTAAATTTGATTTTTAAGCCTAATTGGACAAGTCGCACAAGGTGGCAACTTGGTCCCACCAAGGAAAATTTTCCAATTATCAGTAATTAAAGTGTGATTAATGTTTCTTAACTTGATTCTCTTCCAAAACACAGTTAAGTGGGACCTATAAGTGCATTAAGGGGTCATTTTATCATAAGAAAGGGTCAATTTATTGATGACAAGCTTAGGAAAGTGAGAGAGTTTGTTACAACTCTTTATAACACTTTGAATTAGGACTTGGTAAATGATAATAAGAGGTAGTTTAGGTGAATTATGATGAAAGGTCCTAGAAAAGTGGGGAAAATGTGTTACAACACCTTTTCAAGACACCATTAGGTCTTTATTGATTTTCAAGCATTCAAGGCCTAATGTGAATGTGTTGACCACATTACAACATTAAATATAGGAAAAATCAAGCCAAAACCCATGGGAAAAGGTCCAAATGAGCGTGAAAAAGGATACATTTTTCTACATTACAAGCCGGAAGTGCCAAAAAGTGGTAAAATTCAATGAGTTATTTCTCATAAATCATGGAACGTAAAAACATTATGCCTAAAGTTGTAGGGATACATAGGGTCCCTCTACAATAACCTCTCTCAAATTTTTAATCCAAGCCATTCCACCATGTCGATAGTGTTTTAGATGTTGCAAAAAGTGGAAATTACATTCAAAAGAAAGTTGCAAGGTGAACATGCCAAACCTTCATTACAGTAAATTTCCTAAGTTTTTACTGTGCAAGTAAATATAACTATGTAAAAATCCATTGCAATAAGAAATTTTCCTTTTTTTATGGAAGATATATGAACAAAGATGTTATACAACAAATATAAGGATTTCCATTCCATTACATTACTTCTTTAAGTACAAAATTCCAAGAAAATACACAACTACATACATAGCTCCAATGAGCTTCATGACATAAGATATAGATGATCTAGGAATTTTCCTTTCAAAACCTTTGTCCTCTATCATTTATTGTGGAGGAGAAGCATCACTCAAGTTCTTTACCACCAACCACAAACTCATATGTGGTCCCCTGCATACCTATCAATGATAGATGGCCCTTCCCTTTCACAAAGGTATTGGTTGGGTAACCCCATATGACATAACACTCTAAGCTTAGTGTTGCATCAACATGAATATGATTTATAATCTACACTAGGTAGCCCTTATACATTTAAGTAGACACAATGAACTGGTAATGGATTCTTAGTACTCACACTTCTTCGGTGGAGTCTTTGGAAATCCACACTAATTTGGCCAAAGTATTCTCACTGAGTACTTTGAGTGATGGTCTACCATTCGCGTACACTATGGCAAGCTCGTTTTGAATCAAGTCCATTATATCTATGCCTAGGAAATCCCTCTCTAGGGGAAATCTACTCACTAGGATAACCTAACTTTCAAACACAACCTAAGGTAATCACAACTAAATAAGAAAAGTACAAGTTCCCTCCCTTGACTGGACAATCATTCCCAGGAGTAACCTACTATCCATCTAGCATAAATAACTATCTAGTATTGAGCACACTGTAAGATTTTCTATGTTTAATCATAACTAGTATAAAAACTATACCTATGGTAAACATAACCTCTTTTCCATGACTACACATGTCTAGTATAATAATACCCAAGAAAAATAGTTTCTCCTATCATAGAGTGCTTACAAACAAAGCACAAACAAGTAAATATACTCTACTTTTCTTTCAAAGTAAATATTACTTTTCACTAAATGCAAGTATCAACAAGACTAGATCATTCAATCAAGACACAAATCATTTAGAAATAGAATAATCAAAGTAGAATTTTCTCATGCCTATTTAAATAGCTTCCCAAATTTGACTAGCTGCAATCACAACACCTTTAGAACAACAATTTTTTTAGAAAAAACTCACAAGCTCCTATCTCTTAAATTGACAATGTCTCCTTCTCAAAAGATAACTAAAACTCTCTTAAATCTCAAGACTCTCTTTTACTATTTGGGTAGAATATTGTAGATAATAAAGCACACTAAATTGCAGATTGGTTGCACAAGAAATAAAGCATAAAAGAGTGTGAATAAGGCATCCCAAACAATGAGCTCCTTGATACTATTTTGTTATCCTCGAATCTAGTTGTGCCCAATTCATAGGATAAACCCCTACGAAACTTGTTTATTTCAAGCACACAAAATGAGGCACATTTTGGTTGGCCTTGACACATAGTCCCAAACCTCAAATTGTCCATTTGAGCGTTTGTTCTTATTCATCTTTCAAAAATATTCAAAATAAATATTTTGGTTAAACTTTCATTTTTTGGGAGTTAGAATATTTTTCACTCATGTAAGAGCGCTGACACTTCTAAATGAGCCAGTGTTAAAGAGTTTTCCTCCAGGTGTTGGAGCAGTGATTTTCATTGCTCCTACATTTTTCCTTCACCTTGTCAAATGTTAGAGCTTTATTTTTCAGCACTCTGACATATTTTATTCTATCGGTTTTCCTCATGTAGAAGCAACCTTTTTTAGTGCTCTTATATCCTCCAACTTTTTGAAAATGTTGGAGTGACGAAAATGCCCGCTCCTAAATTTTCCCACCCTATTCGTACACGTCATAAATGCCTTCAATGTTTTTTTATGACTCCTTTTTGAATCATTCAAATAGCTTATTTAAGTCGTTTTAACTTTATTTCTTCTCATTTTAACTTGATATCCTCCTCCTTCATGGTGATCATCTTGAAAATTCCAACAAATTCATGAAGGCGGATTCCACAGGCGTTCAAGTTAGGGCTTTTGTGTTTCCACCTTTGACTTCACCAGGTATGTTTTGTATTATTCTTCACCATTCATTGATGCTATCTATTTTCAATAGGGTTTGATAGTTCTTGTTCTCTAATTCCTGTCATTGTTTACCCTTGGTTTTTCATGCTCATTGTTTTCTGTCTTATTGAATTTTTCTTTCGGTTTTAATGGCGTTTCCTTTCACTAGTGATAGTTATTATTTTTCCATATACTCATTGCATTTTTTTAAGGTTTCCCATACATGTCCAAGGAGTGAAAAAAATTTCACATGATCAAGTTTCCCACATGTTCGAGTGGGAGATTTTACCACTTTGCCAAATGGGTTTTTTCCTCAACTCCATATGCAGGAGTGGTGGAAAATCCCACTCCCACATCTACAGACTTCCACATCATTCAATACACGAAATGACCTTTCCCTTAGATGTAAATTTGGTGAAAAATCCCACCTATATACTTGGATCTATTATGAAGGACATGCTCGAGCGATGATTTTCAATGCTCGAGCATGTAATGATCTTCCCACCAAATGTCAAAGAAATGTTTTTCAATGCTCCAACATAATTTCTATCCAAATGTTTAAGGCATGTAGGAGCATTGTTTTTCAAAACTATTACATGCAAAATAATTTCTATTAGATGTAGAAGCACTAATTTTCAGTGCTCCTACACAAAAATTAGTTTTCCACTTAATTCTTAGAAATCAATCTCTTTTCCTCACTGAAACTCGTTTCATCATTGATGCTCCAACTTATATGCTTCATAATTCATTTGCACTCACTCCAAATTGCTTGCTTTCTTCACACATTCCAATGACACACACAATGCATATGCTCCTAACATATCATGATCCTTTGTTTCTTGTAGTTTCCTTCAATCTCTCATCAAGTGATCTTCGAAGGTTGTTTTTATTGGTTTTTGATACTCCTAGATGAAATCAAAATAATCTCCGTCATATTCTAAGAAGGAGGGAAAGATGAATTAAAAATACCAAGGTGTATTTCTACCTACTGTTGTGTTCTCATAGGTGGATGGAATCAAAGACACAAAGATTGGTCACCAGGATTTAGAAGAGTTTTTAAAAAGAACTAAGAAGAAGCCCTTAGAAGAAAATTTGAGATCTATCGTTCATAGCAACTTGCAATTAGTATCTACATTTCAAACTACTACTCATAACACATAGTTTGTTCTCCAAGTTGCATCTCATTACATCCAAGGAGACATAAGTGTAAGAGATTCTATTGGAAAAGCAATGATGAGTTTGGATCTGAAATTCTTTGATATTGTTTTCTAGGTTCCACACATGGAAAAATATCATGATGTTTCCCTTCAGCAAGCACAGGAGGTCTATGAAAAGGATCCAAATAAAGATAAAAAATTGATTAATACTCAATGGCTGAAGACTCCAAGGCCCACTATCTCTAGATGGCCCAAAGGACTTCCTCGAAGTGATTTCAAGTAGGATATTCAAGATATGATTACTCTTCTGAGTAGAGTGAAAGAATTGCTTGTATCATTACATTTTCAAGATTGGATGTATGAGTATATCCACATCATTAGAAGGAGGAAATTACACATAGAATTGGGAACTCAGATAAATGATGGGATTCATGAATAATTGATCAATGTGCCAACTACCTTGAAATTGTATATGAATTCCTACTTGGTATATGCTACTACGATCATGAGGCAATTTCTAGGGTTGTCAAAAAAAGGTAATAGAAATGTTGTGCCAATGTATAAATTTTATTCTCAAAAAACCTTGAGGTATAGTCTTAAAAATTTCAAGAGAGTCATGAATGCCTCCTTTGCACCTTTTCTTTTCACTTTTGATTTGACTCTTGAAAAGAAGAGAGTATCAGATGAAGCTTACAAGGTTTTAAGTAAGTTTGGATGTGTCTTCCTATAGTTTCCTACTTTCACATATTTGACAGTAGGTTGCTATATTGGGTGTCAATACATGTTGCCCAGACATCCTTTAGACAAGTGGGTACTAATGGAGTTATGCAGACAACTGATCTCAGTTCATAAAGAATGTCAAAAGAATCACAAGATAGGTTTCAAATTTCCACTTACTATTGGGAGATATAATGTTCATAGTGTTCAAAAGGAAAATTCAGTAGCAACGAAAATGAAAATTATGACCATAAGGACATATAAATATAGATTTGACTTTGACTACAAGAATGTGAATAGGAAACTAAAGAAAGATCATCACCATGTCTACCAGTTTGAGGATATATGGGCAGACTGGAGAGAAGAAGAAGACATCCAGAGAATGTATTTTTGCAGGTTGTCAGTGGAGTAGATTAGAGATCTTGATGTAGTTGACATTCTAGAGGATTTCAAAGATCCTGGTGACATCATGAATTCTACATGTGAAGAGGAAGAAATTGCAAGAAATCCTTTACCTCTTGTGCAATGGTACAAGAAAGAAAGTGTTTCCATTAGAGAAAGACTTGCTCCAATTCTGTATAATATAGGTGAATGGTTGCAAAGGCATGTCTTTCAAATGAAATATTTTAGAATATAATCTAATGGAGAAACACTAGGAGGTGAAGCTATTCAACAACAAGAAATCCGCACTAAAAACAAGCATGCAATTTCTCCCTCTTCTTCACGAAGGGGCCTAAATTCAAATTCAATTTTGGTAAAAATATTGCATAGGAAATTGAAGAAGAGGAGACTACGAAATTAGAATAACCATATGTAGAGAGACAATATCTTGCATCTAAAGAAAAATCATCAGAAGAAGATGAAGATAATGAAAGTGAGGAATTAGAAGAATATATAGAATCAAAAGAGTCTATAGAAAAAAAGGTCATGAGGAAGAGGAAAGGCATAATGATGAAATGAAACTATCTCCTCATGTGAATTTTTTTGAAAATCTTCCCCAAACATCATCACCTATTACTTCCAATGTTCCTAACACTCCTCAAAATCCTACTACCCCTTCACCTCCCCTTCCTACCTCACCTCCTCCCACATCTACTCTACATGCAGTAAAGGCTACCATTCCTCCGTCAATATCAATAGTTCTTTCCACTCCCTTGTAGGTTCCATCCTACAAAATATTGATGTTTCCTCAAGTTATCCATCATCCATTCCTAACCTATCTTCCCCATCATATGATATCTCTTCTCAAGCAGAGTTTGATAGGTTCATGAACAAGTATTTACATGATCCTCTTGGTTTGTAGTCTACTGGTGCCATCATGACTGATACTCCCCCAATTGTTAAAATATCATCCATTACTATAGAAGTGAACACTACATAGGAACTAATAGTAAGTCAAGAAGGAAATAATTCATTTCTCCCTCCTTGGTTGGTTTCTCAAGTATCGAAGCACAAAAAATAGATGATCTCCTCAAATGAGATAGATCTTGAGGAAATAGTTCCTCCAAAATCTAATGGGAAAAAGAAGGAAAAAGTTAATTCAAGACTTCATGTTGACAAGTTAGGTCACAAATATGTAGCTATTGGTTTGCCTCCTCATGAATAGGATGACGTGACTATGGCATATTACACTATAACAAGGGTTCATCTTGGTAAGGTAACTAATGCAAGTGCCAAAGAAGATGCACAAGTGGTCCTAAATGCATTATCAAGTAGACTGGATAAGATGGAGAGGGCTAGAGATATGTACAAGTAGAAGGCTGGACATTATGCATCGGTCATAAGGAGAATCATAGGTTCTTCTGAGAATGTGCAACCTATGGCCATGATAATTGTTGAAGAACCAACAGTGCAAAAAGTAGATAAGTTTTACTCCAAGGGTAAATTGCTATATGAGTTTGTTGATGAGATAATCGAACAAGGCTCACATCTCATAGTTGTTTCCAATGAAAAGATAGCTCAAATAGCTAAGATGAAATTAGAGCTGGAAAAAGAAGAAAATATAATTTCCAGGGAGCAGAAAGAAATAAAACAAAGTCTCTCATTTTGGTCAAGAATGAAAGAGACAAAAATGAGAAAATTGGTAGAAGTTGGGGTAATACCTAACAAAGAGAAGTATGTGTAAATAAGATAATCTCTTAAAAACCACATACAAGTTATCAAGTCTCTCATTGAGCAAAAACAACAAGTACAAGAATATGTCGAAGGGAGTAGTATTGTCATGGTGAATGGAATTAAGGAGTTACCAGGAAAACTCCTTGATGATGGTCATACCTTCCTACCAGTGACTGAGTTCACTTTGTTCTTCAAAGAAGCTATCATGAAGCAGGTTGAGGATGAATTCTTTTCAAAAAATTCTATGCATGATTTGTGTGATGTACAACTTTCCCTAGACAACCTCAAGATGCATCTAGATAGGTGCACGAATATTTTCTCATTTGTAAGAAATCCAATCACAAAGGTTCATACAATTTTTGACAATACAGTTGGTCTAGATGAGATAGTCATGCAAGAGATTAAGAAGAAATATGAAGACTTCCAAGCCAAGAGAAAGGAACCATGAATTTTTCTTATATCTCTGGAGTTAGATAGTTCATATGCTTTCTTTTATGCTTTATGTAGATAGTCTTCGAAATTTTACATGTCATTTTGAAAAATGTAATTACATGTAAAAACTGATATTTTTTCCTATATTCATGGAATACATTTTTGAATAAGTCAACTAGTTAGTTAGGGTTTCTCCTAGATTAGCTATCCTCTTCCATCTATAAATAAGAGACGATTCTATTGTAATTTTTATCTTTTATCTTATGCAACGAAGTGCTACCCAATTGTTAAGAAAATATTGAAACTTTGAGTTCATTTTTGTGAATCTATTTTTTATCAATAAAGAAGTGAAGTTACACACCAAAATTTGTGTTTGGAACAATTATATTATGATTTGATCGAAATTGACAGTGATTAGTGGTATAGATTTATAGAGCTTTTGATTCAATCTGTGTAAACTTTGAGCTACATTTATTACTATAAATTGTGACAATTTTGGTACTATTGGTGAATTCTCTATAAGACTTTATGCTTATATTTATTCAGGCTATTCCTGGAATTCATCATGGAGTATAAAGAATACTTTGTCTTTCTTTTACAATGTTGGTTACTATCTTGAAGGATTCATTGTTGGAAGCTACATAATGACTTTGTGCCTTGGTGAGATTTTTCTTATTTTTTACTTACCATTATCATGCTTGTATTCCTAGTATTTTCTTTGACAAGATAGGAATATTGGAATTACTACTTAATTTTAGTTTGAATTTGTATTGCATCAAGAAGTTAAAATTATGAAACATTGGAAAATACATTCTCTAAAAAAAGAGACAATCATGAATGTAACACACCCCCATATCATTAGTGTAGTGTACATTATTAAAAATATCTAATTAGTTTTCCTTAGTTTCAATAAGTAGTAAGAAGGGAACCTCCACTTTTTGGGAGGAGAGATTCTATCTCACATAACTGTGGTTGAAATCAAGGTTTTATAATCTGTTTAAAGGGATTACATAATTTTCACTCAACATATTTATACAACAAGCAAGCAACTGTTCTACCTATAGTCTAGCCATGAAAATGATAGCTGCAAACATGCAAAGAAACACCACTATCACAACTTAGAAAGGTGGTGAATAAGTAAAGACTCATATTGATCACTAATATATCAACCAAATTCATTACAACAATTTGAAGAATAAATCAACTTCCATGTGATAGAATACAAATGCAAACTTCTATGATAAGTAAACAAAAAGGTGGTGCGATTTGACAATGAAGAGAAACAGTCAATAACCAAAGATTGCCACCCTAATTTTCATCGACTTATTCCATGTTGAGTGTAGACTCATAAAATCAATTGATTTAGAAAAAATTCATTGGTTTTTTAGGCTATGCAACAACTGTTTGTTAGTCACAACAATTCTTAGTTTGTTGTTTGACCAAGTCCAAGAAGAATTAAGACATCAACTTCTTCAATATCGACTTAAATGATAAATAAAATTGCAGATTAAAGAATGACAACAAAGACATATAAATTGACTTATGAATATAGTCATATTCACTTCAAAGTTTCAGCCATTAAAGTCACCCAAGATTATCGACTTCTAAGCCAAAATTTTATTATTAAAATTAACTGCTCTTTAATGTTTGAGATAGTCGATTTCGAAGTGAATGGTGTATAAATGAAATCACCACATATACATACATACATACATATATGTATATATGTATAGTTTAACAAATATATTTATATTATCATAAAGCTATAAAGCATGTATATATAATCAATATACAATAGAGTATATCAACTTAGCAATCACATTGTCATATTGACATATCGATTATGTATACATATATATATGTGTGTGTGTGTGTGTATTATACATATATGTCACTATATACATGTATGTGAATGTGCACATGTATCGATATATTCACATGGGAATATCTATTTGCTACCACATGTATATGGATACATGTATATATGGATATATATACATATAGTATATATATAGATAAATACACATTTGAATACTCAAAAAACTAGTACACAATTACCATGGTGTTTGATAAGAGACTACAAGCGATGTGTCTATATGTATACATATGCATGTTGTCGGTTCCATCAAATAGTTATATGTGCCTAAGCAACTTGTGCATGACTGTGCATAGGTACGCTTACCTATGTACCCTCATGTACGTGTTCTTTGGTATGTATAGTCTATCATCGACATGCATATGTGTAGGCATACACAAACCCCATATGATCCATGTATCAATTCAAACATGGTAACAAGAAGGAAATCATAATCTCAACAAGTAATCATCACCTAATAATGCACACATTTGTAAATTAGAATTTTACTAAAGAAGAAATAACAACTAAGGATGACTTACCAACTTCCCACTGAATAACCTAACTCAATTATTCTATAGTGGTGTGTGTAAGTTCAGATAAGTTATAGTACTGGTTACCTGACCAAGACCTTCTCCTGAGTGATACTTGCCCTCCACTTGGATGAATTGAACATGTAACTACAAACACTAACACATGTACATGGCAACCAATTGTTCACAAAATATGTAATAAACACATTTAATCTCTAGAGTTAGAATATCAACACAATATTCATCCATTCAAATAAATTCATTTCTTCATATAACATTAAATGAGATTACATTCATTCATTAGAAGTGATAACAAATTGCACACATAATTTATTCATCCATTGAATTCACATTACATTCACATTTTACCCTACATAGTAATAGTAAATAGTAATTACACAATTGGGGTGTAACATACTCCCCCCCTTGTGAATCATCATCCCAGATGATTTTATGTAGCAACATAAAACAAAGCAACAAACAACATATTTTTCAAGCATTTTCATAAGCTTCAAAAATAAGAGTAAACTTTTGTTGAATCTCAGCATAATCTTCCCAAGTGGCTGAGTCTTCTGCATATTGGTCCCACTAGAATTTACACTGTAGAACCTCCTTGTTACACAAGCAAAGCTTAGGTGTTCTGAGCACCTTGATGGGCTTTAGTGTAACCACTCTAGGGTCCTATACCTGTAAAGCAGTCCAATTAATCGCATGATTATCATTGGGTACATACCAGATAAGGTAAGACACATGGAAGACATTATGCATTCTGGTAAGAGCTTGTGGAAATTCTATTCGATAGGCTACCAGATTCACTTCCTTAATAATCTCAAAGGATCCAAAATAACATGGAGCTAACTTGGAAGAATTTACAAATTTAATGGAGCTTTTGTGAGGTTTCACCCTCAAGAACACTTTGTCACCTATGAATTTTTTTTGAGGCACTCTCTTAGCATTGACATAAGTTTTTTGATGATCGTTAGCTTTAGCCAACCTTTGCTTCACAATCTTAATATTCCTATCCATCTCAGCCAACATCTTTGGCCCAAGAGTCATTTTATCCTCAAGTTTATCCCAACTCATAGTAGTTTGATATTTTTTACCATACAATGCTTCAAAAGGAGCTATCTTTATTACAGAATGATAAGAATTGTTATAAGAAAATTCAACCAAGGGAAAGTATAAATCCCACTTGTACTATTGATTCATGCATTAGATTCTTAGTAGGTCTTCCAATACTTGATTTTCCCTTTTTGTTTTTCATCTATTTCTAGATGATATGTTTAGCTAATATTCAACTGAAACCCTAGTACAGAAAACAAGGTTTGCCAAAACCTAGAAGTGACTCGTGCATCCCTATCTGAGATAATCTTCTTCATAATTCCATGTAACCTAAAAAATTCTTGCACAAACTTCCTAGCTATAACAAGTGCTCCATCAATTAGATTCTTGGGTATAGACATAGGCAATCCTTGCAAAAATTCCATACTTATGACTTGCCACTTCCTCTCTCGTATGTCATGTGGATATAGCAATCCTGCAGGATGATGCCCTGCTTTCACCCTTTGACATTCTAGACACCTAGCTATAAAATTAGCAACATCTCCTTTCATCCCTTTCCAAAAATATAATGGCTTCACATATGCTATCATTTTGGCCACTCTAGGGTGTCCAGAGTATGGTGCTTCATGTACTTCTTTCCATACCAAGTTTTGTAACTCCACTACATGAGGAACATACATCCTACCATTATATCTAAGTAATCTATTAGGTTCAACATGAAAACCCTCATGCCTAGAATCTTGTGGATTATGAGTGAGTGCTTGCTTGTCTTGCAAGTAGTACTCATCCTCTTTGCACTTTTACAACACTTGTCCCTTAAAGTTAGTTTGAATCGTTACTATTTAAGGAATATGACATCTTTGACTCAAGGCATCAATAACTCAATTTTATTTCCCTTTTATACAACTAATATTGAAATTATAGTCAGGTATTAACTCCAACCATCTTCTTTGCCTTTCATTTAGATTAGGTTGAGTGAAAGGGTACTTTAACCCATTATGGTCAGTTTTCAATTCAAATGGTTTCCTTAACAAGTAGTGCATCCATATTTGCAATACATGAACCACAACTACTAACTCTAAATCATGCGATGCATAATTTTTCTCATAAGGTTTCAACTTTCTAGATTCGTAAGCAATCACTTGTCCATTTTTCTTTAACACCCCTCCTAAACCTTCCCCGCATGTATTTGTGATAACCATAAAGTTACCCTCAAGATCTGGTACTTTCAAGATTGGTGCATTGGTCAAATTCTCTTTAAGTATATTAGAGGCTTCTTGGTACTTCTCAGTCCATTCAGATTTCTTCTCTTTTCTCTGCAAAGAGGTTATTGGTAAAAAAATCTTGGAGAAGGTTGCAACAAACTTTCTATAGTACCTAGCTAGACCCATAAAAATTCTAACCTCATATACATTCTTGGGTACAAGCCACTCAAGTACCACCTTGATCTTAGTGGGATCTATGGAGATTTTGTTTGTTGAGATTACATGTCCTAGATAATGCACTCTCCTTTGGAAGAAAGTACACTTATATATTTTACCATACAATGTGTGCTCCCTTAACCATTGTAATACTATCTCCAAATCTCTATAGTGACCTTCCTCATCCTTATCATAAATTAGGATGCCATCTAGAAAAACCAAGACAAATTTATCTAGATAGTCTCTAAACACACTATTAATCAGATTCATGAATGCGTTAGGTACATTTGTTAACCTCAAAGGTAAAATTGTGAACTCATAGTGTTCATATCTAGTTCTAAATGAAGTCTTAAAGTTATCTTCATCTCTAATCCTTAACTAGTGATATCCAAATCTCAAATCTATCTTCAAGAATATGGAAGCTCCTCTCATTTGATCGAAAATATAATCAATGTGTGGTATTGAATAATTTTTCTTCACTGTGGCTTTGTTAAGCATACAATATTCGATGCATAAATGCAAGGTACCATCCTTATTTTTCATAAAAATAATCAGTGCTCCTCAAGGTGAAACACTTGGTCTTATCAACCCTTTTGACAACAGTTCATCCAATTATGCCTTAAGCTCCTCTAGTTCAGTTGTCATCACCCCGTAGGGCACCTTGGAAATAGTTTCAGATCCTAGAATCATATCTATAGAGAAATCAAATATCCTCTTCAGTGGTAATCTAGATAACTCCTCTGGAAACACATCCAAAAAATTTCTTAATATAGGATATCTTTCCATGTTAGACATCCCAATGTAATCAATCTCACTATCTTCCATCTCTTGGAAACTCTGGTGATCCAAGTTATCAAAACTTTCTTCAAGTTCTTCAAGCTTAATGAAAAAGATCTTACACCCTTTCCTCTCAACCCTCACTAGTTGCATTGTCGAGATTTGATGAATCTTTACCTCTCTAGGTATCCCTTGGAATCTCTCTCAATTACCAAGATTATCTAGGAACTTAATGGTTTTTTCTTGGAAATCTACTTTATCCCTATGTCTCCATAAACAATTCATACATAGGATAACATCATAGGAACCTAAAGGTGTGACATAAATGTTTACTTCAGTAGAGAAATGAGGTAGCTCTATCCTAGCCTCAAACAAACATTGTTCCACCTTTTCTCTTTTTTGGTTTGCATACTCCACATCCCAAGACATTCCCATGTGTTCAACCTTTCTAGATAACTATTTAGCTACTCTAGGTGAAATAAAATTCTCAGTTGCACCAGTATTAATGATAATTGAAATAGGTAAAACAAACAAAATACCTGGTGTTTCAATGGGAGTTTCCTTATACTCTACTTAGTGATCATCTACCACTACATGTATCCTCTATTGGAACATTTCTCGCTAAGTTGGTAGAGAACTACTAGAAGGCTTACTAGGAAAATCTAAAAAAAAATGGTCTCCCCCACAAGTATAGGATCCTATAAAAGGTACCATCCTTTTTGTGGATTCTCCACATCCACTAGCATTTCCACCAACATTATTGTTCTTTCCTCGATTGGAACCATTCCTCTTCCACTCCTTTCTTGACTCTTTACCATTATTGTGGTTGGATTTTTCCCCTTTCTTAGGTACATTTTGTGTAACCTACACATTCTTTGGAGTTGGCTTTTCGATAATTTCCACATCCTTCCTACGATCCCTATTTTCCTACCTACTAGAGGTAGATTTAAGCTTCTACTCCTGCTTAATTGCCTTTCCATACACAAGATCCATGGTTTTTGGACCACACATATCCACTTCACCTCTGATCTAGTTGTTAAGTCCCATTATAAATTTTCTAATGTGGAAGCACTCATCCTTATGATATATAGGAATATAATGCAAGAGTCAGGTAAACTTCTCCCAATACTCGTTGATCGACATATTTCCTTATCTCAAACTCTAGAAATCTATGATTTTTTTTATCGTAGTATAATTGGGGTAACCATCACTTGTAGAAAATATCAAAAAATTCACCCGATGCCAACTTCCATGAGTTGATATTGGTTTTTTGTTCATCCACTAGGTTGAAGCTTGTCTAGCTAACTGGTATGCACCCCAAGTAGCTTTAGTGGTCTTAGTGTAATTTTGTATTCCAAAGTAATTTTCCATTTGAACAAGCCATGCCTCAACATCATCCCCGCTGGAGCTTCCCTCAAACTTGGGTGGAACAATCTTGTTCATATCCCTAGAAATTTTGAAAGCCATACACTTCTTATTTATTTCCTCAAATGGTGTTGGTGATCTTTCTTTTTCATGATCATCAGTTTCACTATGTCCATGAGAATATTTTTCACCTATATTCCTATTATCAACCCTAGCTCTTATACTTTATTTTTCAAGGTTGTCCAACCTTGTCAGAATTTGATCAAGTCTAGCTTCAATTCCTATTGGTCATTGCCCCACTTCTTAGCTACCACCAGGATTGGTATGTGTCCTCACCATCTTCACAAGATCAAGTTTTACCTGAATGTTTCTATCCATGCTATACTAAATTATGTTATCAATTATCTTATGGAAGCATTTAGAAATGAAATTCATACATAAATAATTCCACATAAGATTAAGCGTACAATTTTGATAAAAAAATAAATCATTCATTTCACAAGGATTTCAATATCCTTTTATTACATGGAGTGACTATTCAAATAGTCAAGTGGAGAGTATCCCTTAGATTCACTCTCTTGCACATAGCTTAATGGATTATATCCTATAGATTAAGATAGTTGTTCATCTCTATCTTTTTGTTCATCCCTCATTTGTTCATACCTCTCCCAAAATGGATAGTAGCCTTCAGATTTATCATCTAATACATAGTTATGAGGTTCAATGCCAAAATGACATTCATCTATAATATAGTATACATTTTTTGTGGACATTTATTCATGAGACCATTTTACATCTGGCCGATCTAGAGGTACATATACCTCAAAATCATTACTTGAGGAAATTACTATTACTTCAGAAAATGGAAGAACTCTAGGGTCCCTAAAGATAAATGTCAGACTGATACTTCCTTCTGAGGGCATATCCCTGGAAAGTGATAATAACTCAAACTTTTCTAGTGAAATGGAAGGTAGGTTGTTATACATAGCCTCCATCGTCATCTTCCTCTTCCCATCATTGATCTGAGAAAGTGTGTGACTAAATTTCTCGGTGTCACTCAACCAGATGTCATTGTTGTAGTTGGTTCCCTTTATGGTTTTTGTGATGGATTTTCTTTCCTTGTTGGCCTTAAGGGAGCGCTTATTTCTGATTACTAACTTTTGAGCTATTAATCTAAGATGCACCATCTTCAAACAAGAACTCACAACATTAGATTATGTTGGGTGAAAAGAATGAAAAGATCATAGGTTCTAGATCTAAACCTAGTAGCTCTGATACCACATGTAATATGCCAACCGTTCATTGTAGTAAATTTCCTAATCTTTTACTATTTAAGTAAATAAAACTATGTAACAATCCATTGCAATAATTTTTTTTCATTTTATTTTTTGAAGATATATGAACAAATATACTATACGACAATATAAGTATTTTCATTCCATTAGAATACTTCTCTAAGTATAATATTCCAAGAAAATACACAACTACATACATAGCTCCAATGATCTTCATTACATAATATATAGATGGTTTAGGAATCTTCCTTTCAAAACCTTGGTCCTTTGTCACCTACTAAGGAGGCTAATCATCACTCAAGCACTTTTTCACCAACCAAGGACTCATATGCAGCCCCCTGCATATATATCAATGATAGATTTCCCTTCCCTTAGATGAAGGTATTGGTTGGTTAACCCCGTATGACATACCACTCTAAGTTTAGTGTTGCATCAACATGACTAGGATTTATAACCTACACTAGGTAGCCCTCATGCATTTAAGTAGAAACAATGAACTGACAATGGAGTCTCGACATTCACACTTCTTTAGTGGAGTCTTCGTACATCCAAACTACTTTGGCCAAAGTATTCTCACTTAGTACTTCGAGTGATGGTCTACCATTCACCTACACTATGGCAATCTCATTTTTACTTAAGGCCATTATATCTATGCCTAGGAAATCCCTCTCCATGGGCAAGCTACTCACCAGGATAACCTAACTTTCAAACACAACCTAAGGTAATCACAACTCAATAATAAAATTACAAGTTCCCTCCCTTCATTGGACAATCATTCCTAGGAGTAACCTACTAACCATCTAGCATAAATAACTATCTAGTATTGAGAATACCCTAAGCTTGTCTATGTTTAATCATAACTAGTATAAAAACTATACCTATGGTAAAAATAGCCTCTTTTCAATGACTACACATGTCTAGTATAATAATACCCAAGAAAATAAGTATCTCCTATCATGGATTACTTAAAAACAAAGCACAAACAAGTAAATATACTCTACTTATCTTTCAAAGTAAACATTACTTTTCACTAAATGTAAGTATCAACAAGACTAGATGATTCAATCAAGACACAACTTGTTTCAAAAATAGAATAATCAAAAAAGAATGTTCTCATGCCTATTTAAATAGCTTCCCAAATTTGACTAGTTGCAAGCATAGCACCTTTAGAACAACAAATCTTTTCAAAAAAGACTCACAAGCTCCTATGTCTTAAATTGACAATGGATCCTTCTCAAAAGATAACTAAAACTCTCTTAAATCTCAAGACTCTCTTTTACAATTTGGGTAGAATATTGCAGATAATAAAACACACTGAATTGTAGATTGGTTGCACGAGAAACAATGCATAAAAGAGTGTGAATAAGACGTCCCAAAAACTGAACTCTTTGATGTTATTTATAAAGAAAGCAAGCAACGTTTATGCCTACAGTATAGGTATGAAAATAATAGTTGCAAACATGCAAAGAAACACCACTATCATATCTTAGAAAGGTGGTGGATAAGTAAGTAAATACTTAGCTTGATCACTAACAAATTGACCCAATTCATGACAAAAATTTGAAGAATAAATCAAATTCCATGTGATAGAATACAAATGCAGACTTTTATGATAAGTAGACACAAATGTGGCGTGATTTAAAAATGATGAGAAATAGTCAATAACTAGAGCTTACCACCCCAATTTTCATCGGCTTATTCCATGTTGAGTGTAGACTCATAAACTCAATTGATTTAGACAAGTCATTGGTTGTTTAGATTATGCAACAACTATTTTTGGTTTGTTGTTTGACCAAGTCCAAGAACAATTAAGATGACTTCTTCAATATCAACTCAAATGATAAGGCAGATTGCAGATTAATGAATGAAAACAAAGACATAAATCGTCTTATGAATATAGTTGTATTCACTTCAAAGCTTCAACCATTAAAGTCGCGCAATATTATTGACTTCTAAGCTAATATTTTTAGCATTAAAATCGGCTGCTATTTAATGTTTGAAATAGTCGATTTCAATGAAATCACCTCGTATACATATATATACTTATGCATAAATATATATACTTATGCATAAATATATATATACTTATGTATATATATGTGTAGATGTATAAATGTATAGTTTAAAAAATATATTTATATTATTACAAAGCAATAAAGCATGTATATATAATCAATATACAACAAAGTATATCAACTTAGTAGTCATATTGTCATATTGAAATATCAATTGTGTATATATATATATGTGTGTGTGTGTGTATGTATATATATTATACATATATATGCTGCTATATACATGTATGTGTATGTGTGCATGTCTTTGATAAGAGACTACGAGCGATATGTCTATATGTATATATATGCATGCCATTGGCTCCATCAAATAGTTTTGTGTGCATAAGCAACTCATGCATGAGTGTGCATAGGTACACTTACCTATGTACCCTCATGTACGTGTTCATTGGTATGTATAGTATATCATCAACATGCATGTGTGTATGCATTCACAAACCCCATATGCTCCACGTATCAATTCAAGCATGGTAACAAGAAGGAAATCATAAGCTCAACAAGTAATCATCACCTAATAATGCACACAATAGTAAACTGGACTTTTACTAAAGCAGACATAACACCTAAGGATGACTTACCAACTTCCCACTTAATAACCGAACTCAATTATTCTATTGTGGTGTGTGTAAGCTCGGATAGGTTACAATACTGGTTACCCAACCAAGAACTTCTCCTGAGTGATACTTCCCCTCCACCTGGAGGAATTGAACATGTACCTACAAACACTAACATATGTACATGGCAATCACCTATTCACAAAATATTTAATAAACACATTTCATCTCCAGAGTTAAAATATCAACACAATATTAATCCATTCACATAAATGTATTCCTTCATATAACATTAAATAAGATGACATCCATTCATAAGTAGTGATAAAAAAGTTCACACATAATTTATTCATCCACTAAATTCAAATTACATTCATATTTAACCCTACACAGTAATAGTAAATAGTAATTACACAATTGGGGTGTAACACAAGGTAGCGTAATTTTTGTTCTATTCATCATGTGGCCAAACTAATAGTTCCAACACATCCAAGTGGGTGGATTTATACTAGGAAGGTCTTGTTTCACACCCTAGCATGCGGAATTGATCCAAGCTACATTGTATGAGTGCTTTCTCTTAAGAGCCCTAAGCGCCAAAAAGTGGTGAACTTTGATGAGTTGTTTCTCAAAAAATATGGCACTTAGAAACATTTCAAATGTTTAAATTTCTAGGGTTGCAGGGTCCCTCTATAATAACATCTCTTAGTTTTTCATATATCCAAGATTTTTCACTATGGCGACAATGTTTTAAATGTTGCAAAAAGTATCAGTTGCATTCAAAAGAAAGTTTTAAGGTAGCCTAAATTTTGTTCTATTCATCATGTGTCCAAACTGACATTTCCAACATGTTCGTATGGGTGGGTTTATGCTAGGAAAGGTCCTGTTTTGTACCCCAACATGCTAGATCATTCCAAGATACATTGTACCGATGCTTTCTCTTAAGAGCCCGAAGTGCAAAAAAGTGGTGAACTTTGATGAGTTGTTTCTCAAAAACCATGACACTTAAAAACATTGTCTAGAGGTACAAGGTCATGTAGGGTCCCTCTACCATAATCTCTCTCATTTTTCATATATCCAAGTTGTTCCACAATGGAAAAAATATTTCAGATGTACCAAATAGTTTTAGTTACATTTAGATAAAAGTTGTTGAGGGGCATTGTTTACATTCTTCATCTTGTGGGGTTAAACTAAAAATTCTAACATGTTGTCCGATGGCTATAAAATAGTTCCAATATATGATATTTGGTCAATGTAGGTGCCTTTATACTCTTATGATCGAATGATATACATTAAAGAACTAGTATCCTCCATGAATTGAACTCAATGCAATCATAAATATTTTGGTCAGTATAGGAATAAATTTTTTTGAGTTGAAGGAAAGTATGGGCATGAAGAATAGCTCTATAAATGTGAAGTAGTGATTTTTCAACTAGAGGATGGGTACATGAATGGATGGGCACTATAATGTACACTTGAATAAAATTGTTGGAATTATAATAGTTTCTTGTACTTTATCTTGAATAAAACTTGATTCGATAAATTATATACCACCGATATGGCATCCATGACCACAAACACATAGTGGTGTAGAAAAGATAATAATTAACCAACAAATATGGGTAATAAATAGGTGCTAAATATCAGGAATGAAACAATAGTGAGAGGGGGGGGGGGTGAATCAGTGCTATTAACTTCTTTACCAAATTTAACTGAAACTGAAATAAACCAGATGTATGCTCTCATTTATCAATGATAAACTCATTCATGATGGACTACAATCACATAAACTAAAATGAGAATAGTGAAACAATAAATTTAAAGAAGTAAAGAAATGAATCAAATGAACCATAGATACTCAAATAGACACAAGATATGCTGAGTGGAATACCCTCCTGGGGTAGAAAAATCACTCCTTAACCTGCTGCCTTTTTCAGGCTTTCATTTCAATAATCATATTTGATAATGCCTCGTAGGCTGATTTTTGAGCACCAACTCAAGGAGCACCAACCCCTCTTTTTAGAGACACCAATCTCAAGGAGAACCAACCCCTTTTCTTTTAACAATAGAACATAAAATGATACAGATGATCTCTTTTTTTCCCTGAGTTTTGTCAAGTGCCTGTTGACAGACAATGTGTAGAATTCTCAAAAGTCAAGAATGACTCTTCAGAGTTCCACCCATTATCAAGCCTTATGGAAACTTGAGGAAAATCTAATTACAATCTCAATACAACTTCTCATCGGAATCTATTCTTAGTGATGTGTTCTCACTTTATTTTTCTCACACACTATTTCATCAATTTTTCATGATATTGTTCAAAACTGTTAACTCATTGTTTTTCTCACACTTCATTTCATAGATTTTCCATGATATTGTTCAGAAACCAGTTAACACACTGTTTTTCCCAAATTTTCAGCAAAAATTAATAGCCCTTATCTTATACAAAAAATTGTTATGATCTGCACTGATGTTTCTCTTTTTGTTCTACTTTGAATTAAAGCCCTAATCTCTCTGTTTTCATCTTTTTATAGATTTTATTATTACATTTTTGGAAGGATTACAATAGTTGCTCATTTTTCACTTTGAAAATAACAACTCAACTATGATTATCAGGTTACCATGCTCTTGAGCAACAGTTCCAGATGTTACTGTGATCATGTGGGAAAGATCAATATGAATAAGTTCTTTTGATAGGAATACTCAAGCATTGTGCAAATTTGGAAGGCAGCCTACACAATCAATGTTAAAACCAAAACAAAATAAGATCTATATATAAACCATGAGCAATACCCAATAAAACAGCTACAAATTTTAAGTAACTGAAAGAACTAAGCTCTATAACCAAAATCATCCTTTCAAGGGCAATTACCAAAGATTCTAGGTAAGGATCTAAAGAGTTTCAAAGATATTATGATTACCCACAAATAGAAATAACTATCCCTTAAATGTAGGAGAAATTTTTAAAAAGATACATTAAATATATATACATTATTGAGAAGTGGAATCAACATGCACCGAATCTGCTCACAAAACAACTTAACCCATTTGATTTTTCCATTTTTCAAATAGAAGGAAAAGAATATATCTCCTAACAACTTTGCCAGTAGAGGTAATGCTTCTGCATAACAGTCAAAAGAAGGAATACCTGAGAGTAATGATGGAGATGTTGTCATGAAGGAGTTTACCAGATCTGCAGAGAAAGAAATGGCCAATACACCTTCCAATCTCGGGCCTTCCCCCAACAACAGGAAGCAAACACAAAAAATGACCATTGTAATGGTCCTCTAACCTTCCCCATATGCTGCCCAAGGTCAGAAAGCTAGTGAGTGCAATGAAATGGCTGAGAGCAAGATTCCATGGTGGCGGCTAGTGTAGGGTTCTAAACCCTTCAAACAAGAGAAGTGAAACAATGACCTAAAATTTCCAAAACAATCAATCGAATTCCTTCACAAAGAATTGATAATTATTTGGAGTCTGAAAGGATAGATCTGATAATGCATAAACTCATAATTCCCTTTGAAATCCATGAGCAGATCAAAGACAATCATGCCGACCAAAATTCTCACAAAACATTTACAAAATTGCCAAGTAAAATGCCGACCAAATGATGCCTTCAAAGATATTTTTACATGACCACATTACTAAACAAATTTTGATTATATCATGCCTTGCATTATTGCTACCAAATGTAGATTTCCATTGACACATAAGATTCTAAGAAATCAAAACTAAGTCACATCCAATATGACATAAAACATTAATCAATACCTTTATACCGATTGTCGGCTTTTAAGCCCTGTGAATTTTCCATCATTAATCAGAATGCAATATAATATGCATTCCCATAGTGTGCCAAACATAATTTCCAATGCCAAAAGATATGCCAAATATTATCCAAAGCCTTGTGAAGTGATAAAGACTATTATTCATGCTAAATTCAAAATTCCTTTCACCCATGCCAAAAAAACATAATCCATATGCTCATGACACAATATCTTATGACATATGCCCAAACCATTATCAGTTGGTTAAGGAAACCCGATAGGGTTTTCTTAAAACTGAAAAGAAAACTGTATCTCATAAACCCAAACACAAGAACCATAGATCATTACCTGTAGAACACTGAACATGCCAAAGACATATAATCAAGTGAATCAAAACCATATCACTTGATCAAGGAACATAAACCAGTAACTAGAATACCTAAACCTAGATCTACACATGGAGTCAAGATATCAGTGCCACCCAAGATAATATCAAAAATGAAGTAAACATGCCAATCATAAAAGCAGATCAACTGAGTAAGTAACCACCAAGATGCCAGAGTAACACATATTGTCATCAAGGAAAAATTGGCACAAGAGAGATTCAACAAAGATATCATGCACCTAATGTAAGGGTAAATACTGCAATGTAAGCTTAATATTTGAGATGAAAGGCATGATACCAAAAATGTAAGGATAAAGAATGCAATGTAAGCTCAATATACAATATGAAAGGAATGATACCCCAAATGTAAGGATATTATAATTCTAATGGTGTGACAAGAGGAGTGCAAATGGCATAAAATGCATGCTCTAGAAGCATGATATAATAATGTAGGTTCAAATTACAAGCTTTAGGAGTGTAGTAGGGCAATGTAGGCTCAATACAAAACTTTATAAATAATATATCTCAATATAAGATCCAAGAAGCATGATTTATCAATAAAAGATCAATAGGTAATGAACAATTGTCAAATGCTAAGGAATGGGCATAGGTATAAGGGTATTATAGGAATTAAATAGTTAATATAAGTAAGTAGGATGATAAAAATAATGAAGGAATAAGAGGTAAATGGTAAAATATAGAAAATAAAGATAAGTGGGAAAGCCAAGTGGGAACAAAAATGCTCAATAAAATAGAAGTAAAGCATAGACCCATAGAGAATATGTAAATAGAAAAGGAAAAGATGAAAACCAAAAATACCCCTACCTAAGGAAGAGAGTTATGAAATCAAATATAGGTGAAATGAGTGTGAAGATAACCATAAAAAAAAAATTAAAATTAAAATCATAAAATACCAATGGGAAACTAAAAAATTTAAAGGTACATCATGATAAAAATCATCACATTCTCATTGTCTTGATTTTATCAATACAACAAAATATTAGGAATGAATGGATATAAAAGCATATTATTCAATTTAAAGTATGATAATGCTTACAAAAAATAATACATGTAGTGTTGGAAAATGTACACCTTTACATTTTCACACTATGTTTGTATCTCTTTAATTAATTGGACTTAATTAAGCTTTTAATTGGCCAAATTCTGCATTCATAAGCCTAATTAATTTCATTTTCCAAAAGGAAAACCCACATTAATAAATTCCTACACTTAATTACACATCTTGGAAAATGTGTGTCCTAGGTTTTGGGCCTAGAACCCATTCACCCCTCCTTAAGTCTCAAGAACCATTTTTTAATATGTTTTTGGTGGAATTTTAATGTCCAAAATTCAAATTGCAAAGGTCAGCTCGTGATGTTTAATTATCGGGTAATTAAGAAAATGCCTATAAATACAAGGTCTTTTTATCAATTCAAATCTAACAAGATAAAGGTAACCTTCACATGAGAAAATATTATTTTTAAGAGCATTGGAGAGAATATTTATTAGTCAATTGTTGCAGCATTCAAGATCCTATCATGATGTCAAGGTTTATGTGTGTTCATGCATGTTTTTGAGCTAACATTGTGATTTAGGTTTCAAGTTTCAAGAAAGCATTTAAGAATCAATATATATCAAGCAATCAAGCCATTTCATGCAAGATCCAATCCTTGGAGTGATGTGTTAGACTTCAGTCCTCTAAGGGCATCCATTAAATGGTTTGGTGAGGTGTAACGAGCTTTGTTCATTCATCAATTCATTCATTTTCATCATTATTTCATTATCAAGGTTTAATTACCAAACTAGGGTTTGACCAAGGAAAACCATTATCCACCAAAAATAAACATTTTTCTCTCTTTTCATGTGTAGGTTTATAGGTGATGAAGAATTGAAATTGGATCAAAAGTGCAATTTTGTAAAGTTGTTCAAGTTGTCATCAAAGTTGTCAAGACATGGAAACTCACCTACAAGTTTTATTTTTCACTTTTCGATAGTCAAACCTGGGGAAATTAGAAGCTTAGATTTGGGATCTGAGGATTGAGAAAATAATTTTTAGACGCCTATATAGAGACCCATTCACCCCTGGGAAAATGTCCTTTAGCAGAGCCTAAAACCCACTTTTGGATCCAAGTAAACACCATCCTAACCTTCTTAGATCTGCTTGTTAATTGTGGTTTCAAGTGTTAGATCTAATAATATTGATTGTTAATGCACTTTTATTCTTCTCACAAAACTGTTGTTTAGTCATTTTTGTCATAAG
The DNA here is from genome assembly GCA_007115665.2 of Sequoiadendron giganteum. Taxonomy (NCBI): domain Eukaryota; kingdom Viridiplantae; phylum Streptophyta; class Pinopsida; order Cupressales; family Cupressaceae; genus Sequoiadendron; species Sequoiadendron giganteum. Next base: position 281,180,340 of record CM021101.1, read on the forward strand.
GAAGTAAGGGCAGCATAGTGTCCAAACCTAGGGTTGACCCACCTTGAGGGTTGCAAGTCATTTCTAATCATTTTTGACAATATCCCTCTTCCTAATGAACATGGAAAAGGTGCAATTTTGATTAGGTAGACACCCCCTTTCGCGTTTGGCATAGGTCCCTCATTTCACATACAATTTTTAAGTCTCCTATCCATCTCCCCTATGAGACCCACTTTTTTAGTACCAAGGATTTTTGTGACATGTAATTTTGTGTGATCTGCAAAGACAGTTTTTTATTATGGATGCTTTGATATCATGGATTTTGACATCAGAGTACTTGATGATACCATAAATACATTTTACTCATGCATGTATGTTATCTTTACCGATATGGTTTTGTGGTGTTATGCAACTAATTGAACTAATCTAATGATCTTGTTATCATTGTTTTATGAGCATGTGATTATATGGGTAGATAGATTGTGATAGATACCACATCTAGTATAATCATGTCCAATTATGTTGGAGTTGATGCATTTAATTTTATGGTACTAATGTCATGGGATGAATGAATGTAAAAAGTTTCTTAAATTTCAAATGCTTAGAATATAGATATCACATTGTACATTTCATGCTTCATTATTTTATTATGGATGATGGATTAACATTTATAATTGAGTATGTAGGTTTAGTCCATGACTAGTTGACCTAGGGAAATACCAAGGTCATAATTATTCATAAATATGAAGCCAACCCAATCCATTTGGAAATATTGAGGTCTTGTATGTTGTGACTTTATGTGAAGTGGTTATTGTGTTTCATGTGCTAGTAAGAAAGTTTTTATAAGGTTAAGCGCATTGTCTTGACTAAATTGAGTGTAGTGGCATATTAAGTCCAAGTTTTAATATTTATTTAATGTGTATTATTTATGTTTTATGGTGTTTTCATGACCCTAGGTCATAAGGATAGGGCTTGGGGATAATTTCATGGGTTTAAAAGTTAATTTTAGAACCTTAGGACCCATTTTTTGAAGCCTTTTTCATGAGTGAAGAAATTAAAAAGTGGGTCAAGGCATGGGACTCTTAGGAATGCTTATATAATCCTCACACAAAAACTATGAAGGGTTGATCTGAGAGAGATGGGTGATGAATTATGGAGGTGACACTTGTTGCCCTCAAAATTGAAGATGAGGAATTAGGGTTTTTTGTGGGAGTTTGTTTTTGAAAAAACTTGGCATTGGGATTGATTCATTCATTTTAGTTTTGAGCTATCAACCTAGAAGGGAGTGAAAGAAGCTTGGGAAGAAGGAGCTTAGAGGAGATTATTGTTGGTTGTGCATCTACCATTGCCAATTTGAGGTCAATCTAGGTGGGTATTTCTACCCTTTGTGTCATTTTTATAAAAAATGATTGTAAGCATTAGTTTGTAAATATTTTATGTTGTTTGTTTTTGTTGTTGTTGCGTTGTGGGTTACATGTCATGTAGAATGAACCTACCATTGTATGCAGGTCTCATCATGTGTGGGGTTGAGTGGGTGAGATTTCCATAAAGGGGGTTGTTGTAAGGGTATGAGTACCCATGGAAATGTTCTTTGGTTATGTGAAAAATTAATGAGTTACATAGTATGGAATGGTGATGATTGGGTGGTGGAAGTATGGTTGATGTTATGTAATAAAAATGAAGAGATACAAGGTTGTAAATGCATAAAATTATGCTAGTCTCCCCCATTTTTGTTGATGTCCCCACTCCCCCTGTTAAGGCTCTTGAAGAAGAGACTTTGTGCTATGTGTATTGTGTTGTAAAAGGACCTATAATGTGACCATTCTATGGATTTTTTTTGCTATAGAATACTGCTAGAAGTGTTGGAAATTTGCTACAATACATAATTCATGGTTGTTTGTATGATGTGTTGTGCAAACCTTGTCATCTTGGTGTTTCCCTTAGCTTGGGGTGGACTATTTTCAACCCTATGGTTGGGAGGAGAGCTCCCATTGGTCATGGAAAGAGTTTTTAATGTTTAGGGAAATGGCTTAGCAAGAAGGTGGTTATGGGAGGTTTTGGCATGATTTTACACCCTTATACAATGAGGTAAGTGTTGCGATTAGATGTGTTGGTATTGGGCTATGTATGTGAAGGCCTCTAAGAGTATTCTTGTAAACCTGTTCATTCAAGATAGTGAAAGAAATATTAACTTGTAGATTGTAAATGTGGATTAAGAGCCAATGTGTTTAACTATATGAAATCTCCTCCTTGCATGGAAATCTCCTAGCTATATGTGAAGTGTATTATATAAAGTATTGAGAATTTTATAGGATAGCTAGCCCACAAATGTGTAATCTGGGATATAATTGTATTTGAAAATTTGTGATGCATTTCTACTAAGTGAATGAAGTGTGAGCTGGAATATTGATTTCACTGTTATAAAGTAGAAGCCTATAGTGACTAACTCTTGTATTTTAAATGTTGTACTAAGAAAAATGTATGTATATTATTTGTATACATATTTCTTTTACCTGTCATAGCACTACTATTGCAAAGGGGTATAAGATGTAAATGTATCAAAATAATGAAAATTTATGTGTAAACATTATAATTACAATATATTGAAATTTTTGTTGGAAGGGTAAAATGGAATTATACTAACAAGAAAGAATAGATTAGAAGAGGGTTTCTATACACAAGTTGTAGAAAGAAAATATTTCATGGGTTGATTAGTGTTATGCCAAGTTTTAGATAGAAGTTAAATGGTAGATAGCTTTAGAACTGCAATAGAAAATGGAAGGAAAATGTTAGAAACATTCAAGGAAAATAAGGAAATAAACAAGATTGTAATGATTGAAACACAATGGTATTTCTCCTATTTACTTTTTACCTATCCTGAATGATATGAAAATAATTCTACAACTGTATGGGTGAATTCCATGATGATATATTTTTTTAAATAGATAAAAAACCTTGCAAAGATAGACTATAAAAATGATTGCTGAGGTACAAATAGTCTTCACATATTCCCTTAAAAGTAAATAAACACAATAGGTTATTCATTTCAATTTATGTAGATCTCCTACCTCCTCACCTTTGATATAGTTTCCAGATAGACAATGCCAAAGAAAGGAGAAATAATGAATGTATTTAGTAATAAACATTGTAGAAGGTGACTTCGAAATATAGGTATTCACAAGTATGAAACAATAGAAAATAGGGTGCAACCCTTGTTTTGGAGTCACCTCTCCATGTAGGAGGTCGTGGCCTAGTAGGGCTTGTAAAATTTGAAAATTTTGAGTTGGTTCTTTGCTTTTTCATGCTCTTTTGCCTCTATGTCCAAGGGTAGGGTTTAGGGTCTTGGTCTAAAAACCCTCGCTTCAATTTGGTATGGTCTTAAACCCTTTGGCATTCTAATTCTTTGTTGACTTGTTGCACCTATTTTCTATTTACCTTAGATACAACTTGAGCCATAGTTACTGTTGTGCCTATTGCACACACACCCCGTTCAGAATGGGGACCCTCTCTTTTTACCTATGTTGTCACTTTTTGTTTCACCTCATTTCGTGTGCCCCTATTTTTGAGTCCTAAGTGGTTGAGGAACCCTATGAGAATCATCTTGAGTCGACCATATTTTGCTACCCTTAAATTTTCTAAGTCCTAAGTCCCTATGAGATTTCCTTGTTTATTTTCCTTCAAAGTTTTAAACTGATGTCCTCCATCCTATGAGGGTCCACCCCTACAGGCCGCCATCTACGAGTTTCCCTCCTACTATCATCATTCCAAACAACCATCTCTTGGTGCCCTCCCGCCTTGTAGGACTCATAGTCGGCTTTGCTCTATTTCACCAATAGATGTTTCCAACAACCAATGCTTGCTCGTCATCCACTCCGTCGTCCACTCCGCAGACCCTGCAGACCTAAGTGTCGATTTTGAAATGAATGGCCACCAAATTTTGGTGTCGCCATAACTACATTTAGTGAGGGAATTTAATGCCACATTTTCTATAAATACCCAACCCGACCTACCATTTTCACAAAATTTATTTGTAGAAAACATGTTAGAGTTCTCGACCCTCTCCTCTATCGCGCTTGTAACCTCCATTCACTGACTCAAGCTACAATCAAAGGATAGTTCATCATCAGCCATGTGAGATATCAAGGTAGGTCTATCGTCACCCTTGACATATGTCTTTTTTCCTTAAAATCAAAAGTGATGAAGTTTTTGCTCAGCAAAATGATAAAACTAGGTAAACAAATCACCTCCTCACAAAACCCACATCTTAGAAACTTGAAAAATCCTCTACAACATCGATCCGGTCACATTCAAAACCTAATGCCCTTGCTATTGTTCTTGGGTGCAAAAATCATGCCCTTCAGGCCTACATCCCTCCTGTTGCGATTTATTTCCCTTGAAAATTATTAACTTTCAAAAATGGCTGACACTCTTGTCAGGAGCGCCTTCCCAGGATGCTCCCTCCTCTTGGTCATTGCTAAACCTTAACAGTTTCATGAGTTTGAAAGGAATTTCCTTCGACCATCTCAGTTCCATGATCACGGACCTTTGTCTATGGGTGGCTATTGCTTTCCCTTCATTCATAACAACCGTTTGATGTTGTCCCCTCATCGGGTGGGTCCCACCCTCCTGATCGTCGATTGACACCTCCTAAGTCCTAAACAAAGTGAACTGAGCCCTACGAACCTCCATCTATGAGACTTCATCCAAGTTTCACCATTCCAGATGACCGCCCAAACACGTATGTCTAATCGTTAGGTCCCGCAATTACTTCCACCATCCAAGCTCAGAATTCACGAAAATGACTAAGTCATGGTGTGGTGTGGGTTGAGTCCTACAGACTTTCGCTCAAGTTTTGTCGTTCCAGATGACCTTTATGTTTTTCCCTTCCGCCTGCAAGACCCTACACCCTTGTTTTTCGTCTGCCTCCCATAGACAATAAAATCAATATGCATCTCCCTTTTGTGGGCCACACCTTGTGAGACGTTGTCCCATCACTGCTATCACTCGACGACCATTGCATGACATCCTTCTGTGTCCTTAGTTCTGAGGCCTCCATCATAGTCTATTTTCATTTTAGAAATTGACTAAGTACTTTTCTATTGTGGGTCCTAGCTTGCGGCCCATCGTCCATTTCATGCCACCCCTAAATGAAAAACTTCCCTTGTCTCCCCATGCTACAGATTCCACCGCTCCCCTCACCGTCAGAACATCAAAGTGAAATCAAGCGAACTGATGAATAATGCCTTCATCTTCTATAGATTAGTTCATGTAGGCCTCCCATGTCAGACTTTCATCCTACCGATGCTATTTCGGACAGCCAACACTTAGCGTCCTCCCGCATCCTCCGGTCTGCACCCTTAAAGTCAAAATGTGGAATGATTGTCGTTCCCCAACCCTACAGGTCCTGCATCATGGAACTCTGTCCGTGGGATGTCACCCAACTAGCACTGTTTTAATGAAAAAACCTCTAAAACAGCTACAAGCCCAAAGAAGTCCACACCCCTGGGCTTGCATTGCCCAATTTCCTCCAAACGAAAGACGTAAGATGATTTTTAGAGGATTTTGTGATCTTTCAACCATGAATTGTCTAATCTAACATTGGTTTATAGGATTTTGACTAATGTACCTTATATTATTATTCTTGAATCATTTACAGCTCCTTTGGTTGTAGGATATATGGAACTAGCTTCCAGATCCTTAGGGGCATCCATAGAGAAGGATAAAGGGAAAAAGATCACCAAGGCACCCAGAGGTAAGGAAGATAAGGATCAAATGAAGTACAAGTTCCAAGGGTAACCTATCAATTGAAAAGTTAGTACAACATGGAAGGAGATCTCAGACACCAATCTGGGACAGATCGACATTGATGAATTCAAACAGAGGGTTAGACTCCACCCTACAACAAAAAATATGAAAAAAATCAAAAGCAGTGGATTGGCCAAGGCTGTCAAATTCCCCTGAGCTTGTGATGGCCTACCGAGAGGCGTACCAAGAAGATACCAAGAGAATAGTGGATAGAGACGGGAATGTATTGGCTAACCTATCCACCAATTCAATAGGGAGGAGCTTTTGCATCCCTCCCTTCATCGAGATGGAACAAACATCTAAAGAATATAGTAAGCAGATGTGGGATGTTGATCCCCTCAAGTGTAAGAAATTAATCAATCAATACTGGCTAAAGGACAAGAGGGGCATTGCTAATAAACTACCCCAAGAGCTCTTCTAAAGTGACTTTTCTGAAGATTACCATGACTTGGTAACTCATCTAAGTAGAGTTATGGGCCTTCCGACCGTGGCTTTCTTTCAGGACTGGATGTTCTATTTCATTGAGGAGATCATCCAAGGAGACACCTTTTTTTATTGGGCTGGAATAATTAGTGACTGCTTGTATAAGTAGTTTGTGGCAGTGAAGAAAACCTCAAAGTTCTACATGAAATCATACCTAGTGTACTTGCTTGTCGAACATGCGCAATATAGGGGATTATTTGTGGCATTGAATCCAACTTGAGAAAGGGTACTAAAGGTGTATGACAAGTACCCCCATCTCCAATACATAAATTTCAAGAGGGACTACTATAGAGTCAATGACACCTTCATAGGCCACATCATCAGACTGCTTGGGGGTAACCCCAAAAAGAGATCTCACATAGTGCTAATGCCTTCATTCACTGCTTCGGCTTCTTATTTATATAGTTTCCAAAGTTCACTTATATCTGAGTTGAGGGTTTCTTCGACAAACCATACAAGCTACCTTGGTACCCAAATGACCGGTTAATATGACATAAATTCTCTCAACAGCTGCAGTAGGCACACACCCTTTTGAGTGAAAACATAGAGCAGGGGTTCCTTATCCCCTCTCCTTCAGCCAAGGAATGTACGAGCTCCACACATCCCAATGTGAAGAATATTCTGACAAGGATTTGAATGAATACAACCTAAAATTACCCACTGCTCGGCAATAAATGGATTATGGAAAACTCAAGAAAATGGTTGGATTGGAATATGCCCACCTACATAATGTCAAAAAAATTTGGGCTAACTATAAAGATGACAAGGAGGTTTGTATGCGACAGTACATGCACATGACGACCTACTTCGTCAAGGTAGTAAAATTGTTTCCAGTACTAGAGCAAGTTGTCGAAGAGGAAAGCATGGTGGTGGACCCAAGATATGACATGATTTCCAACTTGCTTCTACCTTTGATAGATTAGAATGAAGAGGAGGTCAATGACCTCGACATTATTACAAAGCCTATTGAGGCAAGAACCAAATAATGGATTGATGGGAAGATTAACCAATTAAAACTACGAGTAACCCTAACATATGGGGAACTCAAAGAGTCAATGGAAAGAGAGACTAACAGTGCCTCTATTGACGCTTCCTTGATGAGAGAGACCTCGTTATCTCTTCTGAAACATGATCAAAGAAGAGAAAAGAGGCAGCCAAAGATCAGCCCAAATGTAAGGAGCCTTCAGGGAAGGCTTCGAAAGTTGGAACTTCGAAGAAATAAAAGAGATCGAACAGTTTCATAGGGATTCCCACTATTCAGGAGGATGTGCTCTATGGGGAAGAAGAACAACCAAAGTCCCCACCTATTATGCTAGTTGTCCCGACTGCAATAATTACTACCATTGGTAGTCCCCCACCTATTTCACAAGTAGTGGTTACCACTTCTTCGCCCATAGTGGACATTTCAATCCACCTTGCCTCCACCTCTCCTGTGGCCCAGGTTATAACTAGAGATTCCTCATCTTCCACCATTTCCCCACTCTCTTCCTTGTCAATGTCTCCAGAAATTTCTCTTCCACCTACCATTTCCGCAACAATAATACCCACTCTCATCCTCCCAGAAGATTTCACCAAGTACATGCAGAATATTCCTTCAGAGCTTTCTTGAATGTTTGTGAATCTTGCAATGCAATTTGCATTAGCTCAAGCTATAACTAGTCTCCCCATCCCTCCTCCTCCTATTGACCCTCCTATGATGGAGGGGATAATGAAATTTTTTGAATAATTGGACAGGCAACAAAAGGAAGCAACCAAGAAATTGGAGGAAGAAGTGGATGATTAACATGAGCATCCTCCACATCAACTCTTGTGATTGATGAAGTCATCCATGAAGAGGAGGAAGTATAATCCTCTGATGAAGATGATGAAGAGACAAAGTACATTGTGGTGACTTTTGATTCTGATCTCGAGGAAGAGTTAGCTTGACAACTCAAAGATGTTGAAGAAGAGACTGAAAAAAATATTGTCGTTGAAGAAAAATGTGTTGATGAATAAATGAAGGATACTAAACCTCCAATAGGGGAACAAGATCAAGGCCCCAAGCACAATGAAGAGATACCTCCCTTGGAAGAACAAGAAGGAGAGGAAGAAAATAAAGAAGAAGACAAGCCTGAAGGAGAGGCTAAAATGAGAAAAGTCCCAAAGATAGAACACCACAAAGAGCATGGGCATGAAGAAGAAGAAAAAAGAACTCTTGAAAGGGAGGACAGCCCCAAAGAGCATGTAGTCACTAAGTCCCCAAAGAAGGTAACTATATTTATTCAAGATTCAGATGAAGAAGAAGGGGAAAAGCTAGAACAGGAAACCTCAGGTGAAAAGACATTGCAAATCTAGGATGCCTGTGAAGAGGAAGGTGATCATGAATCATCAAAAGGGAAGAATCAGATGCCCGAGTGGCTTGAAAAGCAACTGGAAAAGAAGACCCTAACTCGAGTAGATCTAAAGGAAAATCTGGAAGCCATCTTAGCTCAAGCCAAAATCAGCACAAAGAAGAAAAAGAAACCAAAGGTCAGATCTTAGCTAACTATGGATGCATTTAGATCAAGAATGATACAAATTTCCACCCCGATAATGGGTGAGGAAGGGGTCAGCTACCAAATTTCTACCATTGACCCAAGGACAGTGATGAGAGAACATAAAATTGACCATCTTCAGGGATTTGTCACCAACATTGTGCATCAAATGAACAAGGATAAGACCTCAAAGGAGGACTTAAAGGCAGAGGTGGTGGATCTGACCATCTATATCCAACAGTGGTCTTCAATTGAGGATCTCCCCACTACTTCATCATCTCCCCCATTACTACTATCAGAGGAACACATCAACAAGCTAGAAAAGAGAAAGAGTTGGACCAAAGCTACTAAGGATTGGTTCTAGTAGGTACTCTACAATGGTAACATGGGAATTGGATGTGTTGTTAGGACATCAAACAAATTCTTGGAGGTGCAAAATTATCTTGAGGATATAAAGAAAATTTGTACTGACTTCCCAAAGATATATAGGATTGCATACCCTAAAATTGAGGCAATCCTTAAGATGCCAAAAAGAATAGTGAAAAAATATCTTGCTCTAGTAGACGATGACTTTTGGCTTGTGGAAAACATGAAACTGGGAGTCGATCATAATAAAGAAATCTTAGAGTGGGTGCTCCATGAAGTGGAGCAAGACCCTGACCGGGCTAAAGAAATTAGGTCGACATGTGAAGAGTACCTTAAGTTAATGATAGATTTTAACATGCCTTTTGTTGAGATAGATCCAAAGAAGATAAGGCCCTACTTCCATAAGAAGATGGAAAATGGAACCGTGAGTGAGCTCATGATGGATTTTATGGGTTTTTTTGCTCATGCCTTCACCCAGTTAGAACAAGTAATGTAGAATGAAACCAAATGTGACAAAGATTGGGACACACTCACCCGCTGATCCAAAAAAATGAATTTCGAGGTGCTTCAATCCGATATTTTGGAGTGGGATAAGCTTCATCCTTTGATCAAAAAATTTGTGGAGTATGAAACATTGCAAAAGGAGGTCGGAAAACCTGTTATAGATGATGCATTTCTCATAGTGTAGCTACAGAAAAAAAACAATATTCTAACAGAAAAAAGAGCTACAATGTTGCCACAAGAAGACAAAATGGGCTGCAAGAAAAATTGTAATTTTAAATTATATATATATTTGGGGGTAGGTGAAACCATAATGTAAAATGGATCTTGGCCATAGAATGAGATTAAATCTTGGCCACTCATTTTTCTATTTGAAAACTATAAATAGGGGTTTCCTCCTCTCATTTGAAAGAGAGTTGAGTTGTTGTAAAGGCATGATATTGGAATGTTAATAGAAATTCATTGATTTGGTGGATTCTTGTGTTCCAACTTCATGTTACATGATTCTTCTTCTCATAGTTAGTAAATTTGGATAGTTTTACTTTGTTGTTCTATGTGTTTTAGTTTTCTTTGGTAGATCAGTTAGATGTTTTCCATTGATGTTGGATATTGTTATGGTGTTGACCTCTTCTTAGTTCATAATTTTTGTTGGATATTCATGACATACAACTGTGCAAAGTTAGTCTAAACTTTATATTATTGTTGCACTTAAATCTCATCTTTGTATTCATGTTCATGGTGAATGAAAAGCTGAAATTTGCAAAACTTAGAAGATTGCACTAGTTTCATGATACTGTAGACTTTCTTGGTTAAGTGGAACTAAGTCTTGGGAAGGCTGGCCCACTATAAAAACCTCCATTGTCATTGTTCATTGATAGTTTCAGATCTAGGAATCTCTTCTCTTCCCTGCCCTTTTTCCCTTTTTTTTAATAGTGACTTTGAACAAGGTTCATTGCATGTTGTAAAGCCAAATCTAAAGCTGAAATAGGAGTTCTAGACTATTGTTTGAACCTACAACATTTATGCAAGTAACTTCCCACCTTAAGAACTCCATCAAAAGATCTAATTCCTCCCAACTCAACTTCGGTAAGGTTGCCCTGTGATTACCAGCATAATCACATCAACCAAATGAGATATTCCATGCAAGTCATAAACTGACACCCAAGAGACCTTGGGGTGATTTTCAGCAACTTGTTGTTGAAGATTGTCTTTCAAAAGAGGTAGTGTACCTATGAATTACCTATGTTGAGAAACTGCTAAAACACCGATCAATAGAACTGGCACTAGAAGGAGGGCTCTTTTGAAGCTAAGTTGGATCAAATTGGATCATTATCCCTTGAAATATTTTACAAAGTCCTAAGATCAACACCAAACAAAGGAGAATTTCAAGAGTTACCACCCCCTACCTGAGCTAGAAGAGATAGAAAAGGGGAAGCATTCACCTATGCCACATCCAACTAGATTAATTTTCCTTTGTCCTCATTCTCTTCTTCCACCCATTCACCTCCATCTTTTCCTTCACCCTTGGTAGTGCATCTGTCCCCTCAACCATTCTGAATAGCCTACCAAGCTACTGCCCCCCATAGCCTAGGCGTTGCCTTCCAACCCAAGGCAACCCCTTTCTTGGGTGTTGTCCCATTTTCTACTGCCCCTCCACTACAACCCCAAGTCAGTCTAGTGCAACCTCCTCTGCCTCTACCTCCCATGGTGTGGCTAGGAAAAAAGTTGTCTCCTTTGTCCTTTAACCTTTACCATGATATGCCAAAGAACCCAGAGGGATTTCACATGAATTTTAACCCTTGAGATCTGCAAAGGAAAACAAAAGAACACCTAAAGATCTTTCAAACATCCTTGAAGGATATGTAGATCATACACGAGGACGTGGCATGCCGACTCTTCCCTTATTCCTTGGGGGAGGAAGACTTTTATTGGTATATCCACTTACCGACAGGGTACATTAACACATGGGACCTTCTAAGGGATGCTTTATTGTAAAAGTTCAAGATCCAGGTTAGTCCCTCAGAGTTATACCAGTAGTATTTGGCAATCCAAAGGGAGATTAATGAGCTAATCAACTCTTTTAATGAAAAATTTCATAGGGCCTACATGAGGCTGCAAACGCCATATGTGGTTGATGATGCTTTCACCTACCTAGTGTACTATGCAGCCCTAGACAACCTCACTTCCACCTTGGTGAAAAGGATGAACCCACCACCCAGACAATTGATAGAGGCCTATGTAGAAGAATTTAGGGCAAGTATAGATTTAGGACAAGACATTGTTGGTCCACTATAGTCATTGGGGCTAGTTTCTCATCTGTATCAATTCCAAGGGATTACTCAGGCTTTGGCATATCAGACGCCCCTTATGAATCCAATTCTACAACTCGCGATGGTGCCTCATCTGGGACAATGGTTGAATCAAATGCCTCTCGTGCCTCAATTCTTGTAGCCCCAATAGCATCAAGTTCATGCTCAGCTACCCCAAGTTCCAATGTACATTCAAACCTCTAAGTTTCCACCTATTCATCAAAATCAATCAACAATACAACCAGTTTTCCTTCATAATCCAACTTCATAGTCGAACAACATATAAAAGGACCAGATCGATGAGTTGACAAAAATGATCAAGAAGATGTCAACTGAGATGACACACTCAAGGAACTAAAACAACTATCTGCAAGAATCTCAAAGAAGCATCTAGGCCAACCTCAATCATGAAAATTGTGACAGTCAGGAAAGTCATGATGCTGGCGCTCCTTCTGGATAGAATTACGAGAGAAACCAAAATTATGGGCAGAACTTTGACAAAAGTCCTTCCCAAAGATAAAATCGAATGTGGAACATGAGTTCGAGCAATGGTGGAGTTACCATGCCTCTTGACTAGCCTAGTGGCAGTGAAAAGACTACAAGCATGGTATACCTGGATGAGGCTACCTTGTCCAGTTGGTGCTGCATTCACAAGACAAGCCGACATTCTGAATTGGATTGTTCGGAGTTTCAAACAACCACAAAAAATTTCTAGATAGAGGTCCAAAATTTCATGGATAGTTTTGGATGCAAGGATCTCATTCCATCCAAACCATATGACTCCTTTGTGCTAGTGGTCAACCAAGCTCCATTCCTGAAGGTTGAGAGCAATGTGCCTAAAAACAAGAGCACTGTTACAAATGATGAGAAATTGGGGGAGGTAAGTAATGAAAGTACTTTGGCTCAGCTCTTTAATTTTTTTGATAATGGTCCAATAGATGAGGAAGAGTCGAGAGAAGATTAAGTTCAAATGTTTCACCAAAGGACTACCCCATATGATCTTAGGAATAGGTAGGTGGGTGGTCAAGTAGGTGGTCCTTTCACCACCTCCACCCCACTTAATATCTTTAGTACCCCTCCTAACCCAAATGCTAGCAACAACCCAAACTACCCACATGTACCTAATTAATACTTTAATAGAAATAGGCAACAAGGTCAGAACCAAAACTAGCCTGCTAGCCCCTCCCAGAATACCCCTTTCAAAGCCAAAATTGAACAAATGGGGGAATATGTAGCTAAGGAATTCAAGAAGGTTAAGATAATTTTGTCTTCCTTTGAGTTGCTCAAATTCCTGGCAGTTAGGAATACCTTCTTCAAAATGATTAATGGGACTCCTTCATCTAAGTCAACCCAAGAAGTACCCACCAAAAGGGTCTCCTTTGAGGATTTAGAGAGTGAGACTGCCATTCAACATGTTTTCAATAAGAAAGCAGACTCGCCTTCAAACTCGCAAACAAACAAATAACCTTCCAAGGAACTGGATCAGGCCCAAACCCAAAATAAAGGCAATGATAAAGACAGAGGTTAGGCAGCCCAAGTAAACATCTCTGGGGGACTATTTCAAGGAAAATTGGAAACCCCTCCCTTCCTGATGACTATTAGAATATTCGGGAAGAATCTGCATAATTTTTTGCTTGATTCGAGAGCCTCTGCTAATGTCATGCCCTTGTTAGTGTGCAAAGCTTTAGGAATAGTTCTAACTCCCTCTCGATGTAAGGTGACACAACTGGATAAAACAGAAACCAACATAGTTGGTGAAATCAATATAATACCTATGCAAATTGCTGCTGATCCAAGGATACAACAAATAATTGACATTCAGGTTGTTGATATCTCGGAGACCTATGGAATTATCTTGGGCAAGGATTTCAAATGGGCATTGAATGGATATGCTGCCACAGACTATTCTCCCCTATGGATGCCATGGAAAGGGTTACCGAATCAGATTTGTATAGACCAAGAACCACGTATGAAATTCATGATTACAAAGTACAATAGCATGAACAAGGTGTTGTTTTCTGAAACAGAGCTGGGGAATTATTACCCTATGGCATATCTGGATGAACAAGAATGCTATGAGGAGGCAACTGAGGAGGTCCTTATATTGTGCAGTCAGCCTGTTGACTTGACCCACACAGCCCAAAGTACAAAGATATTGATTGAGTCAGATGAAGAATATTCCTACAAGGATGGAAACCTTAGACTACTTGAGAGCTTCCAATATTTCATGGAAAAGTGTGTACAAGATCAACTCAGCTTGGGAGCAAGAATGAATTTTCAGGAACTCTTGTTGCCTAGTTGGTGTTGGGTTCATAATGCTACCCATTCAGAATTTGAATGATGCTTGTGCCAGACAACAATTGAGCACATTAAAGGAAAAATCAGCCCTAGAGGAGAGGGTCAATAGGCATGCCAGATCAAGCCCACACTGGACCTACGCCCACCTCCTAAGCTTGCTAAAGTGAAGACACCATCAAAAGCACACACCAAGTCTACTCATTTCAGGATCGAGGATTCTTCCAAATTTTGGACACTGCACTTCGACGAATCCAAATCCTAGCAAGGAGTTAGAGCTGGATTTGAATTGATCATCCCCACGAGTAAGTCATATTTTTTTGCCCATAGACTTCAATTTTATTACACAAATAATTTGGCAGAATATGAGGCATTAGTTCTTGGCCTCCTAATGGAATTAAGGAAAAAGGTCAAAATGTTGCAAGTCTCTGGTGACTTGGAGCTGGTCATAAAACAAGCAAGAAAACTCTACTCTTGTTATGATATAAGACTAACCAACTACAGGCATAGGGTATGGGATCTATTAGAAAGCCTAGATACATTTAACATTCAATTGATCCCACACTCTTAGAATTACACTACTAATACCTTGGCCCAAGTAGCCAACACCCTGCAGCCTCTGTCATTGTCTGGCCTCAAGAGATTCACTATTGAGCTCACCTCTATCCCATCAGTTCCTGACAATGTGGCCAATTTCCAAGTTTTCAATGACGATAAACACATCCTGGATTTCATCACTAGCTCTGATGTGTTTGCAACCCAAATAATTGATGATGCTAAGCCTGAAGAGGCTAAGATGGACCTAGAAGGGGTCATTAACCTCAAGAAAAACACCATTCCCAGAGGAATGGTCCAATTGGAGTGGATATTTGACTTAGATCAGATCAGGGATCAAGATTAGTAGGAAAAGAAAGACTGCATCAACAATTAGTGTAACACCCATAATCTCAAAATAGCCGAGGAAGCTAAGAACATATTAATTGGTAAGGTATGCACACTAGAAGAAACAAAGGGTATCCTTGATGCCCTACAAAAGTATTAGGATGTAGTTGCTTGGAGTTATGAGGATCTAAAGACATATGACACATCAATCATCACACACACTATTCCTCTTAGGCCACTTGTGAGACCATTTTGATAGTAGCAACACTCCGTCAACACGTTGTTGGAACCAATTATTTATGAGGTGCAAAATATGTTGCCCACCAGAATAATATTTCTAGTCAAACACTCCACATGGGTGGAAAATCTGTTTCCAGTCAGGAAGAAGAATTGTGAAATCAGGTTGTGTGTTGATTTTTGTAATTTGAACAGAGCTTCATAAAAGGATAACTATCATGTTCCTTCACTATCTGAGGTATTGCAAATTGTTAATGGCTCTCAAATGGTGTCCTTCCAAGATGGGTACTCTGGGTACAATCAGGTAATGGTGTAGTACAAGGACAGGCATAAAACGACGTTCACCACTAAGTGGGGGAAACTTTGCATACAAAACAATGCATTTCAGATTGATCAATGCAAGCACCACCTTCCAAAATGCTATGGACATCGCCTTTAAGGACATAATTGGTAAGTGCGTCATCATCTATATGGATGATCTTATGGTATTTTCCAAGAATAGGGGAGATCATGTCTCTGATCTATGTAAGGTCTTCTAGAGCTACAGGGAATTCAGTATATCCTTGAATCCAAAGAAATGTATCTTTGGAGTTACAGAAGGTAAGCTTCTTGGGAATGCTATTTCAGAGCAAGGAATTTACATAGATCCAAAGTGCATCCAGTCTTTTTTGAAGATCCAGGTGCCTGGTAGCAAGAAAGAGCTGAAATCTTTCTTTGGAAAGATAAACTTCATTAGGAAGTTCATAACAGGCTTCGCTAAAATCATCAAGCTACTCAGCACAATGTTGAAGCAAGATGCCAAGATTGAGTGGACATCAAAAGAAAAGTAGGCCTTTGAGGAAATCAAGAAAGAAATTTTTGATGCACCTATGTTACTCAATCTAGACTATCTAAAGTTTTTCTACATCTACTCCTTCACCTCAGATCACTCGTGCACCAACATACTGATTCAAAAGGATGATGAAGGAAATGAGCACCCAATTGCCATCATGAGTGCTCCATTGAAGGATGTTGAACTAAGGTATCAAAATGTACAAAAGAAAGCATATGCTCTTTTTAGAGGAGTCAAAAAGTTCAGACACTACATCCTACAAAATAAGGTATTTTCCATAGTGCATGACCCAACAGTGAAGACGTTGCTGATACAACATGAGTTTGGAGAAAGAAGGGAAAAATGGGTCACCTTAATGCAGGAATATGACATGGAAATCAAGCCAATGAAATTGGTTAGAGGGAAAGAACTCAACTGAACAATAGCTGAAGCAACAATTAAGGCAGGATCTAATCTTATAATTCAACAATATCAACTTGAGGATGTCTCCCCAGGGGAGTGGTACGACGATATCGTACACTATTTATTGAACCAAAAATGTTTTTCCCACTTGTAGGGAGTATATAAGCATTCCCTTAGGCTAAAGAGTAATAGGTATATGCTGCAATGTTCCATACTTTATAAGGAAAATCATGAAGGGATTTATCTCAGATGTTTAGGTAAGGAGGAAGTAGTGCATGTGCTGAAGGAGTTCCATGAAAATTTGTCATGGATCAGGTCCCTCTACTACCCATCAAATCCTATGAGAATGATACTAATATCCTATGGTGTTCAAGGATGCCCATAATCATGTTCAGATGTGCCATGTTTTCCAGACTGCTCCAACCAGAGAAAGGAACGTTGATGTCCCGTTGCAACCCATCTTGGAGCTAAGGTCGTTCGCGCAATGGGGTCTCGACTTCATTGGTTTGGTAAGCCCACCATCTTCTTTGGATCACAAGTACATTCTAACCACCTCTGATTATTGTACTAGATGGACAAAATTTATTGCATGTAGGAAATGTGCTATAGAGGTAGTTATTGATTTCCTTGAAAGTTTTATTGTAAATCATTATGGTTGCCTCTATGCTCGCATCTATGATAATGGTCATACTTTTGCCTCCCTGAAATTTTATAGTTGGGCCTTCGATCACGGTATCTCCCTTAAATTATTGTCCAACTATTATCCCCAAGGCAATGGCCTTGTTGAATCACCAATAAGAATCTAATCACTGTCATTAAGAAGTTGCTTGACAAGAATCCCAAGGACTGGCATACACAACTCTATTTTTCCCTTTGGCCAGACCAGACACGTAATAAGGCTACCTTGGGAGATTCCCTATTTCACCTCCTCTATGGCCTAGAGCCTGTGTTCCTAATTCACCTAAAAATCCCCACCCTCCAATTCATCAACAATTTATATGAAGAAGGGGATAGAATGGAGGCTCGCTTGGCTCAGCTACTCCACTTAGAAGAGGTATGAGACCATGCCATTAAAAATTTCTCCAAAAATCAAGCGTAGTCAAAAGATGGTTCGATCACCAAGCCAAAGTAAAGGCCTTTAAAATCGCTGATATGGTCCTATACTGGGACAAGATCCATGAGAAGAAAGGGGGACATGAAAAATTCGACAAGCTATGGCTTGGCCCCTTTCAAATTGTTGAAAGCCTCATAGATAATAATTTTTGCTTAAAGACCTTAACTAGTGAAGACATCCCATTGCTTGTCAATGGGTAGCACCTTAAGCATTATTTCCTCCGTTGAGCTATTGCAGTTCATCCCTTATAAATATTTGTATATAGGATAGGTTAGGTTTCCCTTGCTTCATTGTTTGCTTCGGCTTTTGTTTTTCTCATTTCTCGGTTGTTTTGCTTTGTTGAGGGTGTATTTTTTTCTTGGTGTGGTGGCCATGCTTGATTCGACAAATGGTTCATTCTACTACCCACTCTTGTTTTTTCTCTAGATAAGCCTTCATTCCCAGCCATCAATTTTTGAACACCTCTGAGAGTCAGTTTCCTCCTTTGAAATTTTAACTAACCTAGGATTGCACCCTTGTTTGAATATTTTTATGCTGATCATGGATTATACACAAAATACACTTTAAATATTTTTGAAGAATTGTGTGGTAATTGCTAAGAGGGCTTGACAAGTGAAAAATATTAAGTTTTCTCCAGTGAACACTGTGATTCCCAAACCCATTGTGAGCTTTAGTGCTTACATAGCTGAGCAAAAGAAAAGAAAAGTACTGCAAAGAAACATAAAAACAAAAGAAAAGAAAACTCAAAATTATGCAATTGAATGGGTGTATGAATAACTCTACCAGGGCTATAGATGCCTGGCTGGCAATAGAGCTATGTTTGTGGGGTCACAGTGATAACTTCATCGAGGCTATGGATGCCTAGCTAGCAGCAGAGCAATGTCCAGGTTACTTTTGGGGTTAGACAACTTATGTAGCTTTCCTTTGCTTGATTAGTAGTTGTCTGTAGAATCTCTGAGGAAAGGAAATAAACTTACCTCACACACACTTCCATGATGACCCCGTAACACAATTAAACCAAGGATCCCATCCTCAACTTTCTTCTTAGTTCACTTTTGGAAACTAGCCCCTCATCTACAAAACTAGAGATTCTAGGTTTTGAATGAATATTTATCCTTAGAACGCAAAGAGTGTTCTCCTAGAAAAGTCATCATTTGTTGTGCCTATTCCACACACACCTCGTTCGAAATGGGTACTCTCTCTTTTTTCCTATGTCAGGTCACTTTTTATTTCACCTCATTTCATGTGCCCCTTATTTTGAGTCCTAGGTAATCAATGAACCCTAGGAGAATCATCTTGAGTTGACCATGTTTTTCTACCCTTAAATTTTCTAATTCCTAAGTTCGTAGGGATTTCCTTGGTTGTTTGCCTTCAAAGTTTTAAACTGATGTCCTCCATCTTGTGCTGATCCGTGCCTATGAGCCACTGTTTGTGGGTTTCCTTCATGTTGTCGCCATTCCAAATGGCCATCTCTTGGTGCCCTCCCACCTCATAGGACCCATAGTCAGCTTTTCTCTTTTTCACCAACGAACATTTCCAACAACCAACACTTGTCCATCATCCGCTCCACGGACCCCGTCGACCCGACTACCAATTTCGAAATGACTGGCCACCAAATTTTGTCATCGTCATACTTGAATTTAATGAGGGAATTTACTACCATAATTTCTATAAATTCCTGACCCGGCCTGTGGTTTTCATGAAATTCCTTTGCAAAAAATGTGTCAAAGCTCTCATCCCTCACCTTCATCACACTTGTAGCCTATGTTCGCTGATTCAAGCTATGATCAAAGGATAGTCCATTGTCAATCATGTCTAATCTTGAGTTAGGTTTGTCGTCGCCCTTACCATATGTCTTTTTTCCTTAAAATCAAAAGTGATTAGTTTTTTGCTCAGCAAAATGATAGAAATAGAAAAAGAAATGACCTCCTCACAAAACCCACATCTTAGAAACTTGAAAAATCCTCTACAACATTGATTTGGTCACATTCAGAACCTAATACCCTCATCATTGTTCTTGGGTGTAGCAACTGTGCCCTTCGGGCTCGCATCCCTCCCGTTGTTGTTTGTTTCCCTTGAAAATCATTAAATTTCAAAAATGACTGCCACTCTTGGTGGGCCCGCCTTCACAGGATGCTCCCTCCTCTTGGTCATTGCTAAACCTTAAGAGTTTCATGAGTTCGAAAGGCACATCCTTCAACCCTCTCAGTTCTGTGATCGTGGACCTCCGTCTGCAGGTGGTTGTTGCTTCCCCGCCACTCCTAATGGTCATTTGATGTCATCCCCTCATCAGGCGGGCCCTGCCCTCCTGAACACCGATCGATGCCCCCTCAGTCGTAAACAAAGAGGACTGAGCCCTACGGACCTCCATCTGTAGGACTCCATACAAGTTTCGCCGTTCTAGATGGGTGCCCAACACATGTATGTTCGATCATCATGCTCCATAGTTACCAACACCATCAAAGCTTAGAATTCATGAAATAGACTAATTCTTGGCGTGATATGGGTTGAGTCTTGTGGACTTTCATCTGTGGAATTCCGCTCAGGTTTTGTCATTCCAGATGGTCTTCATGTTGTGCCCTTCCGCCTATCAGACCCCACACCCCTATTTGTCATCTGCCTCCCACAAACAATGAAATCAACATGCATCTCCCTTTTGTGGGCCACGCCTTGCAAGATGCCATCCCATCACTGCTGTCACTCGATGGCCATCGCGTGACATCCTTCCACTTTTCGGGTTTCTTGGCCTCCGCCGCCGTCTATTTTCATTTCAAAAATTGACTAAGTCCTTTTCTATCATGGGTCCTAGGTTGCATGTCGCCCTTTATGACCCGTCGTCCATTTCATGCCACCCCTAAATGACAAAATTCCCTCATCTCCCCATGCTATGGAGTTCGCCGCTCCCCTCGCCATCGAAACATCAAATTGAAATCAAGCAGACTGATGACGAATACCTTCATCTCCTAGAGACTCGACCATACAGGCCTCCCATGTTAGACTTCTATCGTACCAATGTCATTCTGGATGAAAAAAACTTGGCATCCTCTCGCATCCTTTGGTCGACGCCCTTAAAGTGCAAACACAAAATGATTGTCGTTCCTTAACCCTGCAGGTCCCGCATCATGAGACTTTGTCTATGGGATGTTGCCCTACCAGGACCATTTTAATGATAGAAACTCTGAAACAACTGCCAGCCTAGGGAATTCTACACCCCTGGGCCCACATTGCCCAATTTCCTCCAAACGAAAGACGTAAGATGACTTTTAGAAGGTTTTTCGATCTTTCAAGCATGAATTTTATGATCTAATGTTGTTTTGCAGGATTTCAGCTAACGTACCTCATATTATTATTCTTGAATCATTTACTACTCCTTTGGTTGCAAGATATATGGAACTAGTTGTTGGATCCTTAGGGGTGGCTGCAGAGAAGGAAAAAGGGAAAAATATTGCCAAGGGACCCAAAGGAAAGGAGAACAAGGATCAAATGAAGTACAAGTTCCAAGGGGAACCCATTAATTCAAAAGTCAATACAACATGGAAGGAGATCTCAGACACCAATTTGAGACACATCGACATTGATGAATTCAAACAAAGGGTTAGACTCCACCCTACGATAAAAAAATTCTAGAAAAATCAGAAGTAGTGGATTGGCCAAGGCTGTCAGATTCCCACCAGCTCTCATAGCCCATGAGCTTGTGATGATCTATTGGGAGGTGTACCAAGAAGATACCAAGAGAATAGTGGAGAAAGATGAGAATGTATTGGCTGACCTATCCGCGAAGTCGATAGGGAGGACCTTTCGCATCCCTACCTTCAACAAGATGGAAAAAACATCTAAAGAATATGGTAAGAAGATGTGGAATGTTGATCTCCTCAAGGGTAATAAATTTACCAATCAATATTGGTTGAAGGACAAGAGGAGCAATGCTAATAAAGTGCCCCAAGAGCTCTTCCGAAGTGACTTTTACGAAGATTACCATTACTTGGTAACTCTTCTGAGTACATTTATGGGCCTTCTGACTACGGATTTATTTCAAGACTAGATGTTCTACTTCATTGAGGAGATCATCTTAGGAGACACTTATTTTTATTGGGTTGGAATGATTAGTGACTGCTTGCATGAGCATTTTTGGTAGTGAAGAAAACCTCAAAGTTCTACATGACATCATACCTAGTCTACTTGCTTGTCAACCATGCCCAATATAGGGGATTATTTGTGGCACCAAATACAACTCTAGAAAGGGTGCTAAAGGTGTATGACAAGTACCCTGAACTCCAATACAAAAATTTCAAGAGGGACTACTGCAAAGTCAATGACGCCTTCATAGGACACATCATTAGAATGCACGGGGGTGACCTCAAAAGGAGAGTCTCACATAGTGCTAACATCTTCATTCACCACTTCAAATTCTTGTTTATAAAGTTTCCAAAGTTCACTTACATTTGAGCCAAGGGTTTCTCCAAAAAACCATACAAACTGCCCCGATACCCAAATGATCGGTTAATATTGCTCAAACTCTCTCGACAACTGGGCACACAGCCTTTTAAGAGACAGGCATAGAGCATGGGTTCCTTATCCCCTCTCCTTCGGAAAAGGAATGTATAAACTCCACACATCCCAATGTGCAGAATATTCTAACAAGGAGTTGAATGAATACAACCTAAAATTCCACAGTGTTTGGTCATGGATGGATCTGTATGGAAAACTCAAGAAAATGGCTGGATTAGAATATTCCCACCTGCACAATGTTGAGTAATTTTGGGGTAACTGTAAACATGACAAGGAGGTGCATATGTAGAAATACATGCAGATGATGACCTACTTCATCAAGGTAGTAAAACTATTTCCAATACCACAGCAAGTGGTCAAAGAAGAAAGCACGGTGGTGGACCCAAGATATGACGTCGTTGCCAACTTTTCACTACCTTTGATAAATTGGAATGAAAAGGAGGTCAATGACATGGATATTATTACAAATCCCGTTGAGGCAAGAACAAAATAATGGATTGATGGGAAGATTTCCCAATTAAAGTTGCAAGGAGTAACCCTAACATATGGGGAACTCAAAGAGTCAATGGAAGGAGAGACTGGCAGTGCCTCTCCTAAAGATGCCTCAATGGGAGAGACTTCGACGTCTCCCCTGAACACATGATCAAAGAAGAGAAAAGAGGCAACTGAACATCAGCCCAAATCTAAGGAATCTTTGAGGAAGGCTTTGAAAGTTGGAACTTCAAATAAATCAAAGTTATCGAGTAGTTTCACAGGGATGCCCACTATTTAGGAGGACCTGATCCATGAGGGAGAATAACAACCAAAGTCCCCACCTATTATACTAGCTTTCCCAGTTGCAACAATTACTACCATTGTTACTCCTCCACCTGTTTCACAAGCAGTGGTTGCCACTTCTCTGCCCACAGTGGGCATTTCAGTCCACCTGGCCTCCACCTCTCTTATGGCCCAAGTTATAATTG
Organism: Sequoiadendron giganteum; assembly: GCA_007115665.2. Taxonomy (NCBI): domain Eukaryota; kingdom Viridiplantae; phylum Streptophyta; class Pinopsida; order Cupressales; family Cupressaceae; genus Sequoiadendron; species Sequoiadendron giganteum. The sequence continues at coordinate 281,203,529 of CM021101.1, forward strand.
TAGATTCCTCATCTTCCACCACTTCCATGATCTCTTCCCCATCAATGTCTCTACCATTGTCTCTTCCACCTACCACTGCCACAACAACAATGCCTTGTCCTCCTAGAAGCTTTCACTAGTACATGAAAAATATGCTTTCAGAGCTTTTTGGAATGTTTGTGAATCCTATAGTTCAATTTGCCTTAGGTCTTGTAATAAATGGTCTCCCCTTCTCTCCTCCTCTTATCAAGCCTCCTATGATGGAGGTGATAGTGCAAATTTATGAAAAATTGGATAGGAAATAGAAGGAAGAAACCAAGAAATTAGAGGAAGAAGCGAATGATTACCATGAGCATCCCCCACATCAGCATCTTGTGATTGATGAAGTCATCCACAAAGAGGAGGAAGAAAAATCCTCCAAGGAAGATGATGAAGAGCCAAATTACATTGTGGATACTTTTGATCTCAACCTCGAGGAAGGGTTGGCTTGACAACTCAAAGATGTTGAAGAAGAGACTGAAAAGCAACCCGTCGTTGAAGAAAAAGGTGCTGATGAAGAAATGGAGAGTATTGGACCTCCAATAGGAGAAAATGATCAAGGCCTCAAGCACGATGAAGATATACCTCCCTCATAATAACAAGAAGAAGGAGAGGAAGAAAAGAAAGAAGAAGACAAGCCTACAAGAGAAGCTGAAATGAGAAAAATCCTAGAGATAGAACACCGCGAAGAGCATGCAAATGAAGAAGAAGAAAAAAGAACTCCTCAAAAGGGAGGACAACCCCAAAGAGCATGTAGTCACTAAGTCCCCAAAGAATTTAACTGTATTTATTTAGGATTCAGATGAAGAAGAAAGGGAAAAGCCGAAATAGGAAACCTCAAGTGAAAAGAAATCACAAATGCAGCATGCCCGTGAAGAGGAAGGTGATCACGAATCACTGAAATAGAAAAATCAGATGCCCGAGTGGCTTGAAAATCAAATGGAAAAGAATACCTCAACTCCAACAGATCCAAAGGAAAGGCTAGAAACTATCTTGTCTTGAGCCCAAATCAAAACAAGAAGAAAAAGAAACCAAAGGTTAGATCTTAGCTAACTATGGATGCATCCAGATCAAGAATGGTAAAAATTTCCACCCCAATAATGGGTGAGGAAGGGGTCAACTACAAAATTTCTACCATTGACCTAGGGATAGTGATGAGAGAATATAAAATTGACCATCTTCAGGGATCCTTCACCACCATTGTGCATCAAATGAACAAGGATAGGACCTCCAAGGAGGAGTTAAAGGCACAGGTGGTGGATCTGGCCGCATTTATCCAACAGTGGTCTTCAACTGAGGAGCTCCCCACTACTTCATCAACTCCCCCATTGCTACTATCAGAGAAACACATCAGCAAGCTACAAGAGAGAAATCATTGGACCAAAGCTATTGAGGATTGGTTCCAGTAGGTCCTCTACAATGGGAACATGGGCATTGGACATGTTGTCAGGACAACGAACAAATTCTTGGAGGTGCAAGAATATCTTGAGGATATAAAGAAAATATGTTCTAACTTCCCAGAGATATATAGGATTATGTATCCTAAAATTGAGGAAATCCTCAAGATGCCTGAAAGAACAGTGAAAAAGAGCTTGCTCTGGTGCAAGGCGACTTCTAGCTTATGGAAAACTGGAAATTGGGCCTCGATCACAAGAAAGAAATCTTAGAGCGGGTGCTCCATGAAGTGGATAAGGATCTTGACTAGGCTAAATAAATTAGGTCAACATGTGATGAGTACCTTAAGTTAATGATAGATTTTGACATGCCTTCTATTGATATAGATCACGAGAAGATAAGGCCCTACTTCCATAAGAAGATGGATAATGGAACCGCGAGCGAGCTCACAACAAATTTTGTGTTTTTCTGCTCATGCCTTCATCCAATCAGAAAAATTTATGCAAAATGCAACCAAATGTGACAAAGATTGGGACACACTCACCCACTGATCCAAAAAAAAGAACTTCCAAGTGCTTCAATATGAATTTTTGGAGTGGGATAAGCTTCATCCTTTGATCAAAAAATTTGTGGAGTATGCCACATTACAAAAGGAAGCCAAAAATCCTATTATAGATTATGACTTTCTCACAATGTAGCTAAATAAAACAACATTTTTCTAAAACACAAAAGAGCTACAGTGCTACCATAAGAAGACAAAATAGGCTACAAGACAAATTGTAATTTTAAATTGCTATATATTTCGATGTAGGTGAAACCCTAATGTAAAGTGAATCTTGGCCACACAATGAGATTGAATCTTGGCCACTCATTTTTCTTGAGAACTATAAATAGGTGTCTCCTCCTCTCATTTGAAAGAGAGTTGAGTTGTTGTAAAGGCATGTTGTTGGATAGTTTTAATTTTCTATTCTATGTGTTTCAGTTTGCTTTGGTAGATTAGTTATATGTTGTCCATTGATATTCGAGATTGCTATGGTGTTGACCTCTTCTTAGTTCATATGTTTTTCTGTATATTGATGATATATATTTGTGCAAAGTTATTCCAAACTTTATATTATTAATGCAGTTAAATCTCATCTCTTTATTCATGTTCATGGTGAATGAAAAGCTGAAATTTGCAGTCCTTAGAAGATTGCACTAGTTTCATGATACTGTAGAATTTCTTGGTTAAGTGGAACTAAGTCTTGGGAAGGTTGGCCCACTGCAACAACCTCCATTATCATTGTTCATTGATAGTTTCAGATCTAGGAACGTCTTCTCTTCCCTGCCCTTTTTCCTTCTTTTTTTAATAGTGACTTTGAACAAGGTTCATTGCACGTTGTAAAGTCAAATATGAAGCTGAAATAGGAGTTTTAGAATGTTGTTTGAGCCTATAGAATTTATGCAAGTAACTTCCCACCTTAAGAACTCCATTGAAAGATCCAATTCCCCCCAGCTCAATTCTTTTAAGTCTTCCCTGTGATTACCAACATAATCACATCAACCAACTGAGATATTCCATGCAGGTCATGACCTGACACCCAAGAGACATTGGGGTGATTTTCAACAACTTGTTGTTGAATATTTCCTTTCAAGAGAGGTATTCTACCTATGCATTACCTATGTTGAGAAAGTGCTAAAACACCCATCAATAGTTAGCATGTTTTTACCGACCCCTGGGTCTTGGTCTATTAGTCACCAAATATTTTTCAATCGCCTTAATATTTCCTATGCCGGGCTGACATATTTCATATAAAAAAGACTTAAGTCATAATTTTTTATTCCTAAGGGTTCAAATCTCATCGACCTAGTCGAGCCCCTTTTAAAAACTAACTTTTATTGCATTTTCAATATTACCAATTGTTGGGTTTAGAGATTAAATCCTAGCCGCTCCCCACTAGCCCCACAAGATTAAAATATCATTTTCTCAAGTGCAATGGGGTCAGCGAGTGATTAATGTGTGTCTAGTTTCTAGTGTGGGCCCTGATATTCATTATCATGTCTGACACCATGAAGTATCAAATCGATGGTTGTGATGGAAGGTTAAGAGTTAATCTCATCCATTCCTCGTTGGCCTCGCGGGAATAAAATAATGCTTTTCAAAAAGAAGCGGGGTCAGTGGGATTGTGACACATTGAACTCTTCCTCCATTCTTAGAAGAATTATAGAGCCCATGGATGGATGAGTTGGCATCTTGTTGGTGGGGTTTTCATTGGTTGAAGGATTAGTGACCAATGGTGATGGAATTTGAATTTGATTGACCCCATATAGGTCATTTGACACACCACTTTACCAATAATATCAACAACTATTATTCAAAACTAGAGATATGAACACAATGGTCATTTTGATTTGCATGAGCGAGCATTAATGGTAGAGGACGAATGAAAAATTACTCAATTTGATCCTGATGTGCATGAATGATTTCTTTCCTACAATCATTGAAGATGATAAGCAAGTTTCAAAGCATCCTAGAGATTGATGACCTATATTTGAAATCAAGAGAGGGGTTGTGATATTTCTTGTGTGAACTCCCTTGGAACATTAATGCATGCATGCTCCAATTTATCTATTTAATGAAAATTTACTACTTTTTATTCTCACCATTTGGTGTCTTTGAGAGTTGAGAATCTGAGTATGAGCATGTGGAGTTGTTCCTAGTAATTGCAGAGTTTGAGGTAGTTACTCTTGGTGTCTCTTCCTTATGGGATTTGGTGAAGTTACTTTGCTAAAGATGGATAAATTAAGTCTATCTTTCAGCCCAGTCCAAAGGTCTAGGAGACTTAGTCTCCTTTATTCTCAAGGTGACATTCCCAAAAATGTGCAAGATATGCTTGAAGTTCCTGTAACTTCGAAGAAAAGAGAAAGAGTCATAAGAAGTCTATGTGGAGAATTGTCAAGCATGCCTATCATCTGAGAAGCATAATTATTTTGGAGGAATTGGTCAAGGGGAAAGAGAATAAATATGATAAGCTTGAGAGGGAGGCATCAAGAAAGAGTATGTATCACCAAGCTTATCTAGGCAAACATCATTCTCCCATTGAAGTCTCTAATGATCCCTCGGATAGTGAGATTGAAACTGATTCGAGCTACCGCTAGTATCTTATGGCCATGACTAATTTGGAAGACTTTGACGATGAGGTGGTGGTAGCTTCCCCAATTTCAATAAGGACACCAAGTGACTGTGCTTACCTTGCTACTAACAAAGTAGGATAGTACCTTGTTTTCCTTCTAATTTGGTGCTAGATTTTTTTGGTCCTTTGTGCTCACTCGTTTCCTTGTGGTTGGTGTGTTGGTTTGTGACTTTGGTGTTGATGATGAATTTTCTTGGTTTGGTGTGGACATGAAATTTTTTTCATGTTGTGAAAATGAAGCCTTTTGGAAGGTTGGTGGGTCTTCTTTGACTAGTAGTTTTTGGAATATTGTGAAATTTTTCTTTCCCTCGCTCTGTAAATGATTACATGTAATGAACTAGGAAATATCTTACATTCTGGTGAAATTAGTTTTGAAATGAAATAAAATGTAACTATAATTCAGCCTAATGCTTGTTGTTCCCTTGTTCTATAAAACAGATTTCAAGGTTGATTACAAGGGTTCAGATATTGAGTCTCATAATGGTCTATGTGTGAAGCTAGGCTCAGGAAGAAGCATATTGTAGAAATATTGATGAATAGAACAGTAAGGATCCGAGGGTATGAGTCATGTATGTAACATGATCTTAAAATGGTTTTATAGAAGCTACAGATATGAAAGAAAATCTTGAGTTCTAAAACGTATACTCTCATATGTAATATTCCTGCAAATTATGAATGAAAGGGTTAATGATCTTTTGGTTCATCTTCAATTTTTTTAATTGATTGTGTGGATTTATTTCTTCTTCAATTCAAATAATTGATTAAATGCTAGAATAAGGTCATAGGTATGTGGGAAACAGCATAGGATTTGGTAAGAATTTATGTTTTAGACATAGTGAGTTGAATGCTACAAAGTAGTATGACAATAGTCTACTAATTTTTGAGTAAAATGGCTAATATATTACTAGTTGTTACAAAATTTAACTCCATTATCTCAATAAATGAAGCGTTGGTCTCTTCATTAGGTTATTTTATAGATAAATGAGCTAGTAATGCACCTGATTAGGGATTTGGAATGAGAATGAAAATCATTAAAACACTTTCAATTACAATGTGTGAATCTAAAATTTCACCAAATTCCTAGCACTAGATAGTAATTTGTTCAAAGGTCAGCAAAATATTTGATGAAGGATGTCTATTTGCACTATATAGGAATTTATCTATGTATAGAAGTGTTCTCAAAGAACTAAATATCTCTTGAGCATGATAAGGATTACCCTCCTGGGTTTCATAGAGCCCGAAGAGTAGGAGTAAGGGCCTAAGAATCCTTATTAGTTGGCCACTAACTTTGAAGATTCTTGAGCATAAGGGTTGGATACACTTTAGAGGGTTTCAAGGTTCAACTAGGAAAACACCAACAAAGTTGGTGACTCTACTAGGGAGAATTTTGAATCTCCAGTTGTAGACTGTCAGATCATAGTGTCAAGCATTTGGTGAATGTGAACATCTGGTTCAGATGTTGAGAAGTTCTCAGACCTAAAAGAGGTTTTGTTGTAGAAAATTTCAAATAATTGTGTGACTCTTTTGTTGGAGAAGACAAAGAATGAGATTTATCTTTGAAAGAGCTTCATACTGCTTGAAGTTCAAGCCTTTGTGAAGAGAGGTGGTGACTTCTTTTAAAGAACCTAATGAAGATGTGAAGAAAGTTTTATATCTACAAAGATTTCAAACTAGGAAAAAAGGTTAACAACTACTACCAGTTTCTAGGTATTCTCATAAATCTAAAGAAAGTATTATCATGTTTAAAAGCAGTTTATGAGAAATTTTCAAGAATTAAAATGATAGATGATCCCCTATTAGGTGAAATAGCACTAAGAAATTGAATAGTGGTGATAACTTTACATAGTTCTAAGGTGTAATTTGAAGTTTCTATATTGTTAAGAAGAAGTATCTTTATCTTTATACTTTTCTCACTAAAGGATCTAAAACAAGTAGAGATAAGAAATTTGTGTTGTGAATGCCTAAAATTACATGGATAAGAGAGTTTGGGTTTCCTTATGTGATTGAAAGGTTGATATTATGAAACTTGTAAAGTTTTAGGGAGGTGTATCACCAATATATGCATCCTTAAATGGTTCATAGTGTAACCATGTCTTGTGGGCAGCCCCTGTTATGTCAAAGAAATTTCAGTGCTGAAAGGTACAAAGCTATAAATTCCAGTCATATTTTGGGTTACCCAAATGTCATACCACCTAAGATCAGAGATAAGATACCAAAATATAATGGTGAAAAGTCTGAATCAGAAAATAAGCATGTGCAAGAATTTGTAGATGTGATGGGAGACTATGGACTTGATTGTGAGGATGTTGTTATGAAACTTTGTGATCAGTCTCTAAAAGGAGATATAAGAGATTGGTTCTCTTATTTACCAGCATCCTCTATATGTTCTTGGGATGAGTTTAAAGCATTGTTCATGGGGCAATTTGGTGAAACAGTGGACCCCATTTCAATGAGACAAAAAATTATGAGCATTGAGAAAGAAGAGGATGAGCTAGTTCCAACTTTTAGTCTTAGATTTTCAAAGGCAATAAAGGACATCCGAAAAAATCTAAAGATCGAATGATGAAGTGTGTTTGGTGGTGTATTTAGGTGCAATTGATAATAAAATGAGCTATTGGATAAGTGATTAAGAACCCACAACATTACATCAGGCATATCAAATTTTCATGGATATTGAAAATAACTTGAAATATTCAATGATGAAAGGATATAAGGCTACAAGTGTTGGTTGTCAAACCACATTTCATGCAAATAGAATCGATGGATCAAAAAATAAAGATATTTGTGAAGGTGATGATTCTCACGTTGTTCTAATTCCCCCATCATCACAATATGTAGATCATAGTGAGTTCTAGGCTAAATATCAACAAAATTTAAGCAAAGTTGATCAGATGTCTTTTGTTTAAGAAATTGTATGAAATGAAAAGGCACAAAGGAGAAGCACCCTATGATTTTTTCTCAAGATTTTTGGATGCTTTTTTAAAAGTCACCAAAAATATCAGACCCAAAGATTCAATATGCATTGATCTGTTTTGTGAAATATGCATTAGGACTAAGTATATTGTCAAAGGAATTGAAGACTCATAATTTTGACCAAATTTTTGAGTGGATAAAGATTGTAGAAGGAACCAAGTATGATTATGCACAAAATGTGATGTCTCAAAATATTGGTAGTGGTTGTCATATTGAGGAAAACCATAAAACAATGCAAACAAGTGAAGAGAGTGTATCAAAGTATGAACATATGTCTTGTTATATGGGTGAATGTAATGATTGTAATCAATTCACAAGTAGCAAATATGCAAATCAATACAAGAGTTATGAAGATGAAGGTACACGATATGATGATAAAATAGATAGGCATGAACTACGTCCTTGGGATATCTTGGATGAGGAGGAAGTGGAAGAGATGTGAGAGGTCACTCCATGCTATGATTTGGTCACTAATAATGATGAAAGTGTTGTTGATATTTCATTGTAAATCAAGGGTCAAGATGTTAGAAATGAAGATTTAAGCATCCAGTCTGAACATAGTTTCAATATTGATGGATCTCCCTACTATAGTAACTGTGATGCAATTAGGTGTGGTCACTCCTTTGTTGATTATGACTATCCTTATGAAGTGGAGATGGAATCCTCTGCTTTGAATAGGGTGTATGATGATGATAATGGAGATGTATATCTGCTTGAGGAGGAACAATTTTATTCTTGTGAAGAGCTTTCAGAATGTGAGTCAAAGATGTTAACTATTGATGATGTGAATGAAGTTGAAAATGTATCTTTATGCTCTTCTAGTGATTATAGTGATTTTGAATATAATGATGATTTTGAAATTTTTAGACCATCATGCTGAGGGAGGAGAAGCTTTCATGACAACAATGAATGTGCGGAAAAACCCTTTATTTGATGAGCCTCCATATCCATCTTTTAATAGGAATGATGATCCTTATTGGTGCATAGATAACCCACTCTTTCTTAAGAACCCTATTGATGCCTCTGAAATAGAGTTAGAATGTGGCCTTGAGAAAATAAGGCAACACATCAATGAGATCCTCAAGGGTATTGCTTATGGTTATCTTACATTTGACATAGATGTTTCTAGTAAGATTGAGGATCAACATGAGATTGAAGTTTTTGATTGTTTCTCTGAGGACTGTGACTGTTCTTATAAAGATAATTTGGAGGTATTTTGTGCACATGAAAAATGCAATGATATGAATATTGATAATTTCACTCGTCCATAAGTGAATGCATAAATTGCATTGGATGCAAACATGGAATGAAATTCAGGTTTTCCATCAATGGAGCATCATGATTTTTTGCATAATGAGGATTTTGAAGACATGAATATGTGTCTTCAATATGTCGATCATGAGCATAGTGCTAAAAATGATAAAGGCGCTAATGAACATTCTCATGTCCCTACTATTCATGATTGTTTACATGAAGCAAAGATTGAGATATCAGCCACACAAGGAGACTAATAATGTACACATTGATGAAATAAGGAACTCGTTTTTACATGATCAAGGTATAAATTGTGATAAGCATATGGATCTTGGATTATCATCATTACCAGTTGATAATGTTGATGAATTTTTTGGTTTATCTAATAGTGCACAGGGAGTTACCATTACACATGAAGGTTTCTTTGATGACCTTATGAGTGCTGAATTGTTTGAGCCTACTCTTGAATTATTTTGTATTGAGATGAATGATGATTTCGAAAATGAATCAGAATATGTTATTGAACCTGAGATGGATGTATTTACGTAGTTCTGGGATGTTGATGATGCATATGATCTCTATTCTCATGACACCAATGAATTTTTTGATGTAGTTGAATCTAAGGTTGTAGATGAGTGCTTATTCCATGATGCACAATTCAAGGAGATTTTTGAGTATGCATTCTTTTCTTTTGATGAATTGAGGGTTTTTTTGCATAGTGCACAACAAAGTGTTTTTGAAGGTTTTCATTTTGATGTGAAAACTAAGTATGATGTCAAAGTCTATGATGTCATTGACCAGGTTGAATATGAATGTTTCACTTTTCCAACTCAATCAGGTATAGTTGAATGTGTTAATCACAATGGAGTTGATTGTTAGGAAATGCTTGGTGCAAATGTTGATCCACTACAGAAAGTAGAGGATAAAATCTTTGACAAAGGTAAAAGTTGGCCTTAAGTTTTGAGGACCTAGGGTCAAAAGTTTGATGAGTGAAGCCTATGAGGTTGCATAAGGAGGCTTCTGACACTTAAAATAATACATATTGCATAGCCCTATAATTATTGTAAATTGTCTTGGTGTGTTTGATTTGGTTGTGTTTTCTTGCATTGTCCATGAAAGCTCCTGGGTTTTTGTCCTTCTTTGGTGGTTTGCTTCAACCATGAGATATGAATTCTCACCATACTCACTAGGGGTATGCATCCCCGAGCATGAGACACTGGTAGAGCTTCTTAAATTTCATAATTTTGAGCTAGTTCTTTTCTTTGTCATGGTCTTGTGCCTTTGTGTCCAAGGATAGGGTTTAGGGTCTTAGTCAACCCTCACTTCAATTTGGTATGGTCTTAAACCCTTGGGAATTCTAATTCATTGTTGACCTGTTACCACTGGTTGTCGCTCACCTTAGTTACAACTTGAGCTATAGTTAGTATATTTTTATCAGCCCCTGGGTCTTGGTTTATTAGTCACCAAATATTTTTTAGTGACCTTAATATTTCCTATGTCAGGCTAATATATTTCATATAAAAAAGACAAGTCTTAAATATTTATTCCTAAGGGTCCAAGTCTTGTGGACCTAGTCGAGACCCTTTTAAAAACTAACTTTTATTGCATATGCAAGATTTCCAGCCATTGGATTTAGAGATTACATCCTATTCACTCCTTGCAAGCCCCGCTAGATTAAAATATCATTTTCTCAAGTGCAACAAGGTCAACAAGTGATTAACGTGTGTCTTGTTGCTAGTGTGGAGCCTGGTCTCCACTATCATGCCTGAAGCCATGAAGTTTCAAATTGATGGCTGCAATGGAAGGTTGAGAGTTAATCTCATCCATTCCCCATTGACCTTGCGAGAATAAAATAATGCTTTTTCTAAAATTAGCGGGGTCAGCAGGCTTGTGACATGTGGAACACTTTCTCCACTTTGAGAAGAATTGTGGAGCCCACAGATGGATGATTTGGCATCTTTATGGTGGGGTTTTCATTGGATGAAGGATTAGTGAGCAATGGTGATGGAACTCAAATTTGATTGACCCCATCTGGGTCATTTGATGCACCACTTTACCTATAAGATCAACAGTTATTACTCAAAACCATATATATGAACACAATGATCATTTTTCTTCGCATGAGTGAGCATTAATAATACAGGACACATGCAAAATTACTCAATTTTATCTTGATGTGCATGAATTATTTCTCTCCTACAATCACTGAAGATGATAAACAAGTTTCAAAGCATCTTGGAGATTGATAACCTAGATCTGAAATCAAGAGAGGGGTTGTCAGCTCGCTTGTGCAAACTCCCTTGGAACATTAATGCATGCACACTCCAATTGAACTATTTAATGAATATGTTTTGCTTGTTATTCTCACCATTTGTTTTCTTTGAGAGTTGAGAATCTAAGTACAATCATGTGGAGTTGTTCCTAGTAATTGTAGAGTTTAAGGTAGCTGTTCTTAGTGTCTCTTCCTTGTTGGAGTTGGTGAAGTTACTTTGTTGAAGATGGATAAATTATGTCTATCTATCAACCTAGTCTAAAGGTATAGGAGACTTAATCTCCTTGAGTCTCAAGGTGGCATTCCCCAAAATGTGCAAGATATGCTTGAAGTTGTTGTAACTCTGAAGAAAAGAGAAAAAGTTGGTAAGAAGTCTACATGGAGTGTTGTCAAGTGTACCTATCATCTGAGAAGAAAAATTGTTTTGGAGGAATTGGTTAAAGGGAAAGGGAAGAAATCTGATAGGCCTGAGAGGGAGGCAACCAGAAAGAGTATGTACCACTAAGCTTATCAAGGAAAACATAATTCTCCCATTGAAGTCTTTGATGATCCCTTGAATAGTGAGACTGAAAATTATTCGGGCTACCACCAATATCTTATGGCCATGACTAATTTGGTAGACTCTAACGATGAGATGGTGGTAGCTTCCCCAATTTCAATAGGGACACCAAGAGGTTGTGCTTACCCTACTGCTAACAAAGTAGGGTAGCACCTCGTTTTCCTTCTAAGTTGGTGCTTGTTGTTTTTGGTCCTTTGTGCTGAATTGTTTCATTTTGGTTGGTATGTTTGTTTGTGCCTTTGGTGTTGATGATGACTTTTCTTGGTTTGGTGTGGATGTACAATTTTTTGATGTTGCAACATCAAAGCCTTTTGGAAGGGTGGTGGGTCTTCTTTGACTAACAATTTTTGGAATGGTGTGAATTTTTCTTTCCCCCACTCTACAAATGATTACATATAATGGCTTGGGAAATATATTACATTATGGTGAAATTAGTTTTGAAATTAAATTTAATGTAACTGTAATTTAGCTTGATGCTTGTTGCTCCATTTTTCTATAAAATGGATTTAAAGGTTGATTATAGGGGTTCAAAATTTGAGTCTCATAATGGTCTGTGTGAGAAGTTAGGCTCAGGAAGAAGCATATTGTAGAAATATTGAAGAATAGAACAATAAGGCATCTAGGGTATGATTCATGTATGTAATGATCCTAAAATGGTTTAATAGAAGCCGCATATATGAAAGAAAATCTTGAGCTCTAAAACGTATACTCTCCTATGTAATATTCATACAAATAATGAATGAAAGGGTTAATGATCTTTTGGTTCATCTTGAATTGTTTTAATTGATTGTGTGGGATTTTTCTACTTCAATTCAAAGAATTGATTAAATGATAGAATAAGGTCACATATTTGTGGGGAAAGAGCATAGGATTTAGTAAGAAGTTATGTTTTAGATGCAGTGAGTTTAATGCTACAAAGTAGTATGACAATAGTTCACTAATTTATGAGTAAAATGGATAATATATTACTAGTTTTTACAAAATTTGACTCCACTATCCCAATAAATGAAGCACTGGTCTCTTCATCAGGTTATTTTATAGATAAATGTGCTAGTAATGCACCTAACTAGGGATTTGGAATGATAATGAAAATCATTAAAAAACTTTCAATTACAATGTGTGAATTTGAAATTTCACCTAATACCTAGCACTAGATAGTAATTTGTTCAAAGGCCAACCAAATATTTGATGAAGGATCATGTCTATTTGCACTAAATAGGAATTTATCTTTATATAGAAGTGTTCACAAATATCTAAATATCTCTTGAGCACAATAAGGATTACCCTCCTAGGTTTCTTAGATCCCAAAGAGTAGGAGAAAGGGCCTAAGAATCCTTACTCATTAGTTGGCCACTAACTTTGAAGATTATTGAGCATAAGGATAGGATACCCTTTAGATGGTTTCAAGGTTTGGCTGGAAAAAACACCAACACGACCTCCTCCAAGGGGCAGAACCCATACTCATCCACATAACACTATCCACCTTTCCAAAGAAAACATGAGGCTTATTCACCAATTTCCTACAACAAAAGGAAAATAACAATGGGTGAAGTAATCGCCCTTCTTTTCACATTGCAATAATGGTCTGCATAGGAGTAAATAGCATAAAAATAAATGTTGGAAAGAAATAGACAAAAAACTTGATGCATGATGGCAAACTCCCAGGTATGAGTGTTAATCACAACCTAGTTATTGCCCTCTTCTAGTGCCTCCATAAGACTTCCACGCCCCTTCCTCTCCATAGCAACCAACAAAATGAAATGAGTTAGGGTTATAAAGAATAGAAAATAAAATTTGGTTGCATAACTAATACAAGTGCCTCATTCCTTTAGGGAAAGACTTATTTTTTTAATAACAAAAATAATATTCAGTGAAGTCACCCATTATTTTTAGGTGCCACATTAGCTTTTTCTTTGGATTAATTTGAAATGGACACCCAATGAATTATACTCATCTTAATCTGTTGCAATATGTTGGGGTTTTAAATTAATAGTAATGTACGGTTTCTTATTGGTGAAATCATAAATTATTTGCTAGGATTCATTTAAATGCTAAAATTCCTTCTTACTTCTTTATATGTCAAGCCATGTGGGGGACATGGGCCACAGTCATAAAGTACTCAAGTAAAATGTGTTAGCATAAGGGTATCACATAGTATTAAAGAGAAAATTTAATTTGACTTTTGTGCTATATGCTAATTTCCCCTCCAAGATTCCATGCACTCTTTTTAAAAGCCTTAGCATGATTTAATTAAATGCATACCCTTTATTCATGAGGGAAAAGATAATTTATTCTTAAGAACAAAAAAAATTAAAATAAAAAAAGGTATTAGACATTATTGGGTCTATGCAAGATCATGGGGGTCCAAAAAGTGGTGATGTGAAAAAAAGGCATTTTTAACTCACTCAAAAATGTGAAATTTTGTTTTAAATTTTTCTAGACTCGAGTAGAAAGTACATGGTGCAATAGCAACCACCTAACTAGAATGGATGTCCATTCAAAATGGATCTGTTATGTTTAGGCTGGTTTTTATAATTTGGTCGAGTATGGAACCGACTAGACATTTAATTTAATATATTATTATAATCTTTTTATTTTAATACTATATAATAATATATTATATTATAATATTATAAAAAAAATTGATTTGTAAGTCCCTATAATTTTTTTATTAATCTCAAAAAGCATTACATTCCTCTTAAAATCCATACATCCTCCACCCCTAAACCATAACTACCCAACTCACACCCCTCCTTACACAAAAATTCAAAGATTGACATAACATAAACAACAACATAGCCTTTCACTTCTTTTTCCCTATGTCATGAGAATGTAGATGCATATTGAAGGCAACTTCTCACCGCTTCTTCTTCTTTTGAACTTTATTTCAAAGATCTTCCTAATCATCTTTCCAAGTGTGATCCCCTGCAGCCGCCTCTTGGACACTATCATCTTCAGACAAGGCTATGTTCAAGCACTCTGATCAACCCCCCACCTCTTCTTGTGGGATACTATTTTCCTCAACCTTTATCCCCCGCCTGCACATGTGAGAATCCTTTTTTGATGGTTGCATTACATGTATCATCTAAAACCTTATATGCTTTTCCCTCATGCTCCACTAAATAGTGTTGAGTGGTGACTTCATTCCACAAGGTTTCTTGGTTACCCCTCTTATGCATGGAACACTGCTCAACAACATGACTAGTGTTAAATCATCTAGGAAAACGTAACGACAATCCATCATAGTCAATCATCTATTTCCATTTTGCACTTGAGACTTTCAAATTTATATCTATAGGGAGGTCTTTTCGCAAATCCATTTCTACCAAAATTCATGCATATGTAGTATGAAGAAAATTTAAGGAACCCTTGTCAATGCGTAGAAATTTCCCCAGTGAGTTTCCAATGGCTTCAAAGCATGATTCAAACTAGAAATGTAAAGGAAGATTTGGTAGTCTTACCTAAAGAGGAGCCAACTCAAAATATTCAGTAGTTGGATTGAAAGTGGGGTGCCACGACTTTAGCATTAGAAGATGTTTCTCTTCCCAAATCCATTGATATTCATAGAGAACTATGTTTTTTTCCTCCACATTCTCAAAAACTACAACCAAAAACCCCCTTGTATAAGGATAAATTTGTACTTCACCATCTAAAATGGGGCACCAAGTTTCAAAAATCCATCGGTGTAAATCAACAAGGCTTAGCCAAAACCCTTGGAATCTCCCAATTAGTCCCAATTCTGCAAAGTACTTAGCATTTTCAGAGATCTCATTTTCTATTTCACCAGCTAAGGTAACTTAGGGGGACAAAACTATGCAACACATTAAACTAAAGACTTTCTCTCCTCTCGCATCCCTACTACTTTCTCCCTTCCTCCTTGCAAGTTCCCCTCCATCTGTTGATCCTCCCTTGGACTAGAAAAATGCACAGACGGTGCCCCTACAACTAGTTACTAACTCTCCCAAATGTGTAATGCCCCGCCACGCAACCCTAAAGGATGTTGCAAACAACTACTTAAACAAGATAATTTTTTTTTTGTTTAAGTACAATTATTATATGAGTTCACTTCCCAATGCAAACATCCCCTAAGGTTACGAGACTAAGATTACTTACAATCCACAACAACAACAAAAACAACAACATAAACCATGCCAATTATTTAGACAATAATTAAACACATACAATCCAATTAAGATAAATACATCAAAGCATAATAGATAACTTCCCATCTCATTTATCCATAATTAAATATTACAATTACAACTCTCATTCCCCGAATGAGGCAAGTCCAATAAACATAATTACAAATTACATCTTTCCACCTCGATAACATAGAGGGGTAAAATAATACAAGATCAACTGAAATGAATTAAAGCAAGAACTGATACTGGAACCAATGAGCTCTCCAACTGGAAGTCTCGTCCACATGAACATGAAGAAAGCCCAATGGATTTAGGTGCACGCCACCCAACCAAGTGGAACCCAAAGGCCCACCCCCTATGCTAGGAGATAGTAACAAGGAACCCAAGCCAAGACATCTACCTCTAGACACAGGTTAAATCATCACTGAACCAAACTGACACATCCAAACACACATACCACACAAGCACATCACAAGTACAACTCAAGTACCACATAAGTACAACATAAGTACAACTTTACATGGTCACATCAGGTATGTTAAGGAAACCATACCCACAAAATTGAATACCAACTATGGTCACATCAGGTATGTTACGGAAACCATACCCACAATAAACAAGAACCAACTATTGTCCTAGACAAAGTGTCATCACATAGTTCGTCATGGGTTATCCTCTGGGATTCTTCCTAGGCTCTGGCCCCACAAGAAAAGGTTATCCTGGTGACCTTTACCGAATCCCGAACCCCATACTCACTCATGCAGAATCAAATACCTTTCGTACAAACAAGATAGATGACCTTGCCATTCTAGGCCTTCCCACCCATCCCAAGCCTAACTGAGCACTTGGGTCCATGAGTGAGGCATTAATATCTTGATTAGTGAGAATTTAGTCCTAATCTTCTAAGTATTATTTTAGTTATCACTTGATTAAACCACTTCTGAAGGTTATCCTAGATACCTCTTTGGGCTCTAGCCCCTACGAAAGCCACTCTTCTACTTGACAACACACAAACCATCCAAACACCAAGGGTATCAAAGTGCACGAACAAGATAACACGTCCACTCTTTTCTCAGGAGGCAAAAAAGATAAAACCATCTCAAAACACTGGAGGTAACAATAATAACAAAACCGCTCCTGACAAGGAGGCACACATTACAAAATCCACTCCTTTCTCAGGAGGCACAAAACATTCCCGTTCGTAGAAACCGGGTATAACATTGACATCACTTCATGCACTACCCAAGAGAATTAACAAACAATCAACATCACAAGATGACAATCCCCAACTTCTAGGGTCTTCTGGAAGACTTACAGATTTAAGACACTTGACCCAATTCTGAAACAAGAACACAAAGGAAATATTCACAATCAAGGCGAGCAAGGAGATGAGAATTTAAATTCTACTTTGGGTTCACTAAACCCATTTCCTCATTACATTCCGTAATTTGTTACATCACTACAACTGAATTAAAAATTCATCTTTTCAGATAAGGGAGAAATTAACACTAATATTTAATTCCCTAATTGCTCTTAATAAAATAAGCATTTTCAACTATAACAAAAAACATTTCACTTTAAAATAAATAACCGATTGCCCTTGAAAACTGAATCATTATAAAATAAAACAGTTAATTTTGTTATTAACACATTAATCTCAAATCAACGTTTGTCCTTTTCAAACCTATTGTTTAAAATAAAAACAATAATTGACTATAGCCTCAATATTTTAAATTTTCCAATTATATTTAAATTAGATTAATAATGGAACTTTTGCACATCAATTTAAATTTCTCAATTAAATTTAAATCATGCATTCTCTAAATCAAATACTTAACTCCTTAAATTAAATTTAAAACATGTCATAAGAAAACAATAATTTCTTATACATATTTAATTTTAAATCTACCATTCTAATATACAAAATTTAATTAAAAATAATATATGATATTGCTATCAGGATTCAACCGTGTAGTTTTCGAGTCAAACTCATTGACCCATGATTCATGAGTAGTGGTTCACAAGAACCCATCTCTCATGATAATGAATGGTCCACTTAGCACTCATTGCATCTAGGTGATGCTCACAGAGGTGAAGCATTGGTTCGTCCCAGGAGATCACCCATCCCAGTACTACTCCAACTCAAGCGCGCTTAACCATGGAGTTTCCCCCAAGGTTAAGCCCACTTAGCTTGCTACCCCATTTGCAAAACCTTCAGCAAGTGTTGTGCCTTATGAACCATTCATAAATATAATATAATATTATTAAATAATATTTTAATATTATAATAATAATATATATAATATTAATATTTATATATACTAATTTTATTTTATTTTCTTATTTTCTAACTTCCACCCGGCCTCGGGCCACGCGCATGAGGGAACAAATTGGAGGGCCACGTATTTACCTCAGTCCGTGCACCATGGATTAGGGTTAGGGTGGCCGCGGTTTTCTTTATAGGGTTGATGGAATGGAGAGGTGGCCGCGTGTTTGAGGGTGGAGGCGGCCGAAACCAGGCAGCGGCGGTCACACGCAGGGCGCAGGGTGCGAGGTGACTGGCAGATGGTGGTGGCACTGCATGGAGGCCGGTGGTTTTAAAAGGGCCACCGCGGTTACCATGTGGGCGGTGCTGGCAGCACTACCACCAACAGTGGTGGTCGCTGCCTATGCAGTCTGCGCGGGCCATGGACGGAGGAGGTGGTGGAAATAGTGGCAAGGATGTGGGTGGGGAGCACGTTGGGTGTGGCTCCCACCACCCATCTCCCATGGGGGTGCAGTGCGGGTTGAGCCCCCAACAACCTCCCCAACACAAATTTAATTTAATTTTTTTATATATTTTTTTTTAAACTACAATATACCCTATGGATTTTAACCCTTAAAATCCGATTTTTAATTAGTAAAAACAGGGTCTTAGCTCCCCAACTCAAATATTAAGAATAACCAAAATATATATATTAAATTGAAGAAATAAAATTTAAAAGACCATTATCAGCCAAAACCCCATTGATTTTCTCAAAGAAATATTTTTCAAAGAGGGATTTTTTTTACAAACAACTCAAATTTCAACATGGGTTTTCTATATTTTTTTAAATCTAAATCATTTGACTTTCCCAGCAAAGAGTTTTGCAACCAACAATTTCAAAACCTAAATCTTTTCAAAATCAACAAACAATTAAATATTATGAACCTGGGTTTGCAATAATTTGGAGAAGATCCAGATGGTGCCCTGTTCCAACCTTGCTTCCCAATCCAGTTCCCCAAATTTTCATAATTTCAATCAAAAACCCACAAAATGCAACAATCTTCCCCTCCTCCATTTTCAATTTCTCTCCAAAACTTCATGATCCAAAATTTAGAAAAAAAAATTCAACCATAAGGATAAAACCCTAAAATCCCAACAACCACCCTCATAAATTCTTCAAAACAAAAAATTAGAAAATATCTCCATTTCCTCAATTTTTGAATTCAAACTTTCAAATTTGACTTTTAAATCATTTTCTTTAATTTTCAATTTCACATAATAAAATTCATAATTTCAAAATGAACTTATCCAATTTCAAAAAAATCAATTTAATCAATTAATAAATAAATCTAAGCCACAATTAAATTATTTATTAATTAATAAAATAAATTACATTATTAACATAATACTAGTACAATTTCAATCTCACAAATTAAATGCATACAGCCATATGATTACCCCATTTTTTAACTTGCAATTAAATAAAAAAAGAGAGGGAGCAATATTCACAACACAACCTGACTAACATCTAACTAGGACTAGGGTGATGACTTGGCACAAAAAACCTAGCTACTATCTCCCAATCGAATACCGTTGGGTATTGAACACGCTCCCACCTATGAAACCAGGTGGAGTCGATGTCTTGTACCTGTCAACCTGCAATTCAAGTAAACAACAACATAAAATACACACCGTGAAGGGGAAATCTTGGGATCACAAGGCGCTCGCAAGAAATTGATGCAATCTCGTCCCCTTCACCAGTACAGTATTACTAACTGATGAATCTAACATCATTAATTCAATTATCCACTATGCCAATCCAAAGCATGACATAATAATAACATCAGGATCAAATACCATCACAAAAAAATATCACATTCACATCGCTTTGCAGATAGCGATCAAACAACAACTGAGTTCTAAGACAAAGCACCAACAGAAAATAAGGCATAACCAACAGAACAATGTTCGGTCAAAAGAGAAAAATGGAGGGGTCTTACAAAATGCCCCATGCTACCTCCCCACAACAAACTCACCTCCCCACGACGCATTTCTCTTCACAACATTGACAAAATGTAAAGCCCCATGATATGAAGGATGAGAAAAGGTGATGAAATCCTACTCCTTCCTTCCATTGAAAACCCTATTTGCGATAGCCATCGATAGAGAAAAACTATATTAAAAAATCACCTAATATAATATATATATTATAAATAACATAATATAATATAATAATATATAGTGGCTTGCCACTTCTATTTAATAAAAAATATATATTAAATATTATAATAATTTATGGTGCAAAGTGGTGAGGAGGAGTGAAAAAAGGTAAGCGACTTGGAAGGAAAGTGATGGGGAGGCATCGAAGTAGAAATCTGATCAGGTGAAGGTGAAGCAAGGGAGAGAAGAACAAGAGAAATCACCCATATCGCACAATGGGTCTTCTCAAATGATGAATGGGTGGATCAATGTCACCCAAGTTATCGAAGGTAGGAAATTCAAAGTTTGAGAAGCCAAAACTAGACTGGATGGATATACCCAAGGACTGGTAGAAGAAGGTTGTTAGATTCAGGGCTAGATTCAAACAAATGGGATAGGAGAAGATAAGGCATGAGTATTTGAGGCAATAGGCATGGGTGGTTCTAGGAAAAAAGAAGATCTAGAGTGGAGACATCATCAAAATAGAGAGGTAAGGTGGAAGGGACTCCGAAGAGATCCAAAAACCCATGGAAAGGAAAGGGCAACAGAAACCCTAATGCGATGAACAAGGAGAATTTAAGACCTTGGGGCGAACAAGATTTAGGAGGAAAAGAAAGAAGACAAGAAAGTTGGAAGGAAAACCCCAAGAAACCCTTGAACTAGACCAAAAGAGGAAATGGAAAGAAAAGATTTCAAAGAAATGGGAGTGGGAGAGGCATAGAAGCCAATTTGAGGCTATGGGGGAGAAAATTGTTTGTGCTACCATCAGACACAATAGAAGCGATGGTCACCAAATTAAAATATAGAGCCCTATTCAAAAATGGGTGCAGTCTAGGATGCCCTAAAGAAGAGATCATGGACTAGTGGCGAGACAATTTCAGGGATTGGGTAAGTGTACATCAATTACCAAACTCATTTTTTTCTCCTTGAATGCATGGATATAAATTTGAAGCAAGAAATTATGTATGGAAATCCCCTATTTTTAAGAGGCTATAATTTTCATTGTTTAAACTAGGAACCAAAATTTGATCCATGGAACTATGCTATTAAGAAGATACCCACATGGATCAGACTGGTAGACCTTCCATCAAAATATTAGAATTTGGAAACACTAGTTAAGATAGGGGATGCTCTAGGGGTGTGTTTGGGAGTTGATGAAGATTTTATTAATGGAAAAAGGGAAGAAGAAGCTAATATCCTTGTGGAAATTTCAGGAGTAGGAATTTATAAAAACTTGGAGATCCTAACAAAGTTTAGAATTTGGCAACAAAAGGTGGAAAAATGTGAAGGCTCACACATTGAGAGATGCCTCTTTAGGAAATCCATAAGGGAAGGATGTTCCTGGGGGATGGAAGAGGCCAAGAACAAAGTAGTGGAAAATATGGAAGCAGAGAAAGAGGTAAATCACAATAAGAACTCTAAAATTGGCACACCCCAATACTGGAGTGGCCTTTCTCAGAAAGGAGATATAGGATATAAAAAGAGGAAACTGGATGAAAGTGGTCTGGGGATAAGGAAAGAGTTGTGCCCAACACCAACATATAACAAGAAGGTAGCAAAAAAAGTAGAAAAATATTTAAACAATCTATTGGAACAAGCCAAGGATCTTCAAAAAGATATTAGCCTACAACTAGAAGATATATCAAATGAAGTAAATAGCTCAAAGGAAGAAAATCAAGAGGAGAGGGAAGACGAAGTGCTAAAACTAGGGGAGGAGTCTCTAGAGTTAAGAGGGGATGTCAAAGGGGATAAAAAGGAGAAAGAGGAAAACAATATAGAACCAAGAAATGCTTCAAAAACTAAGGAGGAAGGAAGTGATTTAGATCCAAAATCAGAGGATGACGGTCAAGAGGAGGCTGAGGAAGGTTAATTGATTGAAGAAAGGATGTTGGATTAGTCACAGTTGAAAATTTAAAAAAAAATTGAATATCTAGAGGAAATGAAAAAGGGAGCCAAAAACAAACAAGGCCAAGTTGGAAATAGCAGCCAATGTGGTAGGGAAATGGAAGCTTAGACCTAGGAAGGATTTCATCCTTCCTATAGGGAAATGAACATCATTACTCGGAATTTCAGGGGCATAAATGCCCCTTTCAAATGGCACATGGTCATGCACCAAATTGACCAATGAAAGGCTAACATAATACTAATATAGAAGACCAAATGGAGCAAAGAAGAAGGTAATAGAAGGATAAACAAATAGAAGTAATGGAAAGGAAAATTCAAGGAAGAAGAGGGTGCATCAAGGGGTCTTGGGACCATATGGAACCCACTATCTGTAGCAGGAGAGGTAGTAGTAAAGGAAAGCAACTAGAAGATGACAAGATTGAAGGGTTCAATGAGGAATGATAAATTATTTATCGTAAATGTATATGGACCAATATCTACAGTTGGGAAAAGCAAAGTATGGGGCAGGATATCAAGTGAGCTTGAAAATAATAGGAATGAGAGAGGCATAATAGAAAGATACTTCAATGCCACCTTGAACAATAAAGAAAGACAAGGAGGCATGGGAAGAATCACCATCCAATGTGATTTCTAGGAGTTTATGGATAACAATTAGTTATTGGATCTTCAAGCCAAAAATGGAATATTCAATTGGTCAAATAGGAGGAAGGGATTTACCAAGATCGCCACAAGGCTAGATAGATTTCTAATTTAGGGAGACTAGGGGAGTTAATGTTAGTGTAATTAATATTTAATTGCACTTGCATAACTTTACTTAGGTTTTTCTTAGGTAATAATTAGTTTACTTAATTTATAAGTAATCTTTATTTAGTTGAGTTGTTTTAGGTCAACATTAGGGTTATGCATACTTTTCTTTTATAAAGTAAATCATCTCAATGTAATCTTTGAATTCCTGAATAATATCAATTTGCACATTTCATGCAAAGCTTTGATTTTTTCTGATTTTCTCTTTTGTTGAAGGTATTCTGGCTTGCATTTCTGATCTTGGTTTCTAACATGGTATCAGAGCCTTGACATGTAGCCCCTTCTCAAATTCTGGAGAAAATTATTGCAGAGTTCATTTGGGGTTCCTCGAGGGTATCATGCCTTGATTTCATCTATGCGGTGTCTTGGATCAGATTGGGCTTCACCATTGGATTTAGAGCACTGGAAAAAGTCGGGATTGACTTTTATTTTTCTGATTTTGGTCATCGTTGAAGAAATTTGTGAGGGTTTCAAGCTCGATGATTTCTTGCAAGCTCTAGAGGTAACTAATTTTTTGGAGCATTTTGAGCACAAACGAAGGTCACCATTGTGTTCGTAGTGGCCAAAAACCCTAAGATCACCCTTTATTTGGTCGATTTATGAGAAGTTGGTTTCTGAGGCAAAAAACAATTGCCAAGAAGGCTGTATGACCCCCTTGGCATGCTTCATGAGACAAATTTTTCTCAAAAATCATGAGAAACTATTAAAAAAATTGTTTTTTTTAACTCACATTTTGCGCCTCCAATGTAAAGGGCAGCGCCACCAGGCGGCCACCAGGTGGCCGATGGTCTGCCTCCACTGGGTGGTGCCCCACTCATGTGCTACTAGCCTCCTTTAGCCCCCACGGGCTCCTTGGCATTAGTTGCGATCCTACGGCAGACCAGGCCCCACGCGCCCAGCCCCAGACTGCCCTAAGCTCCTGTGCCCTGGTCATATCAGTGACCAAGAGCTCTGCCCCAACGCCCTGCTTGCCAACCTTTGGTCACATGTAGGACCAGGGGCCAAAATGTTTTTAGCCCCCTGGGCTGTCTACATGCCATATTGACCATTTTGGAGCACCTTTGACAAAATCGAGTGTAACGTTTTCGTACAGTGTCCTTTTTTCACAAACAAAATACCATTGAAAATTTGATTCCAATGCCAATCCATTGGTGAAGGTATTCTTCTCTGATTTTTCTCCAATTTTATTTTGTAGGTCCTTGAACTCAGATGTTGTTTTCACTCCGGAGGGCATATCTTTTGACTCGGTGATCCGTTTTTCACCATTCTTGTGGAATTGGAAAGCTAGTTCAGTCCTCTACATAGATCTGAGCTCTTTTTTTATTTTATGTTTATGCATGTTTAGGAATTCTCTCCTTTTGTAATCATTGGGTATTGTAATAAATGAACTGATATAAAGTTCCATTAGGGGGGGTTTCTTGCATAATAATCTGATTAGAGTGTGCATGCACTTTGATCTTCATTGTGTTTTGATGACAACTCACACAGGTTGTAATCTAGTTTCTTAGTTTCTTTTGGCCATAGTTTGTCTTAGCTTGACACATATCCGATTCATTTCGGATCCATCTTAGTTTGAGGGCCACTCAATCTGTAGTTAATGTTCCTGATTATTTATGGTACTTGTTCCCATGGAAAAAATTTAGTCTCAGTTTGGCATCAGCATCGAGATTCACGGCTTCCAGATTTTGTCATCATCATATCATCTATTGTTACTTTATGGATTCCAGGGTTGTTCTCGTTTGGTGTTTTCGAGTGTTCCATGGCATCAGGTCTGTTATTGCATTATTATGATTCCGATATGGTTTCTTGTAGACAAAAGTATCTTTCCTTGCTTGTCGGATTATGGTTCCAGTGTTACTCCATAGTGTTCTTCCAGTGCTTCTTTGCAGTAGTCATCTCATTGTAGGGGGTTTGTCCCACTGGTTTTTCCTTCTCTACCTCATTATTGCATTTGTACATGGGTACCTGATCAGGCCTTGTTGCTGAGACACATTCATGCTTTCTTGCATTCATCTTAGTTTTAGGTGCATGCTTATTTAGTCTCCCTAAGTTGCACTTATGGGGGGGGTGTTAGTGTAATTAATATTTAATTGCACTTGCATAACCTTACTTAGGTTTTGCTTAGGTAATAATTAGTTTACTTAATTAATAAGTAAGCTTTATTTAGTTGAGTTGTTTTAGGTCAACATTAGGGTTATGCATACTTTTCTTTTATAAAGAAAATCATCTCATTGTAATCTTTGAATTCCTGAATAATATCAATTTGCACATTTCATGCAAAGCTTTGCTTTTTCCTAATTTTCTCTTTTGTGGAAGGTATTCTGGCTTGCATGTCTGACCTTGGTTTCTAACAGTTAATGGGCTCCCATGAGGCCCAAATTTTACCATTCAAAGGTTCATATCACTTCCCTGTGCAGTTATTCCTCAAGAAGGATGATCCTCCAAAAGGAAACCCACTCAAGTTTGAAAATATGTGGTTAAGGGATGAAAAACTGCCAGAACTAGTAGAGAAGTGGTGGAATGAAATCAAGTTTGGAGACCACTCAAATATATTTAAAGTAAGTGAGAAGCTAGGCTACATAAAAATAAAACTCAAGGAATGGAATAAGACACACTTCAAAAACATCTTTCACGAGAAAGAAAGAATGGAGCAGGAACTAAAGGTTCTAAATGAACATGTAATCCAAAATGGGATGGAGGCAAATGAATTTGAGAATGAGAAAAATCTAAAAGAAGAGCTAGAAGATATTTTGAAAAGGGAAGAATTATTTTGATGCCAAAAATCAAGAGATACATGGCTAAAGGAAGGGGACAAAAACATAAAATATTTCCATAAATCAGTAATTTCCAACCACACTAGGAATAGAATATCAGAAATCAGGAAAGAGAATGTGAAAATGGTACAATCCTCAAAGGAATTAAACAAAGAGGCTGTCAGGTTCTTTGAAGCAATCCTAAACAAGGAAAGCTTTGATAATAGGGAAACAAGAGAAAGACTACTAAGCACAATCCCAAACATAATAAGTGAAGAGAAGAATAGATGTTTGTACCAAAAAGTTAGTAATGAAGAAGTCAAAGGAGAAACCTTCCAGCTAAATCCAGACAAAACTTTGGGACTAGATGGTTTCCTAACTTGATTCTTTCAAAAAATATGGGATATTGAAGGGGACGACCTCTCAGCGGGTGTAGAGGAGTCAAGAAGAAATATGGTGATGTTGGGGTCATTAAACCACACCTTCCTAGCCCTAATTCCTAAGAATAAATATCCACAAGTCATGAGTGAATTTAGGAAAATTACATTATGCAACAAAGTGTACAAGGTGGTCACTAAAATCATAGCCAACAGACTCAAGAGTGTCCTAAATGAGGTCATATCAGAGGAACAAAGTGGATTTGCACTAAGAAGATCAATAGCTGAAGGCATAATCATTGCCCATGAAACCATCCACACAGCCAAAAAGGTCAAGGAAGCATATATTATGCTAAATCTAGATATTCTAAAGGAATATGACAATGATAGACAAGAATTTTTTGTTGGAAGTATTGGGAAAGTTTGGATTTGATGGAAATTAGATCAACTGCATAAAGAGTTGCATCTCAACTACCAAATTTTCAGCAGTGGTGAATGGAGTAACACATGGCTTTTTTGCAACATCAAGAGGTCTAAGGCAAGGTAACCCCCTCTCACCTTTCCTATTCATAATCATGGCAGAAGTATTAGGAAAAGGCATCCAAACCTTGAGGAGGGAAGGAAAATGGACTATAAATCATGTAGCAAATGGTATGGATCCCACTACACACCAACAATTTACAAATGAAACCATCTTGTTTGGTTTAGAATGTAGGAAGGAAGCCAAGGTGATCAACACCTTCCTAGATGATCATTGTAAGGCATTTGGGAAAAGCATAAATTGGGGAAAGTCTAAAGTCTTCTTCCTCGACACCCAAGCAAGTCTATAAAGAGACTTGGAAAAAATATTGAACTTGAAGGTGGAAACCTTTCTGGGGTGTTTCTTGGGAATTCATTTGTTTGTAGGGATAAATAAAAAATACTATTAGGACAACTTGATAAAAAACAACAAAAGAAAACTAGGAACTTGGAAAGGGAAGTTGCTCTCATCGGCAAGAAGGCTCCTAATGGTTAAGTTAGTGCTATTGACTATCCCAATCTACTCAATGTCATGTTTGAAACTACCAGAAGTAGTAGAGGATACTCTAAACCAAATTTTCAAAAAAAAAATATGGAGTGGAAAGAGGGAGTAGAATAAATTCCCCTTGGTAGCCTGGGATAAAATTTGTGCACCAAAGGAGGCAGGAGGAGCAGGATTAAAACAAATAACAATAATGAATCAAACAATGGGAGAAAAATTGGTCTAGGACCTATATGCAAGAGGGGAATAAAAGTGGATAAGGATCCTAAGAAGGAAGTACTTGAACTCGGATGACCCCACCTGCATCCTAACTATGATTGCACCACTGAAGGGGTCTACAATTTGGAATTACATTTTGGAGTGCAGGGACATAGTGACTAACCATGTCACTTGGGAGATCAAATATGGGAGAAGTACATCATTTTGGAGTGATTCATGGTGTGGCAAGTCACCTATAGACAATACACCGGGAATGGCATAAATCAAGGCAAAAACAACTCGAGTTTGGGGATCAAAGGTCTCTAACTATGGGAAGGTAACACATAAAAAAAAGAGTAAATAGTTGGTATTGGAATTCTCTTTAAGAAATCAACACACCAAAGCTCAAAAAGACACATTGATAGAAATCCTCAAAAATATAAACTTTAACCCCTCCAATGAGGGGGATGTCATTCGATGGTGTGTATTGACCATAGGTACTTATAAAGTAAATTTTGGTTACAAAATTAAATATTTGACCATTGCAAGGAAAGATTAGCCATGTAAATTGATGTGCAAAAAAATTCCCTCCTTAAAGTAGGGGTATTCTCATGGCTAGCAATTCAAAAGTGAATTCTCACTAAGGATAAGCTATCAAAATTCAAAATAGTGGATCACTTACTCCTGATATGCCCATATGTAAACATCTGCTAGAACTTTGTCAGGAGTAAAATAAATTTGCAATGCCCCATGCTGGTAGACATTTAGATTTGGTTCAAGATGTGACCATCCAAACACACAAAATCAGTATTTGGAGGGATATGGCAGGTCACTCCATCCAAAGTCATAAGGGAGATCTGGAAGGAGTAGAACAAAAAAATATTTCAAGGTAAAGAAATGAAGGTAGAAGGATATGGGCCAAGATGGAGGGGGAAATCATAGAACTCATCAATGAAGATGCTCACAACAAGGCTATCAAGCAGATAATTTTCACCAGTTGGGATGAAAAAATGATGAAAATACTCAATGGATTGAAACCTCCATTACTAAGTGGAAGCAATGGTTCCAACTCAAAAAAAGGAAAAAGAAAGGAGGTAGTGTGGGTGGCACTAGAGGAAGGATGGGTAAAAATTAATTTTGATGAAGTCTCCCATGGTAACCCAAGTTTGGGGGGGTTGTATAGCTCATGACGAATAGAGAAAAAAATTAGCAGATAAATCCATCTCCCTAGGGAGATGCACCAACAATGAAGTGAAATTTAGAGCAACACTAATTAGACAACAACTAGGTCTAGAAATAGGTTTGAAATGCATTCATCTAGAGGGTGACTCTCTCATTACAATCAAAGCAATTCGTAGGAATAGTGCACCAAATTGGAAACTAAACCACCTACTACATCTCATAAAATAATTGACAAAAAAATTTAAAAGCATTCCAAGTAAGCCATGTATATCGGGAAGGTAACAACATGGAAGATGAGCTAGCAAATCGGGTGGCAGAAGAGACATGCAAACAAAAGGAGGGATAGATCAGAATATTCTTGGATGATGAGACATTAAAAAACTAGTAAGAAAAAAGACATATCTGATGACCTAGAAAAATCTATGACAAAAAGGACATGTACCACAATAATGGCCAAAATTTAGAGTGGGAAGAATGATAAGACAACAACCATTAACAGAAGGAAAGGCACAGTGTAGGGAAACAAATTCCAAGGCAGGGGAAATGACGAGAAATGTACGATCTTAATCTAGAAATTGAACTTGTATCCCTTGAACAAATTATGGATTTGAAGGCATGATTTAAATCTCATGGACACCAAGCTCGCCATTATGATGGGGTAAGGCCATCTCCTTTTAAAAAATCCAAAGGTGGTGGTTGCATAAGAGAAGACGAGGTTGAGTTGGGTTGGTGAGTTGAGTTAGCAATCTAAGAGAGAAGGAAAATGGATACCCTATTGTTTTTGAACTCAAAAAAATAGTAGCAGTCCTTCCATGGCGAGGTGGTCAACAAAAGGCTAAAAGGGATATTGGTTTCATCCCACCCCGTGGTGCTCTAGGTGACAAAGAAAATTCAGGGGAGGGAATTTTTGCTAGCACACCATAGATTCAAGGAAAATGCAGACATATAAGTCATGTTCTTGGCCATGTTTTTGTACATGGGAGTGCCCAAGGTAAAGGCCAAGAATTTGTGTCATATCGTATTCATTCATCCCATGCTAGGAGAGATCGGCGAAGCCCTAGATAATGTGGATAGAAATTTGATGGTTCTGATGCCACAAAATTATTATATGTCACTCAAAAATGGAGCAGAGGTAAAGAAATTTCTAGTGGTCTGGTCTCTTAACCTAGCAGGGCTAGCAAAGATATGGGATGAAAAGGAATGAAGCATAATGTTCCTGCTCAGGGTGGAAAAGATGATGAAAATCCCACCCAAGGGGTGGGTGTAGAAGTATCTAGTAGAAGAAGGGATGGTTGGTAAAGTGGTAGCAAACGACGATGAAAATTGGGAGCTTGGAATGGGCGAAGAATGGGTGGAAAACAATGGTAGAGACCCAGAAGCCAAGGTGAGTAGCTCAGTGCATCTCCTGCACGGTGTGGATTTCCCAATGATAGCAAATTACCTAGCATTCATGAAGAGGAAGGAAATAGAGGAAGAAGAGGATGAAGAGGAATGAGAAAGAAAGGGATCTGAATTTTTTTTTTGGGTATTTTCTTTTATCTGGTAGTTTATGTTGAATAGAAAATTGATGGTATGAGTCAATCCCAAGTTTAGTCTCTATTCAGTTGTTCCATGGCCATTTTGTAACAAAATTGAAAGGGTTGGGTAGGGCTTAAAGCCATTTTGCTACATAGTTTGTGTCGAGTCTAGGTGAAGGTCAAGGATTTTGGATACACAAAAAAAGAAAAAATCTATGTAATCTCCTTTTTTAAAGTAATATAGGGTGTTGCCCCTTAGTGGTGATTTACATAGCAAAAAAATAAAATTATATTATAATATAATACGTATAATATATTATATAATAAAATTTTATATTATAATATATGATTTCCAAAAAAATTGCATATGTATAGTGGTCGAGTCTCATATGAGACCAATTATTAAAAAAATACATAAAGGAACCGAATGTCTATTTCCTATTCTATAAAATAAATAAAAAACCCGAATGCTCATTTTCCTTATATTATATTATTATATAATACCATATTATATTATATAATGATATAATATTATAATATATTAATTATATTATATTATATTATATTATTATATTATATTATATTATATTATAATATAATATATAATATATAATATAATTTTATATTATAATATTGATTACCAAAAAAACACTGCATATGTATAGTGGTCGGGTCCCGAACCTGACCAATTATTTGAAAAACTACATAAAGGAAATGGATATCTGTTTCGTAATAGATATCTATTTCATGTTCTATAAAATCAAAAAAGAAACCCAAATGCTAATTTTCTTACAGTCTCTTAAACAGTTGCACGTGCGTTTTGCATTCAGCTACTTGGATATCCATTTGGGAGCCAAAATTTTTGCTCAAATCTATCACATTTCAAAGGTATTTACACATTTTAATGTTTTTTCTTTAATTTATATTATTTTTGCATTATTTTTTGTGAATTTTAGTCAAAAATAAGATTTTTAATAGGTTTTTTGTTGCATTAAAATATTTATTAATTTTTTAAAAAATTATCAATTAATAGGCTTAAAATGGTTGATCCAAACCCCCCTCAACATGAAAATCCTCCAAATCCTCCTTCACCGTGATCATTTTTTCCAAACCAAAACGTGCCAACAATACATGAATCTATTCATAAAAATTTAAATCAATTGAGAAATTATGTCGAATTTATGATACACTCCTCAAGCTATCAGATATGAAAAACACTTTAGAAACAATCATTTCAAATTTTGAAACTTTGGCAACTCAACACAATAGGTTTGCAAAGTGGCAAGAGGAAAAAATAAAATTTTATGCCAATGGGTTATCATATGATGAGGTGAGGGAACTTGATATTGAAAAAGCCCAATTAGCCTAGTTATTCATCAATCACAAAATAGGACAGCCCATAGATGTGTGAAAGCCAAAATTTTCAATTAAATGGTTCACACATAAAGGAATATAAGATAATTTCTAGAGATGTTGGTGGATGGTTTTTGATAAACCACCCAACAATAATCTTGACATCCCTTAGTATTTTCTTTGAAAATCATATGTTGAGTGTGTCTTAGGGAGGCATGTCAATTACCTTGACATGCGAGATTTCTAGGGTGTTGGGAGAGGGATGCCACAGGATAGACCTAGAGAACATTGAGTCACTCTAGTTCTTCTCACTCTGCCTATTTTTTCCCTGGCTCCAGTACCTTACCCCAATATTGCTTTAGATACAAGGAGTTAGAGTATTTTTTCCTTACATTCATTGAGTGATCATTTGGTCACGTAGAGCCATCATGTTGCACAACTATTAGATGGTGTATCCCATCATGATGGTGATGCACCTGATACATTCTAGCATGATGGTGATGCACTTGTTGCATCAACTCCGATTGGTACACCATCCTCTTTGGCACACATTTATGTTCCCCATTACTGCATGATGTGCAACAATTTATGTTTGGGACCTCTTTTATGGTCTATTGAGGCTCCCATAGACACATATGAATATGAGGTGTAGGATATGTCGGATGGAGGATATGATAGAGCACGAACTAGACCATCTGTATCAGAGACATCGACTACCAAGGACAATGTGGGAGCATTGGTAAGACTTAAAGTAATTTCATAGTGTGTTTTATCTAAATTATTTCTTATTTTATAAGAGATATTTGTACTAATATATTATTATTTGTTGGAATCTTTAACAGTTGTTGACAGAGGACATATTTCCCAAGTTTAGGAGGCTCAGCAATCAGTCATTTCATTTGGCCTAGGGACTCAATATACGGTGTCACTTAAATTATTATTTAGATGATAATTTTTGAAATCTATTATGTTTAAATACATGTACTACATATATTGATAGTCTAATGTAATCTTGTCTTTTTATGCAGCAACGTGGTTCTTTTACAACCATTTTGATTGAGCCTGACCCATTGGAATAAGTTATGTTGACTATGGCTGACCCATTGGAAGAAGTTGCACAGCAAGTATTTTTTTTTATATTCTCGACATTATGAATATATGTGCATGTGTATTTAAATTTTGTTACAGTCTTGTCATTTTTTATATAGGAAACCATCTTAGCCGCTTCATCCACCATGAGCCCATCGAGTGTAGAATCATCACAACAGGTATGTGTTTATTTTATATTGTAGATATTTACATTTAGATAGGAGTATATATATGTTTAGTAAATATGATTATTTTTCAACAATTATATGTTAATTTGTATCATTTTTATTTTACCTACTATAGTCCTCTACCCGACTCAACACTGTGATGAGTGTGGGGCCATTTCTTTATATGAGAACTCCTGATCATCCTAAGGGACAATCATATGCAGAACATCTTTCAGAAAAGAGAGCAAGACTTGAGGTAAGCAAGAATTGCATTATTGATATAATATAGTATATGTATAGTGATTTTGATGTTAAATTCATAATTTATAAATGATAGTATATAAGTTTCTATTTACTAGTCTATTTTGTCAACCATTCACATAATTAATCTAATTTGTGGTTTGAATTGATATTGTACAAGAAGCTTCAAAGAAAATAAGTTCTTCGAGGAGGCTCAATTTTGATGGTATAGCACAGGACTAGGATTTGATATAGATTGATATGTATTTAGGGTTTGATAGATCTTGATATGGCATATATGCCACAATTTCTAAAACTTGTTGTAAAACTTGTTTGGAGTAGGCATATATGACAAATTTGTATATGCACAAACATAATTATTCTATATTTTTATATATAATAATTGATATTTGATCTAATTTGTTCCTTGTGTGCATGTCTTTCTACTTTGAATCTTCATAATGGAATGTATAATTATCTTATAATGGTTTAAAGTTATGATCAATAACATGTTATAGATTAACAAAATTGAATTTTAATAGAACTAATGAATTACAATTGGTAATCTATCTATGTTAGAGTTCATTCATATTAAGGTTCACATACATTACATTCCATGAGAATACACATTTCTTTGAAGATTTTTTTCAAACAATTCACTTCCTTTTCTATTGTACTAGATTTTTCATACATGTCTACCAAATCATTTTTATCAAACACTCAATTTGAGAATACACATGATTTCAAGATCTCTTAAATGAATTTGCATTTGACATTATTTTATTTTTTGAACTCTTGTAATGAAGTGGGCAATTGATTTTTATTTCAAAAGAAGTTAAAATTAATGAAAAATGGTATGAGAAGCACTGTATAATATTTGTTAAGAAGAAAAGTTTGAAAATATGCCTCAAACAATTGTGGTCTCATAGAAAAGGAAAAAAATATGAAAAGAGAAGCTTATGAGAGTCTTATGGAATTGATTCTTTTTATTGATTAAAAACTTCAAACAAATGGATACAACTTAATGAAATATATGTCATTACAATATTCATTCAAAAGTAATATAATCATGTCTTGATAAAGATCAATTCCACTCAATGTTCATTTGAGATTAATAATAATTAAAAGGTATAAAATTATCATGAATACGAATCACTATCTTTCAACCATAGGGGTTTGATGCAACTTTCAAACAAAGTCCTTACAACTTAACAAGATACATGTTAATTAGATTGTTCATGTGAAATATATACATTAGTCATGATAAAAAATTAAGACATCACTCAACCATGACACAACCATTAAAAAAACCAAATGAGTTTGATACAACAATTAAACAAACCAAATACAACTCCATGACATTCATGTTATTTGACCTTCCACATCCAATTTGTATTATCATAATGTACAACAATGAATGTTGCCAACCATAATGCATGAATAAGAAAAATAGGCATACTATGTGTTTGATGCACACTAGTCATAATACACACTTCACACAAAAGAAATAACATTGATATGATATTGTCATATATGTCAATCAACCTTGACCCACACCAAACTTTCTATATCTCAATTTTTGTCATATATGCCATTCAACCTAAGACAATTGAGGTTTTATATTTGGTAAGAATTTGTACAGGAAAAGAAAGTGAGAGATGATTCTTGAGGTGGATTTGAAAAAATGAAGTTGTCCTAAATGTTGAAAAATATATCAAACAAAGGGATCTTGTTGTCCTAAGCATTGAAATTGAAGCAAAACAACTAAAGACTAAAATTAACCACTTACAAAAGAAATGAAAAGATAAGAAGAAGATTTTATCGTCAATCAAAAGGAGGACAATCTACTCTAAAAATAGTTCCAATGCATCTAGATGGGTACGTTTAGGCTAGGCATGGTCCTATTTCGAACCCAAATATGCCGAAACAGTTTTAACTACATTGGACCGACGATATCCCTTAAGAGTCCAAAGTGCAAAAAGGTAGCAATCTTTGACGAGTTATTACTCAGAAATTGCGATTCTTACAAACTCTTTGTCTAAGGCTATAGGATCATGTTGGGACCCTCTACAATAAACTCTTAGTTTTTTCTATCTTGGAGGCATTTTCTTGTGGTGACGAGTTTTCAGTTGAAGAAAAAGTTGTCAGATGCAAGCAGTGTAAAGTTGCAAAGTGATGCAACTTTCATTTTACAACTTGTATGACCAAATGGATTGTTCCAACATGTCAAGATGGGTACGCTTAGGCTATGCATGGTCATATTTCACACCCAAACATGCCAAATCACTCTGAGCTACATTCAACTAGCTTGATCCCTTAAGAGTCTGAAGTGCAAAATGGCTACAATCTTTGACCAGTTATTACTCAGAAATTGTTATGCATACAAACTCTTCATTTGAGGCTACGAGATCATGTTGGGAACCTCTACAATAACCTCTCTTGTTTTTTCTATCTCAGAGGTGTTTTCCTGTGGTGATGAGTTTTCAGTTGAGGAAAAATTTAATGCTATGAGATTTCCACAATCCATAATGCTTGTAATTATAACTTATGGATTTTGATTGTGTTAGAATTTTTTCATCAAACGTTTCAGATCACACTCTGTGATCCATCATCAAGATAATAGAGAGCATAAGAAGATGAATAATAGTTATATACAAACCCAAATTTCTTAAATAGAAGAGAGGTGAGAAGTGGAGGGGGTTGGACACAAAAATCAAGGAGAGAGAGAGAGAGAGAGATAAGCAAAAGAAATGTTAATTGAAAACATAAAGAGAGGAAGAGAAAAGGGGGGATAAAAGATATTTTTTAAATTCAATTTGAAAGAGAAGTAAAGAAATAAAAAGTTGAAATCTAAATATAGAGAAGAACACCAACATAAAGAAAAAATAGTTTGAGAAATAAGAAAGAAAAATTTAAAGAGTAAAGGGTTAAAATAACCAAAAAATTGGCTAAATTTGAAAGAAAGCTATGAAATGTATATAATAGAAAATGATATATATATGATTAATCCAAAATATTAAAATAAAAATCATACATTAATAGAATACCACATATCTAAAGACAAACTCTATAAAGGAAAATTAATAAATTTATGCACTAAATGTACAACAATAAAAACAAATTCCAAATACAATGCATAGAAAAGACAAAGGTAGAAAAGAATTAAATAACCCATAAATATGACCGTGCTATCAAATTGAACCAAAGAAATATGCATATGTGTGTGAGTGGGAGGTTATATAATAACCACAAAAAATATAAAATGATCAAAGATAAATTGAAAATATGCAATAAGAAAAAAATGAAGGAGAAATTGAAACTAAGTATAAAATACTAAAAAACAAGATTAACTACCAAGTATCAAATGATATGCTAGACCACACAAATAAAACCAAAAATAAAGCAAGGAACATAATTAAAAAAGAAGAGAAAAAGGACAAGGGAAGAAAAATAAAAATCTTATTAAAAAATAAAATACAAGCATAATAGATTAATAAAATAATAAGAAAAAGAAGAAAACTTAAAGAATGTGAGGTTATGTTATATAAAAATGTAATATGATGTAACCACATTAATACAAAACTCTAAAGAGAACAATAATACATAAATTGAGGAAAAACAGATAATAAAATTAAAAATTAAAAATATTAAATATTAAATAAGAAATGAAGCATAAAAAATGGAGCAAGATAATAAGGAGCAATAAATATGAAAAATAGAGAAATCGAAATAAGAAATTATTATCTAACAAAATCTAGTATAAATACATATAAATAATAATATAAGAAGTAAATATATATATAGAAAACTAAATGTATGAGGGATAAGATAAATCCACAAGAAAACCAAAATATAAAGAACACAATTAAAATGGAATTAAATGATAAGTTCAAAAATGAATGAGATAAACTAAAAATACACACTCAAAGACCAATACCAATAAAAAATGCAAAACTAAAGAATTCAAAAGAAGAAAAATAAATGGCAAAAAAGGAGAAAAAAAAGAAAAAATCACCCAAAGAACGAAGAAAGAAAAAAGAAAAAACTAATAAAAAGAGAAGATAGAGAAGCTAATAAAACCAAAATTGCAAAAGAAAATAAAAGGTAAATTTTTAGGGAACAAGATAACAAAGAACAATAGGAGGGAAAAACTAGGAAAGCAAATGACTAAAAAGAAAAAAAAGGAACAAAAATTTAAAGGGGAGGGGTTTTATGATGGAGGTCAACAAAAGGAAACACAGAGAAGAGGGAGGAAGGAAAGCAAGCCCCGAGAGGAAGCGAGAAACAAAAAGTGGGCCAATGAAAGAAAATCAAGGTGCACAAGGGGGAAGGGGAACAAAGAGATGGATTAGGGATGGGGGCCACAAAGGTTTCAAAGTTTCAAAAGTATAGGATGTCAAGAGAGGCTTAAATTCCAACCTTCATCATGGTTGAGGTTGGTGGGATGATTGATGATTTCTATCGATTCCCCTACCTTCCTCTTATAGAATTTATCTTCTTTGAACAAAATTTGAGTTCTTTCTAAGCAAATATGATGCTTAGTGTTAGAAAAGTGCTCAACTAGGGCGGATTTGAGAACCCACTCATGCTTGATGTCAGCACCATGCTCCTTAATTCTAGTGTTGAGCGAGCGACCCATTTCACCTATATAAGGAACCCCACAAGAGAAAACCACCTTGTAGACACCTAAATCTAGTAAGGTGTCTCTATGGTCTTTAAGAGGGGGGATCCAATTTTTTAAGGTGGTGAAGGGTTTAAAGGTACAATGAAGTTTGTTCTTGAGGAAAAAGTTGTCAAATGCAAGCAATGAAAAGTTGCAAAGTGGTGCAACTTTCATTTTGCAATGCATACAATTAAATGAACTGTTCCAACACAACTGGATGAGTATGTTTACGTTAGGAATGGTCCTCTTTCACACCCAAACAAGTTGAATCACTTCGAGCTATGTTC
Organism: Sequoiadendron giganteum; assembly: GCA_007115665.2. Lineage (NCBI taxonomy): Eukaryota > Viridiplantae > Streptophyta > Pinopsida > Cupressales > Cupressaceae > Sequoiadendron > Sequoiadendron giganteum. Next base: position 281,241,315 of record CM021101.1, read on the forward strand.
AACTAGCTAGATCCCTTAAGAATCCAAAGTGAAAAAGGCAACAATCTTTGGCCGGATATAAATCAGAAATCGTGATGCTTACAAACTCTCCATATGAGGATACAAGATCGTGTTGGGACCCTCTACAACAACCTCTCTCATTTTTTGCTATCTCAAAGGTGTTTTCTTGTGGTGATGAGTTTCTCAATTAAGGAAAAAGCTGTCAAATGCAAGCAGTGTAAAGTTGCCAAGTGGTGCATCTTTCATTCTACAACTCATATGAAAAAATGGACTATTCCAACATGTCTGAATGACTATGTTTAGGCTAGGCATGGTCCTCTTTAGGGTTCATTCTGCTCCTCGTGAATAAGTGAATAAGTGAATCATTTACTCAAATATATTGAAGTCATAAACTACATGCATGAATACAAAGTATATGCATGAAAATGCTTAGGTCATAAAGCATACATAAGAATACTCATAATTCACAAATAATACACATAAGTTGTAAAGTATACACTAGAATACACATAAAGTATACACAATATGCATGATATCATCATTCAAGAATTGCTCTCAAATATAGGATTTACAAAATGTCACATAGGCATACAACAAACAACACTAATGCATAGTAATTTCCTAGTAGGGGAAGGAAATAGATCACGTGTTGCCTTCACAGTCAATTGGATGGAGTTTTTGTTGATTCTTTTGTCTTTTGAATGTGCCCACTAGTCCTCCTCTCTTCACTCATCTAGAGATGCAACTAATAGAATAAGAATTGTCTACATTAATATATAGAAATTGAAAATTGTGGAATGGAATATAACAAAATAATGACAAACAAATAATCATCACATACTCTTTCACAATAGTAGCACATTGATGTTCTAGAGTGATAAGCACCTGAAGAAACCATCAAGGTAGCAGTTAAACTACATACAAGCATCATGAATTTTTTTAATAATTAACCATAGAAGAGCAAATATAATATCAAATTTACTAATATGTCACATACCTATCTACCAAAGGATCAAAGATAGCTATTTTTGTAGAAGCTCCATGGTCCATCATGCCACATACTTCACAATATACTTTGAATGACAAATCTATATGATCAAAATAGAAAAAGAAGCTTAGAATAACAAATCTATATTATTCTAAACAACCTAAATGATGATGAAATGGTAATACAAACTATAAAAGATGCTTACAATAAAAAATCTATATTATTCTAAAGAACCTAAATAATGAACCTTAGAAGATAAAAAATATCATACCCATCACATAAAACAAATGATCTACTATTGAAGTGAGCCTAAAGGGTCATCTCTTACCTTCAAAGTATCGAGTAATGTTTCATGATCAACACTATTAATTTTCCATATTTCCTTTGTTTTTGGTCTAGCATGATGTCTCAATAACTTAACATTTGTTTTTGTAACAAGGTGCAAATACATGAGAACGGTTTTGTGTTTCTCATAGTATTCAAATGTGGGTATGCCATTCTTTCTAATCATATATGTTCACAACCATGTTTTGGAAACAACAAATGAACCTATATGATCATAACTTTTTTATCAACAACTAAATATACTCATAATAACAAATCTATATTATTCTAAACAACCTAAATAGTGATGAAATGGTAATGCAAACTAGAAAAGATTCTTAGAATAAAAAATCTATATTATTCTAAACAACCTAAATGATGATGAAATGGTAATGCAACCAAGTTCTAGAAACAACAACTAAACCTGTAGGATACATGAACCCATAATCATCTATCATCGGTTGTGTTAGTTTTTCTTTCCATTTACACATCATTCCAACCAATACTATGATCCATCTTCATTCCCCTATGGTGCTACAACTACATAGACATGTCTTGGTTGTACAAGATCTGAAAGATGGTCATAGTCAAGTGAAATTTCCATTTCATATTATAAAGAGGATTGTTCTATAGATAAATGGGTTAGGTACTATGGAATCCATGTATGTACCCACTCACTTGAATCACATTGATCCCAATCACACTAAATACAATTCTTAAAACAACAAGCCAACTCGCATGTCCATATGGTCCATGCACCCACATATGAGCTTCAAAATGAATGCATCTTTGAAGAATATCTAATTTTTTGACATTCCAATTTGTCTCCCACTATGCCCTCCTCAACCAACCAAAAGAACCTACACACTTTTGAATCAAGTGTCCCTCCTTGTTATAATGCATAAATAAACCAATCAACAATAGAATGTGCATCATTGAATGTTGTACTCCCTCTGATCTTCATTTGTTCCTTAACCAAAGATCTCTTCATGCATGCATCTACGCCATCATGCTCGTCTTTTCCATGCACAGCTTCAAAAAATCTCCAAATATGTGGCACACCCCTCTCTATATGCATCATGCTCAACCAATAAAACATATGAGCATTCTTGAATTTCCCTATGCAGTTATCTAGCCAAATGAGATGTTGACCCATTGTAATACCTTTTTCTTGCAAGAACTCAAAAAAAAATTCAAAACAATGTTGTACAAACTCAAATGAATGATATCTATCATCACTCATGTAAAATTGGTACTCCTTGATTATCTTCTTGACCTCTTCTATACTATTAGGGGCATGTCTATATGCTATGTGGACAAAAATAACAATTTGAATAGAATTATAATATTGTGATTGTACTTCATTTTGTGATTGCAATGTGCAATTTTTAGCAAGACCAACTACGAGTACAATAGTTCCAATTAGGAAAGATTCCTTCCACATCCTGAATTTTCAATCCAACCACTGCAACCTATGGCTATGCCTTGCATACTTATAGAAAATATTTCTCTTAAAATCAAAAATAAAATCAGAAATACTTACCTCTCTTGCAACCAAATCGCATTTGGAACCTTCACCTCCACTCTTCAATGTGTATTTTACTGTCTCAAATGTTTTTCTCAACAATCTTGTTACCAAAATCATGATCACTACCCTCATGAAAGAATGTTACAAACTTTGATAAACCACCACATTGTAAAAAAATTTCATTTAAACAATCATTTTTATAAAATAAGAAACCATAACCTATAATGCATAAAAATGAATCTAAAAAGTCCCTAGATGACTTAGGAAGTTGCATTGCATGACACTCCTGCAACATTTTGTTAGTATGCATACTAGAATAAATATGGCATAATAACTCATGATACATTGAAAAATCAACATGGTATTCACAACATGCATTGCAAACATTAATAGGTACACAATAAAATGGCTTGCAAGACTCAAAAGCCCTTTGTGAGATTTGCAAATTTGGATGTTCTTGACAAAATTGTTTGGCTACATTCCAAGAAATTTTTAGGATGTAGTGTGTGATCTCGATTACCAATTTGTAACTTTAAAAAATCCTTTAAATTTGGTGATACTCTAGAGTGAGAGTTCCAAAAATTTTCAATTTGCATATTTACATTATTGGTTAGCTTCTTATCAACACGTTGAAGCCTCCCATTAAAAGCCCATGTATCATTTTGAAGAGGAATATTGAGTCTTCCTCTTCTTGAGAGTGCTCTATTCAATGTTTTATGATTTAGATTTAAATCAATACAAGTTTGTCTCATTAAACGAGCCTTTCTCAAATGATGGCTTACTATTGAGGTTATGATCACTCTATGAGTAGCCCTTTTATATTTTTCCTTACTAGTCTTTCCAATAGAGGTTAGAGCTTTAAAAAAAATAAAAATCAATAGTACTATTTTTTTCCAATTTTTTGGTGACATGAATCTTCAATTTTCTTAATAATGGTCTCATTTTTTAAGACTTACGAAATTGCACAAAATTTGATATTGTTCAATTAATGTCTCATCAGAAAAGTATTCATTAAACATGTTGGTATCCCACAAATGATTCGTTCATTATGACCTTTTTCCTTGAAGATTATCTATTATGTTCTCATCTATTTCAATCAACCATCTAGGGTTTCTCATGTAATTATGTGTTACATAAGGTTCATTATCAACATTTTAAATAATAATTCCAACATTTTCATTTTCAAGTTCAATGTTATTGACATTTTCATTCTCACTATTTTCAATATTTTCAATAACAATTTCATTCTCAATGTTGTTCACATTTTCATTTTCAATTCCCACATTTTCAATTTCAATGTGATCAATATTTTAAAATTCTATTTCATCTTTGCTTAAATTAACATTTAGCAGTGTATAAGAAGCTTCAATTTGAAAAAAAATCATACCTTGTCTTATTTTCCTATGACTTTCTCTATCTTTTGATCTATATGCTTCAATTTGATTTGCTGTTAGTTTCCTTTTTCCTTTTCTCTTACGGCGACTATTGCTGCCCATTGCACAAATAAAAAAACACACACAAATGATTGCAATTGTAAATAAAGTGTAAAAGAATCTCCCAAAAGCTGAATTTTGTCTGACACAGACATAAAGCATGAGATTTTTGCATTAGAAAGAATTTAGGGACCGTTGGAATACTCAAAACGGTCCCATTTTTTTTTTTATTTAACTTAGTAAATGAACATCCATTCCAAAATTGATATCTATTACAAATGTATATTCATTATGTCTTGCACTTGATATGCCCATTGTTGCTCGTGCTTCTCTTTTCAACCTGTAGCAAAGAAAATGGATATCTATTTTCTTTAGCTTTAATAATTATTTTTAACATAATATTAATATATTATATTATAATATATTTTATATTATATATTAAATATATTATATAATATGATATATATATATATTATATGTTAATATACTAAATTGGTTTATTATATATATTTATATAATATATACTATATATTAATATTATATTAATATATCCCACAACTAAAATTCCCAAGCCATCTATTGTTAGAACTATAGTTTGGGTGGGGAGCCCTTCCAGAGGGAGGACTGAAGGGCCAAGATACCATTAGGAATGGTTGGAAGGAAGGAAGGTGGGAAGGCACCTATAGGAAGTCATCCCCCCAAATATATATTATATATTAATATATGATATATTAAATATATAATATATATTATCCCACTCTCCCTCTCTCCCTCTTAGGTCTTTCTTTCTCTCCCTTACTCCCTCTCCCTCTCTCCCCCTCTCCCCCTCTCCCCCTCCCTCTCTCCCACTCTCTCAAGTCCCTCTCTCTCTATCTCTCAAGTCTCTCTCTCTCTCAAGTCCCACTCTCTCTCAAATCCCTATCTCACTCTCTCTCAAGTCCCTCTCTCTCCCTCTCTCCCTCTCACTCTCCAACTCTTCCCCCCTCTCTCTCTCCCACTCTCTCTCCCCCTCTCCCTCTCTCCCTCTCAATTCTTTCTCTCTCCTACTCTCCCTCTCCCTCTCCCTCTCTCCCACTCTCCCTCTCTCTCTCTCTCCCTCTCTCCCTTTCAGTTCTTTTTCTATCTCCCTCTCTCCCTTTTAGGTATTTCTCTCTCTCCCTCTCTCTCTCCCACTCTCCCTATCTCTCTCCCTCTCTCCCTCTCTCCCTCTCCCTCTCCCCACTCTCCTCTCTCTCCCTCTCTCTCCTCTCCCCTCCAGCCTCTCCTACCTCCTCTCTCTCTCCTCTCTCCACTCTCTCTCTCCCTCTCTCCCAATCTCCTCTATATCTCCACTCTCTCCCTCCCCACTCTCCTCTCTCTCTCTCCTCTTCCTTTTAGATCTTTCTGGCTCTCCTCTCTATCTCTCCTCTCTCTATCCTCCCTCTCCCCTTTGGGTCTTTCTCTCTCTCTCTCTCTCTCTCCCTCTGGGTCTTTCTCTCTCTCCCTCTCTCATGATCTCCCTCTCCCTCTCTCCTCTCCTTTCAAGTCTTTTCTCTTTCTCTCCTCTCTCACTCTCCCTCTCCCTCTCCCTCTCCCTCTCCTCTCTCCCTCCCTCTCTCACTCTCAGAGTCCTGTCTCTCTCTCCCCTCTCTCTCCTTCCCTCTCTCTCTCTCTCTCTCTCTCTCTCTCTCTCTCTCTCTCTCTCTCTCTCTCTCTCTCTCTCTCTCCCGCTCTCCCTCTCCTCTCCTCTCTCCTCTCTCCTCTCAGGTTTTTCTCTCTCTCCTCTCTCCCTCCCCTCTCCACTCTTCATATCTCCCTCTTGATTCTTTCTCTCTCCTCTTAGGTCTTTTCTCCCTCTCCCTCTCTCCCACTCTCCCTCTCCCTCTCTCCCTCGCTCTCCCTCTCTCCCTTTCAGGTCTTTCACTCTCCCTCTCCCTCTCCCACTCTACCTCTCTTGTTGTCTCTCCCCCTCTCTCTCTCTCTCTTTTAACTTATATATATTAATATATATATTAATATAAATTAACATATTAAATTAATATTATTATATATTAATTTATACTATATATTATATAATTTATAGTATATATTATATAATTTATAGTATATATTAATATGTATGCATGCCTATACAATAAAAAATGGATATTCATTATGTTTAGAGTTTTACTAACCAAACAATATGAATGCATAGGGGAAGCCTCAAAACCTATATAGTTACAAATGAATATCGATTATCATTCGATTTTTTATATACCAAATAATACATAAAACCAATATTATGTATTATTAAAATATAATAAATGTATTATATACTAATATATCATAATATATTATATATAGTATTATTAAAAATATATATTATATATTATACAATATATATATTTTATAGTATATAGTATATATTTTATACTATATAGTATATAAATAATATATTATATATATTATATATACTATATACTATATCTTATACTTTCTCCCTCTCTAACTCTGGCACTACTACTAATATCCAACTTGAATTTTGTATTGAACTTTTGAACATAGTAATTAAGCATTTTTTATCAAAATCTTGACCTCCCAAATGCATATCCCCTCTAATGGCCATGACAATAATATTGCCCTTTTGAATAGAAAGAACCGACACATTGAATGTACCTCCACCCAAATCGAATATGAGAACACTTCTTTCTCCAGTGAATACATCATGGAAGCCATAAGTTATAGTTTTAGCCATTGGCTCAATAATTATTTACATGAAATTGAGGCATGCAATCTTACCAGCATCCTTTGTGGCCCTCTTTTGCGCATCATTAAAATAAGAAAGAACAGTATAATAACTGCATTCTTCACCTCACATTAAAATAAGTAGCATGGATGAGATCTCTTCAGGCATAAAAAGCTTTCTCGTAGGTCCATCCCACTCCCTCTCTCTCTTAGGTCTCTCCCTCCCACCCTAACTAGATAAATCTCTCTCCCCCTCTCTCCCTCTCTCCCTCCCACCCTCTCTCTCTTGGGTCTCTCTAGATCTCTCAAGTCTCTCTCCCACTCTCTCTCCCTCTCAGGCCTCTTAGGTCTCTCTCTCTCTCAAGTATCTATCTCCCTCCCTCTTAGGTCTCTCCCTCCCTCTCAGCTATTTGTCTATTTCTCTCTCTCACTCTGATTCTCAGGTCCCTCCTACTCCATCTCTCTCTCAGATCTCTCCCTCCCCCTATCTTTCTCTCTCAGGTCTCTCCCATTCCCCCCCTCTCTCTCTCACCCTCTCTCTCAATCCCTCCTTCTTAGCTCTCTCTCTCTCTCTCTCCCACTCCATCTATCTCTACCTCTCAAGTCTCTCTCTCTTAGGTCCCTCCCTCTCTCTCAAGGCCTCCCTCTTAGGTCTCTCTCTCTATCTCTCTCTCCCTCAGGTCCCTCCCTCTCTCTCAAGCCCTCCTTCTTAGGTCTCTCTCTCTCCCTCTCAAGTATCTCTCTCTCCCTCTCAAGTATCTCTCTCTCTCTCAGGTCCCTCCCTCTCTCTCGAGCCCTCCTTCTTAGGTCTCTCTCTCTCTCCCTCCCTCCCTCCCTCCATCTCTCCATCTCAATTCCCTCTCTCACTCTCTCCATCTCAATTCTCTCTCATTCTATCCATCTCTCCCTCCCACTCTCCCTATCAACTCTCTCTCTCCCTCTCTGTTCTTTATTTCTCCCTCTCAAGTATCTCCCTCTCAGGTATCTCTCTCTCTCTCTCCCTCTCAAGGATCTCTCTCTTCCTCTCTCCCTCCCTCTTTTCCTCTCAAGTCTCTCTCTCCCACTCTCCCTCCCTCTCAAGACTCTCTCCCTCTCAAGTATTTCACCCTCTCTCCCTCTACCTCTTAGGTCCCTCACACTCCCCCCCTCTCTCTCTACCTCTCAAGTATCTCTCTCTCCCTCTCAAGTCTCTCTCTCTCTTAGGTCCTCCCTCTCTCGAGACCCTCCTTCTTAGGTCTCTCTCTCTCTCTCTCTCTCTCTCTCTCTCTCTCTCTCTTCCTCAATCTCTCCATATCAATTCTCTCTCTCACTCTCTCCATCTCAATTCTCTCTCACTCTGTCCCTCTCTCCCTCCCACTCTCCCTATCAACTCTCTCTCTCCCTCTTAGTTATTTCTATCTTTCTCCCTCTCAAGTATCTCTCTCTCTATCCCTCTCAAGTCTCTCTCTCTTCCTCTCTCCCTCCCTCTCTCCCTCTCAAGTCTCTCTCTCCCACTCTCCCTCCCTCTCAAGACTCTCTCCCTTACAACTCTCTCTCTCCCTCTCCCTCTTAGGTCCCTCACACTCCCTCTCTATCTCTCTCCCTCTCTATCTCCCTCTCAAGTCTCTCTCTCCCTCTCAGGTCTCTCTCTCCCTCTTAGGTCTCTCCCTCTCAAGTCTCTCTCCCTCTCACTCTTAGGTCCCTCCCACTCCATCTCTCTATCTCAAGTCTCCCACATTCCCTCTCTCTCCCCCTCTCAAGTCTCTCTCTCTCTAGTCCATCCCACTTCATCTCTCTCTCTCTCCCTCTCCCTCTCCCTCTCAAGTCTCTCTATCTCTTAGGTCCCTCCCTCTTAGGTATCTCTCTCTATATATCTCTCTCTCCCTCTCAATTCTCTCTCACTCTCTCCCTCTCTCCTCCTCTCTCTCTCTCTCTCTCTCAACTCTCTCTCTCCCTCTTAGGTCTTTCTATCTTTCTCTCACTCTCAAGTATCTCTCTCTCTCTCTATCCCCCTCCCTCCTTCCCTCTCCCTCTCATGTATCTCTATCTTCCTCTATCCCTCCCTCTCTCCCTCTCAAGTCTCTCTCTCTCTCCCACTCTCCCTCCCTCTCTCCCTCTCCCTCTCAAGACTCTCTCCCTATCTCCTTCCCTCTCTCCCTCTCATGTCTTTCTCTCTCACTCTCTCCATCTCAAGTCTCTCTCTCTCTATCTCCCCATCCCTCTTAGTTCTCTCACTCCTTCTCAGGTCTTTATCTCTCTCCCTCTCCCTCTCTCAAATCCCTCCCACTCCCTCTCTCTCTCTCTTGTGAATTGATGACACATAAATATATCTATAATATATACTATGTATTAAATATATGTAGTATATAGTATATAGTGTATAGTATATAATATAATATAGAATATAGAATATAATACATATTATATAATACATAATATATAACATATAATATATTAGTATTTATTAAAATATTAAATATTATGTATTATAAATAATATAGGTAATAGATATCCATTTCAGAACGGATATTCATTTTGAACAAATATCCATTTTTTCTAAAAAAATTAGTAGGCTCATGATTTGGCTTGGGATTTGGTTTGGGATTGCCTAACCTAAAAAGACAACCCAAAAAATGTGTTTAGAAAATTTGCTTAGCTTTCTGAAGTTCGCCCTTATGGCTGATGACCTTTTTTTTATCCAAATTTCATGAAACGAAAAGGGTTTATAGAAAAAAAATTCAGCTTTCCACCAATATAAGATATGCCTTATTTTGAACTTAATAAATAATTATTATTGATTTTATACATACATTACACCTAAATTCCTGATTGATAGGTTGATTGAATTCTTTTTGTAACTTTCAAACTACTTAACATTTTTTGAACCTAATTAATTAATTCGGTTTTGGAGTTGAATGTGCAAATCAAGTTTGACTTTTGCAAACAAAGTTGCATTAGTTTGATTTGATTTTTAATAATTGATTTGAATAGTTTGATTTGATTATTCAAATTTTGGAGGGAAAGTGTTGTAATTAAATTATTATTTAATAATTTAATCAGCTTAGAGGAATAAGGTGATTTAGTGATGTAATTAAATAATGGGTGTTATTTAATCAATCAGGACGAAATAAATTAAAATTAGGACTATTAAATAAATGTGATTTATTTAATTGGTCAAAATTATGAAATGTGAATTAATCAAATAATGTTGTTTTATTTAATTAATAGTAGAATTAGGGTTTTTAGAACTTTATTAAATAGATGAAAATTATTTAATTTGTCTAAAATGATGAAAAAGTGAATTAATTAAATAATGTTGTATTATTCAATTAATAGAGGAATTAGGGTTTTTGATTTCGTTTTGATGTGGTGTGATGTGGGGATGTTGTGAGACGATTCTGAGATGATTTGAGACATTACGGGATGTTTCCAAGTCATTTTGAGATGTTACAAGATGAATCTGAGTTATTCTGAGATGTTACGGGATGATTCTGAGTTATTTTGGGATGGTTCCAAGATGATGTTAATTGTTGTTTTATGTTGTTTGAGGTTGTTTGATCTTGTTTGATGTTGTTTGATGTTGTTTGATGCTTTTCGATGTTGTTTGATGCTTTTTGATGTTTTTGGATGTTGTTTGATGTTGTTCGATGTTGTTTGATGATGTTTGATGTCGTTTAACATTGCTAGATTTTGTTCGATGTTGTTTGATGATGAATTAATTAAATGATGTTAAATCACTTAATTAATAGATGAATATGAGTTCTAAAATGCTAGTTCACAAGCTAGGACATTTTTAGGTGTCTACGTTTTGCCCCTCTTTGACACAAAGTACTGGTTGCTTTGTTTCAAAGAAAATTTCCCCGGTATGCCCCAGGTGTAAGAGTTACCCCAATATGCCCTAGGAAGGATAGCATGGATGGTGCTCCCTCAGGAAATTTGGTGAAAATTCTAGATAATGAACCAAATTTTCTAATAAGCTGATGTGATTTGTTAAGTGCAAGGACTGATAGAAGAAATGTTTGACTAGAAGAAAATGTTAGTAATATTGAGAAGATAGAATAAAGTGGATGATATTAGAAGAAAATGTTAGTAATAATGTGATGTCATTGATGAGTTACTTTTGCTTTACTTGGAGGCTTCGTTGTTTGAACAATCCTATTTGATGTAGAAAACAGATACAATGCACCGGGGTATTAATGACCAAGGTGACTTTGTATGCATTGTGTGGACTTTGATTCCACAAACAAGGAGTATTCTTATTCATACCAGACATACGAAAACTTTGTTTAAAGTATATAGTTGGGTTGTGTTAAAAAAAAATTGGGCCAGTCACACAGAGAGGTATAGGACACCTAACAAGAAAATGCTACACGAATTTCAAACCATTTGCAAAGAGAGGTATGAAATACCTAACATGCAACTACTACACGAATTTCAGACCATTTACACAAAGAGGTATGAAATACCTAACATGCAACTACTACACAAATTGTTTCAACACAACTTTCATACACTCAATAAAGCAAGTATTTGCCATAGTAGTTTTACAAAAATATCCAACAAATAAAAAACCAAAAATGATGCTCAATTTCCCTCATTCCTTCCTCTTTAAATCCTTATGGACATCCTCGAGAGATCCTGGGAATTATTCAATAATGTAAATCGAAAAGATAAGACTAATAAAAAGATAAAATAATGTTGTTGTATCAATTTCTCTATCTATTATGGGACTATTATCCAATGTTGATCATGTCTATCATTGGAATGGATTCCTTAAGACATATCTCAAGATGTTGTTGGGAATTTTCAATAGATAGGAAGTTATACATGGCTTTGTTTTTGTCTTCTTGTGTTCAAATCCTTGTGATTGTTTATTTGAAAGTTCTATCTTTTGATGTTGCTTTGTTTGTTTGTTTGTTTTGTCAAAGGGTGAGTGTGACGATCTGTTTATTATGGATGAATCTTTATTGTGGATAGGCAATGGTGGAAATAGATTTTTTTTTTGAGACTTACCAAAAAAAATTGTGCTTTTTGATGTTTATTTGATGTTGTTTTTGTTGTGCTTTCAAGTTATCTGAATGTTTTTGTGTTTTCTAATGTCGAGGAGCTATGGCGAGGATTCAGGGAGCCTCATATCACGTGGATGCATTTTGAGAGTTTGGATGTCCTTTAGGCATTAGTTTTGTAGTATGTACCTTGTCGCTCCTCATTTTAATTTTTTAGGTTATTGTTATGTGTGTGTGAAGTCCAGTCAATCAATAGCAAAGTTCTGGTGATTTCTAAGTAGTTGCATCAATTTTGGTACTTTTGTACTATGAAAAACTATGATTTTGTTTAAAATTTGTGCTATTGTCATAAACTCGCACTTTTTTTTCATGTATTTGTCCTAAAATTGTGTAGTTGTCCTGAAATATCACTTTTGTTTCATTCAATTTTCCTAAAATCTAGCTTTTGTTTGCTCTGTGACTTGTAATTTTACCTTATCTTCAAACAACCATATCTTAGTCATACAGAAGTATTTCTCAGTGTTTTTTTTAAATGGGGTAGAATTTCATGATATTTTCAATGGTGTAGGTGGTTTTCAATTTTTGTCCAGTTAAATTTTCCATTGGTGTCGTGAGCTTCCATTTTCCTTTGTTTCATTTAAACCTTGTTAGCATTTGCTTGTTGTCATCCTAAATGTCGCGTTTCATCATGTCTTGTGTCGTTCTGTGTTGTTTGACATGTTTAGAGTGAAACCCTAACATCATGGGTTTAAAATGACCATAGGTAGTCCTCAAACTACTGTAGCTGAGGGAGAGATGACTTCAGGATCTGTTTGATTTGATTACCAGTTTCATGGTTTTTGTTGTTTTGTGAATGTTTTTGAATTTTGATTTTTTTGAATTTGTTTGGATTTTTTATTTTTAACTAAGTTGGAAGAAATCTTGATAAAAACCTAATGGGACTAACCTAAGGCCTCAGGGGCTAATCAAAGATAAACCTTTCCTACGTTTTATACATAGAGACCACGTAGTTTGATCATTTGACTCAAAGCATGATTTTTTTTTGGGTAAACAACACTGATAGCTTGGATTGATATACCACTTCCGTGTCTAGAGGATATGATTCAAGAAATCTACTTGAACAAGCTATGAGGTTCAATCAAATGGTTATATCTTAGACTTTTTGAGTGAAGGAATAACCCAACGATGTTTTATTTTTGATGTTTTCTACATGTTTTTTATTTTTGATAATTTTATTTTTTTTGGATTTTTACCCTTTTTCCTAGGGTGTAAGATGTTGAAAACTTGGATTTGGTACTTCATTTTTCTTTTCTTGAAGATATGTTACAAAAAAATTTACTTGAACTAGCTATGAGGTTCATGCAGTTGTTGATATCTTATAATTTTTGAGTGAAGTTATACTCCATGTTGTCATCTTTGAAGGTTACCTTGGTAGTGCGTTGGTGGTAGAATTGTTTTGAGGGTTACCCTAGTAGTGTGTTGGTGAGTATACATTTTTTTTGGTGGATTTTTACCCTCTTTCCTGGGGTCTAAGATGTTGAAAACTTGGATTGATAGCTCACTTTGTTTTTCTAGAGGATATGTTGCAGAAAATATTACTTGAACTAGATGTGGGGTTCAAGAAACTTTTGGTATCTTAGAATTTTTGAGCAAAGTATACCTTGTTGTTGGGATAAATTCCTAGATCACAACATGAGCTAGAAGACATAGATCAAGATTTATTCTGAAGCAACATGCAAGCATTTTCCCCTAGTGTCTAGCAATGTAGGTGATGGACTATCTTGTGATAGGATAACATGTTTGGATAAAGTATGCCCTTTGGACAATGCCTCATGGCTCAGATAATGTTGGATAGAATAGGATCAATGATAGTGACCCATGTCAAGATGATTTTGATAAGCAAGTGTAAAGTGTATATCAAATATTTGTTAAGATCAAGATAAGTTGGATTTTGGAAACAATGGCTTGGGTTCGTTATGGATATGTTGATATGCTTCCACTTGAAATGGTGCACGTAGATGCTTGATTCTACACATGATGCATGTTTTCTAGGTTTTAATCATGGTACTTGTCCAAAGCACCACCATAGTCATTTTCACTAGAGGACAATTTTTCTCTTAACTATTTTTCTTTAAAAAAAATTATGATTTCTAATGTCACACAAGACGCTTATTTACCAAGTTTACATCATGGTGACTATTTTTTTCTCATGTTGGACCACCTAGTAATGTTGATGTAGACATTTTTGGTGCTGATATGATGTTGCTGTCATGACATGCCAATGATATCCTACTTGGAGAATTTATTTTACTAGGATATGGGTGCTTGAATGTAACCCCTAATAATTCTTATCTTTCTTATTGATACCGGAGTTAACCTTACCTTGATGCACACATTGCAATAGATTTCCCTTGGAGTCCTTATGATAAAGACTTGCTGCTAACACATGTTCAATATGAGATTTGGATATCATGGATGGTAAAATGCATTGAGGGATATGATATTTAGATGGTTTGGTCAACAGTTGGGAACCCTTGACTCTCCAAACTTGGTATGATGAGAAATGATGGGTCGATATGGAGATTCAATTGGGAATGTCTTGATATAATTTGTAATTCAATCTTGAAGCTTTCTTTTGAATTTTTGGACAATTTTTATGGATGAACTTCCCTTTTTTATTTTTCCCCATAGTTTCTTTGACTAATGGAGTTTGATAGGGATGATTATCTTTTTTTTTCTTTTGTATCCATTTGAATTTTTCTTGTCCATTTTTCTTTGCTAATTCTTTTGCTTCAATGAATTGTTCCTTTCTTTGATATATCTTTTTATTTTGTTGTTGTTCCCAATCAAAGGATGGAAATATATGTGGATGATAATTCATGACATGGCTAGTTGTAGCGTTGGTATCAATCTAATCATAAAGACACTTTTTGCTCTCTACATTGATGCTTGCATTAGATAAAGTTGCCCCCAGTATTATGGAGGTATCACTGATATTTTTATCTCCCTTAATTGTTGAATAATCAAGAGATTGATGCTTAGGATTGCCAAAAATATGCATTGATTTTAGGATACCCTATTCATGTAGGCCTAATCCTCTATCTTGATACTGAATCCATTGAGATATTTTATTTGCAATGGGATATGTCTCACTTTGGAAACAAGGTGCTAATATTTATTTGCTCTATTATGGATCTTTAAATGTGGTAGCTTCCTTACTGATAGGCTCCTTCAGATGTGGGATTACTTCTTGATTGATATCTTTGGCCCGATCTTGTAAAATATCATATTTTAATGCTTCTTCAAGAGGTGTTTTTAATTTACTATCCACACAAAAGTCTTCCTCATGATTCATTTTTGATATATCTTCATAGGATGTTTTTGATTCACAAATTATGTATAAGTCTTCTTTATGATCCATTTCTAATATATGTCACCATAGGATGTTTCTGATTCACAACTTATGTATAAGTCTTCTTCATGATCCCTTTTTGATATGTCTCTAGCTTCTGCTATATCTTGATCTTGTGTACAAATGTTAAGAGTAGGAGAGTCTTGTTCTTTGGTATTTATATCAAGAGTATGGGGCTCTTGTCTTAGATGAATATCATCTACATGTCCATTAGGAGTAAGCATCTCATGGGTAGATGCATGTGTGCTCAATATATGGATTTGTTTTTCTTTTAGAAAATATGGGATGTCTTGGAAATATCTGCCAGGTCATTATAGTATCTTGATGATAGGGATTCTTGATCTTGACTTTGTGTAATATTATCTTTGACATGGTTTGGATCACATTCTTGACATGGATCAATTTCAAAGAAGGGATTTCTCATAAAGGATCCTTAGATTTCCTCAAAATGTGGACATATGGGTGATGGCTCTTTGTCTAGATTTTCTACATTGGGTATAAGTGTTTGATCAAGAGTGTCTTGATCATTAATATGTACTGCCATGAAGTTGGATGATGCCAATATATCTTGGACTAAATCATTGCTAGACTTGGCTGACTGAATTTTATCCTTCTTGGGACTAAATTCTTGATGTATGTCCTCTTGCTCACTAGATGATGTAGAAACATTGTCAATATGATCGGTGATAGATAGCTCTTGACTATTGCTTTCAAATTTTAAGGTTGAGACATTATCATTGTTTTCATTGGTAGATGGCCCTTGAGCACCATTTTTAATAGCTATTTATCCCTAATCAATGAGGTCTTAGATGAGGTTTTTGAGTGTAGCACATTTGTTCATTGGGTGACCCTTGATTTTATGAAACTCACATCATTTGTACTAGTTATACTAAGGGATTTTAAAGCTTGGTTCACCATAATTTGGACTATCATTGATTTTAATAAGTTATTGTTGTACTAGTTCATGCATGATTACCTCTAAAGTTTCTCCCAAAGGGGTGAATTTCCTTCCTGGTTGGTAATCTTTCCTTTGTGGATTTTCTTGATTGTTTTGCTCTTGATTTTTTGGAACTCCTTGATACTTTGTTTGAGGTATATTTTTATATTGCACATGACATATACCTTGGTGTTGTGGAACTTTTGGATACTGTGATTGAGGTACATCTTGATATTTCATTTGAGATACACCTTGGTGTTGTGAAACTCCTTGATACTGCAGATATTGGAAGTGTTGTTGATGTGGATATTGAGGTGTTTGTGGAATGATGTATGTTTGTTGTGGATAGGTAATGTTCTGAATTTGCACATGGAATTGATGATACATTGTATTTCATCTTTGTTTAACTTCCTCAAGATCTCTCTCAATTTTATTTAGGGTATTTTGATGTTTGAGACTTATTCCTTGATGGGGATTTTGAAACCCTTGATGTTGTTAACCTATTTGATATAGTGACCCTTGATAAGAGTAATTTGGGTAATAGATCAAAATGTTTTGGGGATGTTTTGATACTCAATACCCTATCATAAGGTCACTCATTTTTAATCCTCATGGGCCACTTTTGTCATTTGTGGTGTTTTTTGGTGGGATATTGGTGTTGTTTTTGTTTGCTTCCATTTTCTTCTTGTGTTGTGATCTCGTGGTTGTCATAAATAACTTGGGTCCCATGTGGGAGAGTGGTTTACTCTCTAGTATGAATAAAATTATAAAGACCCAATGTTGTCCTAAATGAGAGGATGGATGTGGCTATGTAAATCTAGTTCGTTCCTCTAGAGAAGTTTAGTATCATAAAAAAGACTAGAGTTTTGATTAATAAAGAACATATATAACTCTGGATTATTCTCGAAAGCATGTCTATAAAAGTTTTCCACCAATTTGTTTATGTAGAATTGAAAGGTGTTTCTTGAGAGATTTTGGACTAAGATGCCTAAGTCTGAAATGACAACCAGTGGACTTTACCTTAGGGATCTTGACCTTACGTGAGATCATGAAGGGGATAATTATTTCCACGTGAGTGGTGGTAATATAGGTCTTTGTTCTTCTATGTCATATTTCTCTTCCTCTTCATCTAGGACAATTGATGCAAAAAAAACTAGCAGGGTGTTTCTTTCTTCTAAAAAATGAAGGTTCTCAAGCTGCTTATGATATCGGTTTGTTCACCTTCGATATATGTGAGACTAGGTTGAAGGATCGGTGCTACAAGATCAGGTTATTGAACTAGGTAGTTGGTCGCGAAATGGTCATAAATTTTGGTGGTGTTTATGGGATGGTTGTTGTGAAGCTCAATACCTACAAGTCCCAAGTAATTGTTGATACCATGGAAATTTGTGTGGAAAAATGACCGTAATGGTTTGTTTGATTTTTATTTTCAAATAGGTAGGATGAAAATGGATGTGGGAATATCTGACCTTCTATCTTTCCATTTTTTTTGGTTTGAACAATGATCCTATGAACAACTCTCTCTCTCAAATTTTTCTCTGTGTTTTGAAGTATGGGAAGTGATAAGACAACACTTGGACTGACTTGGCAAGCATGGAATTATGTGACCTTCATATCTATAACGTAGGTTGTGAAATCACAACACCCAATCCATAGTTCCCAAATGTTTACTTTGATTAATGTACCCTTAAATCAAAGCTAGAATCTTTGAAAACCTTTAAGGAAAGATCCTTTCAAAGGGGTGAAAACATAAGGCTTCTCTCACAAGTATTCACTAAATCAAAGAGTTTGTGGTTTAACCATCTCATTCAATGTTTTTTTAATGTTTTATTTTTCTTTAAATCAAACACAAAATTTGATGTCAAATTGTTTTGAATGTAATGGGCCAAGTTTAACATAAACTAGCAATTACAACCATAGGGGATAGACACCATTATCTTAGGTAGGCCTACCTCATGCTCCAAAGATATTATTTTACATGCAACTTATGGTGTGTGCCTGTAGTCAGACATGGCAAGTAACTTCTTGGAAGTAAATTTTGATGCACCACTTTCAAAGAATGTTTTCGGATAATAGGGTGGCTTCTAAAATAATTTGGTTCTTAGTGATAACTATGAACATGGAAATTTGACACTCATACACTAGCCACTTAAGGCTCTTTAACCGTTCCCATCCCACTTAAGGTATGGGATTAAGTGCAATCTATTATTAGCACAACTTCAAGCCACTTTCTTACAATTTCACAACCTTTAATATAGCCCACTAGTAAACATGCTTCGAGACCTTGCAATGAGTTCTCCAGCATGGGATGTATCTCAAGCCAAGACCTCTCTTTAAGGTAAACTTAAAAAATAAAGTGCAATACTCAAAATAATTCTTTCACTCACCCAAGATCACCAAAAGGTGTGAGGGGAGAAGATAAAACACTTTTGCTTTGCTAATCAGTGAATGCATAGTGAACAATCCATACCAATTTGATTCATTTTAAACACCTCGAGTGATGTTATACCAAAAAAATTGAGTAAAGAAAAAATAAGTTATTTTTAACTTGCACCAATACGAAGTGTTCAGGACATCAAGTAGTTAAGATAGCAATGGTGAAAAATCATCAAGAAGCATTTGTTCATTTTTATGAGCTCCAATAGAGGTGTTTCTAAGAAAGGAAATCCTTGTCCTCTCTTGGTCAACAAATGTAAAATGTGCGTGCATCAACAAAATGTAAAATGTTTCTCACTCTTTTTTATGCACCAAAATTTAAAGGTTCCTAATTATGAAAACATGAAATGTGTTCATTTTAGAGCCCAAAAATTGAAGTGTTTTTGTTCTTTTTACAAGCACCAAAATGAAAAATTCCTAACTTAGAAAGCTTAAAATTGGTTTATTTTAATAGCACCAAAATCAAATATGAGTTTTTTGTTCATTTTAGAGCACCAAATGAAAGTTCCTAACTTAGAAAAGCTTTAAAACTGGTTTATTTTAATAGCACCAAAATCAAATGTGAGTTTTTTGTTGTTCATTTTAGAGCACCAAATGAAAGTTCCTAACTTAGAAAAGCTTTAAAATTGGTGTATTTTAACAAAACCAAAATCAAATGTGAGTTTGTTGTTGTTCATTTTAGAGCACCAAAATGATTTTTTTTTTCTATGTTAATAAAAAGAATGCTTTTAGATCAAAAACTCTTGGATTGATCATCTTCCTTGTAATAAAGATGTTAAAGTTAATGGAATCCTGCACCAGATCTACCAATTCCTACTTACACATCCAAAAACAAATGATAGTGAAAAAACCCATTACAAGAGTGCATGATTTGTGCACTTGTCCGTCAGGGAAACTACTCAGAATAGAAAATACAAATGCATAGGAAAAATACAACCGCTCAATGTCAGAAACAATTGCTAAAACCCAGACAAACAAATGCTAACTCTGTGAAAACACAAATTCATAGGTTTTAGACAAAGGCACCATTCCCATGACAATTGTTTAGTTCTTCTGACAAAAGTGCAATTCTTCTGACAACTGCACAATTTTCTTGATAGAAAAATGCTCAGACTTTTCAGACAACTGCTCAGGTTTTCTGGACAGGTGCATGAAAACTCTGTCAAAAGAATTTTTGAGACCTTCAACTTCAAAAATGAATCAAACAAACATTAGAGGAGGGAACAAGGGTCCCACCGGGTGTGCCAAAATATGTGAGGGGGAGAACATTAGATTGGAAGAAGGATCAAACATGTTAAATCAAATAATCTAAGCTAAGATTAACATATTTATCTAAGATCTTAACCTACACATACGAAATGAAACTAAGCTATTCTAACATGCATAAATGAATCTATGATTGTAAAATGAATGTATAAAACAATGTACCATTACCATCCCATAGTGGAGTGTATTCACCTAATGTTGGGTTGTTCTTATCACCACGAAGCCTCCAAAGTTCATGTGCAAATGCTTGATGAATGACTATTGCATTTGGTTGATCAAAGACAATGGTGAAGCTTTGTCAATGGTGTTCTCGACAACACTTCATTGTTCAATGTATGTTGATTCTCTGATCCCTTTTTATGAGGAGAGAGGTTTGTTATATGGAAAATAATATTTGAAATGGATGATCAAGATCGTTTTGAAGAATATCCAAATCAATGGTCAGAGTTGTTGGATGTTGTGGTTGTGTTGCTGATATGTGGTTATCATTGATGTCAACACTATTAGCATTGATGATTTTGAAGGCTATATATATCAAGGATATTGAGAAAATTAGAATAAATATGGTGTAGGCAATCTGTGAAGCTTTGAAGATTTGAATGGTGGCAAGTTGTGTACATTGATAATCAAAGGTCACACATTAAAGGTTTTGTAACTAAACCTATCTAGTATGATTTCCAAAATTTTCAGTGGTACGCATCAAGATTGGAGGAAGTTATGAGTCTCTAAGTTCCTACAGTTATTTTTTTATTGTAGCAGGTGTTTCTAGAAGAAGAGAATGCAATTATGGTAAATTGAGTTGTTGTGTATGTTTTTGTGATGATTAGTGATGTTTATATATCATGCTCTATCATTGTGGTATGTTCGCGTTGATCGATGTGCTTGTGATCAAAGATTTTCCTTTGTGTGTTCGAGGTTTTCATGTTCTTGACCGACATGATGATGGTAGTATGTTGTGGATCCTTACGGATTAAGTTTTTACTATTTGGTATGTTTGAGGATGCTGATTTAGGTCTTCATTATGATGTGACTGACTTAGGTTGGTGTTCATTGAGATTTGTTCATGAATTGGGCCGACAGTTGTAATTTATTCTTTTATTTGTGGCCGAGAGAGTTGTTGATGTAAATTCATGTAGTGGATATATAAGAGCAATTGTTTCTTCATTTTGAAGTGTGTGTGTGGTGTGTATGCTCCGTGAATGTATGAAAAATGTGTGAATAAAGATCAGATCATTTGATTTCAGAGCAGAGTGTGAAGGAGATTGAGCGAAGTGTGAATAAGTGTTTATGTGCCTAACCAGAACTATCATCAAGCTTTTGTAGAAGCTAATTTCTCAGTTCAACCTCATCAGATGGATTTAATTTTATTTTTCTATGTAAGGTAGTGAGCCTTCCCTTTGAGTAGTGAGCTTTAGGTAGTGTTCCTGAATGCATATGCATTCCCTATTCATTTTTCATTATACTTCTAACAGGGTATAATCTTGTGGACTAACATCCACATTGGTTTTTCCCCTAACAGGGTTTCCACGTATAAAATCTTGGTGTTCATGTGTTTCTGATGTGTTTTTGATTTATGCTTTCATTGTTAGTTAAAAGATTTGAGATTAAAGGTTCATTAAGGTTGAATAAGTTTACATTCTGCAACAACTAATTCACCCCCCCTCTCAGTTGTTTATCCTTGTTTTTTCGATAATTAGTATCAGAGCTAGTTCCTTTGAAGAAGTTTAATAGCTTGAGGTGATCCGAGATGGCATCATACAAGAAGGATAGTCCCAAATTCAATGGTACAAATTACTCTCTATGGAAGGTCTAAATGGAGTGTCATTTGAAGTGCATTG
This sequence comes from Sequoiadendron giganteum, assembly GCA_007115665.2. NCBI lineage: Eukaryota > Viridiplantae > Streptophyta > Pinopsida > Cupressales > Cupressaceae > Sequoiadendron > Sequoiadendron giganteum. The sequence continues at coordinate 281,263,165 of CM021101.1, forward strand.
GTGAACACTTTTGGAAGATTACAAAGAACAAATATAATATTCCTCAGAATGGTGCCACTACCCCTGATGAGATCAAAGAAGCTGAAAATAATATCAGGGCTATAGAAGCATTGCTAAGTGCTTTGAAAAATTCAAAGATGAAAAATGTGATAGGTCTAAAGATAGCACATGAGATCTGGAAGAAATTGGAGATATTTTATGAAGGAAAACAGAGGTGGTGAATTCACTTCCTGAGAGTTCAATACATTCTGTGAAGAGCATGGAATCAAAAGATAGTTATCTACTCCTCAGACCCCTCAACAGAATGGAGTTGTTGAAAGGAAGAATAGAACAACTCTAGATGCTGCTAGAACTATGATGTTGGAAGTTCCTCATATCTACTGGAGAGAAGTTGTAAGCACTATTGTATACACTATCAACCGGGTAAATATTAATGGTAATTCTGGTAAGAATCCTTTTGAGTTGTGGTTTGGTTATAAGCCTACTGCAAATTATTTCAAAATATTTGGAAGTAGATGTTATATTAAGAGAGATGAAGATATTGACAAGTTTCATGCTAGAATTGATGAAGGAATCTCTCTAGGTTACTCTACTAAGAGCAAGGCCTACCAGTGCTACAATAGAAGATTGAAGAAAATGGTTAAAAGTGCAAATGTCAGAGTTGATGAAGACACTACTAGAGAATCTAGATAAAGTGGATATGATTCAAATGATCAACAAGATAGTTTTGATAATGGAAAGAATGTGTAGACACATAATCAAGTTCAAATTGTTTCGACGAATCAAGAGAATCGTGAAGGAGAAGCTAGTAGAAGTGCAAAAGAAAGAACAAAAGAACAAGAAGTTAGAGAGAATCCAAAAGTTCCAAGGTATGTAAAGCTAAATCACTCTGAGATTTAGATTATAGGAGACAAGAACAAAGGTGTGCAGACTAGGAGAAGAATATTGCCTGATTTCTAAAATTGAGCCTAGTAATGTCAATGAAGCATGTAAAGATGAATATTGGATGGAAGAAATGAAGGAAGAACTAATGCAGATAGAGAGAAATGATACATGGATTCTTGTTCCTAGACCTCAGGATAAAAATGTGATTGGAACCAAATGGTTCTTTCAAAATAAGCTGAATGAACAAGGTGAAGTTGTTAGAAATAAAGCAAGATTGGTATGTAAAGGATACTCACAAATGGAAGGTATTGATTTTGAAGAAACCTTTGCCCCTGTTGCTAGAATTGAATCTACTGGGTTATTTCTTTCTTATGCTACTTTCAATAATTACAAAGTCTATCAAATGGATGTGAAGTCAGCATTTCTGAATGGTGAGTTAGAAGAAGAATTTTATGTTGAACAACCAGATGGATTTCAACTGAGTGATGAAAAAGATATGGTTTGTCAGTTGAAGAAAGAACTGTATGGACTCAAGCAAGCCCCTAGAGCTTAGTATGAAAGACTGGATAAATACTTGTTGAAGCTTGGATTCAATAAAGGTACTACTAACAACAATATGTATTTCAAGATGGATCAGGATAAAGAGTTGATTATTGAATTTTTTGTTGATGACATCATTTTTTAAGGTAATGATGGCTTATGCATGAAGTTTTTTAATGAAATGAAAAGTGAATTTGAGATGTCAATGATAGGAGAGCTGAAATCATTTTTAGGATTTTAGATAACTTAGTTAGATGATGGAATTTTCATATCTCAGTCCAAATATGTAAAAGAGTTACTAAAAATTTTGGCATGGAAGACTCAAAACCAGTTGGTACACCCATGGTAACTAGATGCAAGTTAACACATAATGATGATTCTCCTAAGGCTAATCAAAGAAGATACAGGTCAATGATTGGTAGATTTCAATGTTTGACTCAGACCGGACCAAACATTATGAATGTTGTGTGCATGGTTGCTAGATATCAAGGTGATCCAAAGGAATCACATGTGACTGCAATAAAGAGGATTTTCAGATACTTGAAAGGAACAACTAATTATGGTCTTTGGTATCCTAAGGATGATGATCTTACTCAAAATTCCTTTATAGATGAAGATTGGGTAGGAGATGTAGATGACAGGAAAAGTTCAAGTGGTGGTGCATTCTTCTTAGGGAAGAAGTTGGTGTCTTGGCTAAGTAAAAGCATAATTCCATTTCCTTATCCACTGCTGAGGTAGAATATATTGTTGCTGCAAAAAATTGCACTCAAGTATTATGGATGAAATAGATGTTGAGAGATATCATAATTGAGTATAATGAGCCTATTGCTATATTTTTTGATAACTCAATTTCCATAGACACTTCCAAGAATCTAGTGTTACACTCAAAGACAAAACATATATCTATCAAGTATCACTTATTGAGAGACAAAGTGAGTGATAAAAAAGTTAGATTGGAATATGTGCCCACTAAGGAACAAATTCCAGATATCTTTACTAAACTGTTGCCTAAGGATACTTTTGAGTATCTGAGAGGTAAGTTAGGGGTGATTTCCCCTCCTAATCTAAACTAAGATGCAAGTATTTGCAGCAATCTGTGCACTTATAGTGAGATCTTGTTTCAAATTGATGTTGCGGTGGATACTACTCAGGGGGAGTAGTCAGATGATTCAAATGATATGTGTTTCAGAGCTTGTGTACCTTTTCCATTGATGTCAAAAGGGGAGAAGTCTAATGTGAAAAAACTTCTAAGATCTAAGGGCGAGAAGTGTAGAACAAAGGAGGATAAGAGTACTGTGTGAAGAGTTAGTTGTGTTGATGGTATTTTTCACATCATGTGTTTCCATTAATGCCAATGGGGGAGATTTTTGGGTGTTATGGTTGTGTTGCTGATATGTGGTTTTCATTGATGTCAACACTATTAGCATTGATGATTCTAAAGCCTGTATATGTTGAGGATATTGAGAAAATTAGAATAAATATGTTGCAAGCAATCTATGAAGCTGTGAAGATCTAAATGGTGGAAAGTTGTGTACATTGAAAATTAGAGGTTGTGCATTAAAAAAAAGTTTGTTGAGCCTATCTAGTATGTTGTCTAGAATTTTCAGTGGTACGCATCAAGATTGGAGGAAGTTATAAGTCTCTGAGTTCCTATAGTTATTTTGTTACTGTAGCAGGTGTTTCTGGAAGAAGAGAATGCAATTTTGGTAAATTGAGGAGTTGTGTATTCTATTGTGATGATCAGTGGTGTTTCTAGATTGTGATCTATCATTGTGGTATGTCCGCGTTGATTGGTGTGCTCATGATCAAATATTTTCCTTTGTGTGTTCAAGGTTTTCATGTTCTTGGCCTACATGATGGTGGTAGCGTGTTGCAGATCCTTATGGATTAAGTTTTTACTATTTGACATGTTCAAGGATGTTGATTTAGGTCTTCTTTATGATGTGACCAACTTAGGTTGGTGCGCATTGATATTTTTTCATGAATTGGGCTGACAGTTGTAATTTATTCTTTTATTTGTGGCCGATAGAGTTGATGATGTCAATTCATGTATCGGATATATAAAAGTGATTGTTTCTTCATTTTGAAGTGTGTGTGTAGTGTGTATTCTCTGTGAATGTATGTGAAATGTGTGAATAAAGATCAGACCATTTGATTTAAAAGTAGAGTGTGAAGGATATTGAGAAAAGTGTGAAGAAGTGTTTATGTGCCTAACCAAAACTGTCATCAAGCTTTTGTAGAAGCTAATTTCTCATTTCAACCTCATCAGATGGATTTAATCTAATTTTTCTATGTAAGGCAGTGAGCCTTCCCTTTGAGTAGTGAGCTCTAGGCAGTGTGCCCGAATGCATGTGAATTCCTTATTCATTTTTTATTATACTTCTAACAAGGTATAATATTGTGGACTAACATCCACTGTGGTTTTTCCCCTAACAGGGTTTCCACATATAAAAAATTTGTGTTCATGTGTTTTTGACGTGTTGTTGATTTATGCTTTCACTTTTAGTTATCAGATCTGAGATTAAAGGTTGATTAAGGTTGAATAAGTTTAAATTTTGCAACTAATTCACCCCCCCCCACTCTCAGTTGTCTATCCTTGTTTTGCCAACAGGAGTGTGTTGAGAGGATTTAGACATGAGAGAATTGTGCAAAGTTGATTGCACAATTTGTGTGATTGGAAAATATATTGGACAATCAGAGATGTGATTGATCAGTTAACAAAATAGATTGATCAGTCAAGAATGTGATGAGTTAGTTAGGAATTTGATGGCTTAGTTAGGAATTGTGATTGATTAGTTAACAAAATGGATTGTTCAGTTAACAATTTGGATTGATTAGTTCACAAATTAGATTGCTCAATCAATATTCATAATTTTCTCAATGAGAAAGTGAGTGAGGAATATGAATTAATTGATTTAATTAATTAATTCTTTTTTGGAGTTGAACGTGCAAATCAAGTTTGACTTTTGCAAACAAAGTTGCATTAGTTTGATTTGATTCTTAATAATTGATTTGAATAGTTTGATTTAATTATTCAATTTTTTGGAGGGAAAGTGTTGTAATTAAATCATTGTTTAATAATTTAATCAACTTAGAGGAATATGGTGATTAAGTGACATAATTAAATAATTGGAATTATTTAATCAATCAGGACGAAATAAATTGAGATTAGGACTTTATTAAATAAATGTGATTTATTTAATTGGTCAAAATGATGAAACATGAATTAATCAAATAATATTATTTTAATTAATTAATAGTAAAATTAGGGTTTTTAGGACTTTATTAAATAAATGAAATATATTTAATTTATCCGAAATAATAAAAAAGTGAATTAATTAAATAATGTTGTATTATTCAATTAATAGAAGAATTAGGTTGTTTAATATTGTTTTGATGTGGTGTGATGTGGGGGTGTTGTGAGATGATTCTCAGATGATCTAAGATGATTCGAGATGATCTGAGACATTATGGGATGATTCTGAGTCATTCTGAGATGTTACGAGATGAATCAGAGTCATTCTGAGATGTTATGGGATGATTTCAAGTTATTTTGGGATGGTTCTGAGATGATGTTCAATGTTGTTTGATGTTGTTCGATGACATTCATTGTTCGATGATGTTCGATGATGTTCAATGTTTTTTAATGTTGTTCGATGCTATTTTTTGTTGTTTGATGTTGTTCGATGATGTTCAATGTTGTTTGATGTTGTTTGATGATGTTCGATGTTGTTGATGTCATTTGATGTTGTTCAATGTTGTTTGATGTTGTTTGATGATGAATTAATTAAATGATATTAAATCACTTAATTAATAGATGAATATGAGTGTCAAAATGCTAGTTCACAAGCTAGGACATTTTTAGGTGTCTAAAACTACATTCAATTTTCTAAAAAACGTTGTTGGCTTTCAATTGTTTATGATTTGTGGTTTATCCTTGATGAAAAAACTAGAATTTTGAGAGGATGATTTTTCAGTTTGAACCTTCAAGGTTACAAGTCACGGGTATATTCGGTTGATGATGATTTGATGGTGATACAAGATAGATATATAAGGTAGATTCATTTGATGGATACATTTGATGGTTTGTGTAGATGGTATACATTGTATAAAAGACACATAAGATACATTATATACATTTGCTTATACATTTGTGCATTCTCAGGTTGACTTTGTATACATTGGTGCATTCTCATATGGGAAAATAGTTCAAATGATATATTTGTGCAAGTGTGTTGAAGTTGTGCAAGTGTGATGAAGTCTCCATGTGTTACTGGATGGTTTTGCATATCTGGTATATGGTGGCATATCTTGTGTTTACCTAAAAAATGTAGCTTACAAGTCTTCGATTTTGCCACTTATATGTATATTCTCCATTATTTATGTGATAAGGTGGTAACTGTTGATATGAACTCTGTCGGATATTGATGAAGACCTAGGACATGGAAATATCCTAAGTCATAACAAGTATTTAGGTGGTTTTCTCCATTCTAATCCTTTGATGTTATTTGTGTTTAGCTTATGATGTTATAAGGTTACTTGCAGAGCATATAGTCTTGGTTGTTCTATGCTTACCTTGGGATGGGAATTCATGTTAAATTTTTAAAAGGTCTATCGACCTTACCATTTGCATCTCATATGTTTTAAGGCTTTGAAGACCTTATCATTAGTATTACTTGTATTAAGGCATTGAAATGACCACATATGGTGCCAGGCAATAAAAGTGACATAAAAAAAATTCTATTGGAAAGTCGGGCATGCTAAAATATGTGATAAAGTTTATCTAAGCTTGAGGTTGTTGGATATACTAAAGGTTAAAAGCTTATTATCAAATCTTGGTATAAGGAATTTTTACATTTCATTATGTTTGAGGCCCTCATTAGGGCACAATGGGCAAAATTTCACATGGAAGGTGTGGCAGCCATGATTTGCAATGATAAACTGGAATGGTGTCGACTTGAAGTGACAAATTTCGGTATTCAAGTGAAGTGGAAAAGCTCGACTATGGAGGTTTTCAGCTAGGTAGTTATGGATCTCTTCGACAGTTTTTTCTGGTATTTGTTTGTTTATCTTCCTCCATAAACAGGTATTAAAAAAACTCTTTTTGTTTATGGGCTTTGAGACATTTTGTTAAGGAAATGGTTAAGCATGTTACAAGGATTATTGTTAATGGAATGAAATTGTTTCTTTACTTCAAAAGGAATAATATTCTGTCGTTATATCGGCTGTAACATAAAAAAATTATTGGTTATGATTAAAACCCTTTAGGGTTAATAGATGATTTCTTTTTTACGTTGTAATAGAACCCTAACCTGAGTTGGTTTATAGTTATTGAAACTACATTATGAAAGACTATTCAGTGATTATAAAATGACAACATATTGCCAATGACTTAGTGGCTCGTTGAGGTAAATTATAGACATACATTTTTGTGATAAATTTTTGAGATATATTGATACATTGTTCAGTCTTGAAAATCTTGAAAAGTGATTTTGTAACAGTGTTTACATTGAGAAACACTTTGTAATCTGTCATAGTACTATCAGTTGTTGTATCAAATAGGGATGTTATCAGTCTTATATAATATTATCCTAAGTGCTTATTGAAAATTATTTATCACAATCTTTTATTTAGGCACTAGGAATGCTAATTTGCATTACTAGGGTATTGATAGAACACTGATTGGTTGTATACATTGGATTTTGTGGAGTTGGTGCTCCTGAACTTTGTAGAGTTGGTTCTCTATTTGAATAAATGATATATTTTTTGAGTGGTTTTTATTCCCCTTGAGGGTTTTCCACTCAAGACGTATAATTTTTTATGTGATGAGTCTTTGTGTGATTGTTTTTCATGTTTATCTTATTTTCATAAGTTATCAGATGCATTAATGTCTATTATCAGTTCTTATTTCTACAATGTTAATGTATTTTGTTGCTACAAGTACTTTCACAGTCATATGTTGCAAACTTGTTTAAAAGCTCTATTTAACCAAACATGTTTTGCATGTTGTGATGAAAATAATTTAGTCTATCACATCACATGTTCTTTCATTGATTCATAGTTCAAGGTTATTATGTTTCAATTTTTCATAATGTACTAAATGTCTTTGTTGTTTCAATGCTTATCATATGTCATTTAGTTGCATAGTTGTTGCAGTGTCTCATAAAGTTGCATTAAAATCTGGTGGTATTAAAGTGATTCAATGATGTTGGTCTTCATGTACATAGTCTTATGAGTTGCACCTATTTTTTCATCATGCTCTTGTTGTTAAACAATGTCAGTCACATCTTTTACAAGTGCAAGATATCTCACACAAGTTATATTGGCATAAGTTGTCTAAATGAACTGAGTTAATGTTGTCATATATTTGTTTACCTCTTTTCATAAATTCTCTCAAAGTGATTACTCTGCTTTGTTATCAATAGAAAAGATATGTAAACTAAAAGTATTTGTCAAAATTTAAAAGGTTTAAATTTTTAGGTCTGTCTATCAGACACTGATTCGCCCCCCTCTCAATGTCTGTCCATACTCCAACACTTTTATTCTTACATATTTTTCAAATTATGATAATAAGCTATTCAAATTTTTATGTCAAGTTTCCTAACTCTATTTTTCTAAATTTGCATTACCACTTAGAGTCCTAGTTTGGACCCCCGTGATCCTACACTGACCCTATTAGTATTATTATTCTTAAAGGAAACTTCATATTTATTTTTTTTAAACCATGAAAGTAAATAGCATGTATATGATTTTCTATTATTATAATTAGTCTTTCATATATTAGTAATAAAATAAAGATAGAAAAAATAAATAATAATATAATAAAATAAATATTAATTAAACATGAGAAAGTAAATATATATAATTAATGATATAGTCATAGACATATATATGTGTATAGGAGGTGGAAATTTAATCAAATTTATTTTAAGTGGAGTTATAGGAAATAAGGAATAAATTATAAGATAGGGTGATGTATTTATAATTGATAATTTAGTATCTCAAGGTGGTAATCGTTATAACTAAGAAGTTGTAAGTAATTAACTTTCTAACATTAGAGGTTTAGAAAACCAAACAAAAGGAAAAACAATTAAGTCCATATAATCCTATTATCAATAATACCTTCAATAGTAATATTAATAATATTGTCATAAGGGGCATTATTAATATAAGCAATGATCATGTCACATTATATATAATGCTACCAATGATTATTTTAATGCAAATGAAACCTAACAATATCAACCTTAATATTAAGAGACAATAAAAAGAATATGAGATGAAATTTCCTAACATCCCAAGTACGTTATCAAACAAGTCATGAATATAGGTTGCCTCATTCTTGAAGAAAATTTAAACTAAACTTGGTGTTAAGATAAAGAAAAAAAAGGAGGTAAAATTAATATTAATGCTACTAGCAAGAGAAGTGTTAGTATTAATAGTAGTAATGTTAAAATTTAACATTATTGAGAAAGTATTAATATTATGGGGTAACTATAGAATCTAACTAAAATAAGGATAATATTAATATCAATAAGGAAGGAGAAATCTAGTCTTTTCACTAATGAAAGTAAAAATGTAACATTGTTATTGCTAATAAGTCAAAGTAAATTAGAATTTGAGTCAAGAGTAGTATTTATGTTTAGAATTAAACTAATATTACATACAAAAATTGTGATTAATCATAGAAATCATAACCTTGGCTTACGTGAGGTTGAGGCAAAAATGATTTGAATATATTAAAGTAAAATGAGGTGAATATCATTAGGAAGGAAGTGTTATGAACTTGAATTAGGATTATAACTTCTTGACATGAGGAGGATCATCTTTTCAAGCCTTTTGGTTGGCAAATTATGGTAATCCATGTCATTAGTCAAAAAAATTGAAATGTGTTATATTCTAATGTTAAACTTATGGGCATGGCATCCCCTGCCCTTTTCCTTTTTTTTTTTTTGGTGAATTTGATGTTGTACATCTTAAATTCTAATTTGGAGACATTAAAAACCCTATATCTAGGTTTACATTAATGTGTTTTACATTACTGTTCTTTTCATTGCATTTAGGGTTTAATTTTGTATGTTTTCATCACTTAAATTCATAAAAATTGCATTAATTTTGCATACAAGTTGCATTGTAGTTGCATCAAGAGTGTCTTTCAGTCATTTAGATTCAAATTTAGTTCAAAATTGCATTCCAGAAGCTGTCACTTTGCTAAAAATTTTCACTATTTTCATATGCATTAAGACACCTAAAACTGGAAAAATCTATCACGGAATTCACATTATACAACCTGAACTAGTGAACTCAAACATCAAACCTGAAACACAAACTTAAATTTTTCTAACCCCTGTACAAAGAACAATTCGCCCTTGGGTGAACCTGTCCTTGTACAGGTGATTTTTCAAATTTTTGGGCATCATTTTGTCTCTATTTTCTTCATTCCATTATGTTGTTAGATATGTGTTTTAGTTTTAGAAAACAAAAAAAAAGTACTTGCATTAAGTTCAATTGGTCAAATTAAGTGCATAATTTTAAATCAAAATTGGCATTAAAAAGACATCATTTTTAGGTTTTTGCATAGCATAATTAGTAAATCATCTTTTTTCAAATCTAAAAATTGTAAAATCTTGTTACATACTTACATTGTGATTCATACTTTTGGGTGTTCACTACATTTGCATAGTGCCTTTTCTCTATTTTTGGTGCACTTTGGTTCGGTGAAACTTGTATGGGCTTCACAACCTGGTGTCCTATTGTTAATACTTTAGTGACATGTATTTTGAGACTCATGCCATCCTACGCTAGTACATCCACCGTGGATCTTGAGCTTTCTAACTCTTTCACTCATAGTGTTGACACTAGTCAACCTATTATGGACCATAGTTGTAGTGCCCCTCCATTGTGGCCTTTTTGGATATTGGTGTAAGTATTTATTTGTGCTTCGTTGGTTACGGTGTCATTGAATTGTGTGGTAAAAATAATGACTTCATTTAACGAGTTAATTAAATTAACTTTGGCCGACAAGGTAATCTAAATTAAAATTGGGAAAAATTGATATAACAAGTAAATTAATTGGTTTTGCAAAACATAAAGGATTTGGATTAATAAATAATTAAATTTAAATTACTTTGTAAAAGTAATGTTTTAGTATTAAATAATTGGATTAGATTATCATGATAAAGAAAAAAGTGTTATTTTAAAATTATATTTTAATTGACAATTTATCATATGGAAGGATAATTGTTTAGCTGCAAAAAAATAAAAATAAATATATATATATATATATATATATATATATATTGCTTTTGTGTAGTTAATATTAATGAATAAATAAATACTACACTATTAATAAATAATATTGTCTTTAATAAAGATATGTAAAATTATTTTTATTCTACTTTATTTTAAAGATTATATAAAATAAGAAAATAAAATAAAATAAATGAACATGTGGATTAAGTAATAAAGTGATGTAAAAGAGGAATGCTAGTTGAATAATTTTTATGCATAGAGGAGGTATGGAAAAAGAGTTATGGAGTAGCGAAAGTATAATTAGTAAGAAAAAAAATATAGAAGCAGCGGAGAATAGTCAAAAAAAGAAATGAATGACTAAAGATGGTTATTAATTGGTTTTGCAAAACATAAAGGATTTGGATTAATAAATAATTAAATTTAAATTACTTTGTAAAAGTAATGTTTTAGTATTAAATAATTGGATTAGATTATCATGATAAAGAAAAAAGTGTTATTTTAAAATTATATTTTAATTGACAATTTATCATATGGAAGGATAATTGTTTAGCTGCAAAAAAATAAAAATAAATATATATATATATATATATATATATATATATTGCTTTTGTGTAGTTAATATTAATGAATAAATAAATACTACACTATTAATAAATAATATTGTCTTTAATAAAGATATGTAAAATTATTTTTATTCTACTTTATTTAAAGATTATATAAAATAAGAAAATAAAATAAAATAAATGAACATGTGGATTAAGTAATAAAGTGATGTAAAAGAGGAATGCTAGTTGAATAATTTTTATGCATAGAGGAGGTATGGAAAAAGAGTTATGGAGTAGCGAAAGTATAATTAGTAAGAAAAAAAATATAGAAGCAGCGGAGAATAGTCAAAAAAAGAAATGAATGACTAAAGATGGTTAAATTATTGAATAGGAGAAAGGTGAATAAATTTGCATGTTATACACTTGTCCTCTATCATGAAAACTTACCTTTACACTCATCACTGTCACCATTCACAACTGTCATATCTGCAGTATTTGAAATTAGAGTGATGTAGAGGTTTAAATAATCTTGTTGATTCCATTGTCAATCCGTCGAACATAATAGGGAGTGTAAAGTTTTTAAATAGGTCTTGTTTTCTGTTGGTAGACTAATGTAGAGGTTTAAATAATCTTGTTGATAATAGGGAGTGTAAAGTTTTTAAATAGCTCTTATTTTTGCTGGTAGGCTAATGTAGTTGCTACACTTGAAAATAAAATATTATATTAGATGAAAAGAGGGTAAAATGGAAGGGAAGTCTATGCCGGTTAAATCATGTCAGTTTAGGTAATTAAATTTATAGTATATAGAGACATATTTGTTTTATTGATATTTAAATTTAAAAAAATAAAATAAAATAAAAGTTGTGGAAATTGTTGTTTTGGATTAAATTTTAAGTTGCAATTATTAGCTCTAATTAGAGACATTTATTCCTTGGATATTTAAGTTTGAAAATAAAATATTAAATTAGATTTTGATTATGTGTTTAAGTATATGTTGCTAAGCTAATGATACAACCGATCCTTTTCACCAACATAATTCTATTCATAATTGATTTTATTTTCATATAATCTTTGATTCACTTATTTTAATTATTTTCTTTTCCCTTACATTATACGCAGGGGTATTTTATTTTATATATGGTTTCTTTTCTTTATTCTTATAAAAGTTCTTTTAGGTGGGAAATGTAAATATAGATTTTTCTATTTTATATTTTATATATGAGATAAAAATATGAATTCCAATTTATGGTTCTTTTTAGTGAATAAAATAAATGAATAAGTAAATGTAGATTGTTCAACATATATTATTATTTTCTTATAAGAATAATCAGAATAAATAATGTATTTATGATTTTATTTATTTATTTATTTCTAAATAGTAAATTAATGTAAGTTACTATTGTGTTGAATTTTAAGCATGATTAAGTAATTTATATGATTTTAGTTAAATGCTATGAAATTTAGTTATTATTTAATAATATTGTTGATTATTTCAATCAAAATAAATTTATATAATTCTTTTATGGTAGGAAATTAAATTACTATTGTGTTAATTTTATAGTGAGATTTTTTTTACCACCATATTTTCTCTATCTGTTAAAAATAATTCTTCATAAGTAAAAAGTCAAGATATAATGAAAGTTTTAATTACTGTGTATAGATTTTTCTCTTAATTAAATTTAAAGTTGAAGTTTATGTACCAATTCTTTTAATACTAGATTTGTGATTTTCAAATAAATCGTTAGTTAGATTTTATTAAAATTTAGTTAGTTTATAAAAGACATATGTACATTTTAATTTAATCTATTATTTTGAAGTAATAAATGTATAGGATGTACTTTTGTGTATTGTTTTCTAAAATGATAAATAAATTAAATTAAATATCATTTATTCAAAAAAAGGTACATTAAAATTAAATTTATTTTAGTTGCATTTTGAATTATATCTATTTTGAGATACATCCAAATCAGGTTTAGTTTTCTGATATATTTAAATTAGAAATTATTCTCAAGTACATTTAAAATTAGGTGTAATTGCAAGTTAAATTTTTTTAAAAATTCACTCGATTTATGATTTGCAGACAAGTTGTTATGTTAGATCTTAATCAAATTTATTTATAATAATCAAGGTATACATTACATTTTTAATTAAACCTATTAAATGGGAATAAATAAACATGTTACATTTGAACTGAATTTACTATAGGTTATACTATAAATCTGATCTATTTAAAAATATTATGATGGAAATGCTTTAATTATAGTGGATTATTTAAGTATTCAGTACATTATCTTTAATAAGATTAGAATTATGATCCTGTTTAATGACTATTTATAGTCATCTTTGAATATGTTGAGATAATTATTTTGTTTATATCTTGAGTGCTCATTGGAACTGTTTTCTTATGTATATTAGTGGATTCCATGTTGTCCATGTTTTCCACTTGCTTTATTTTGCTTTGAGGTAATCTTTATGAAAAGACATGTTCTAGATATGTTGGGAACCCATAAATGTTAAGTCACTTTCTTTTGATAGTCATGGGTGGTAATTTGTTAGGCTTCCAGAGGCGATGGGAAACCCAATTGTGTTGAATTTACCCATGATTGAAACTTTGTGTACCATTGAATGTATTTCTAATTTAAGTTCTCATGGGTGTACTTTGTTTTATGATTTATTTTTCCTTAGTTTGACTTTGAGCGAGATGGTTCATGCCTCGCCCGTGCGCTTGTGTTGTGACTTCTATGTTTGGTACACCCTTTGTTGTTGTGAGTTTTATTTGGAACTATTGGGGAGGGTGGCTCTTCATGGGGGCTGGCACACAAAGGGGTAGTCAGGATAACCCATGAAAGAGTTGGTTAAACAAGTGAAAACCTAATAAAATAAACTAGTGGGTTTGGGTAGTAACACATTAATTAAGATAGTAAGATACCTCGTCCACACTGTTAGTGCTTTCACAGACTAAGGGTGGGTTAAGAAGGTCGTGGTTGGAAATATCACTACCTCATCCTCATGAGAGGCTAGTGGTTCAGCACGTGTCACCCTATGGGGTCGGAGCTTGGTGAGAGGTAGTCAGGATAACCATAGATGGGGGTCGATGCCTGTTGTGAGGCAGTCAGGATAACCCATGATATGACCGTGCGATGACACTCTCCCATAGTATTCCTTTTTTTCCTTTGTATGCCTCTGGAAGCAATCACCTTGTAAGTGGTCATTGAGATTGTTGTATGTTATGTTTTGGTTGAACTTGTGATTTGGTCTTGTGATCATTCTACTTATCTGTCTTAGTAGTGGGTCCTTTCTTGTCATCTCCTAGCATGAGGGGTGGACCTTCGGGTCCACGCGGTCGGGTGGAACATGCTATGCACCCCATTGGGTTCCCAGGTTGTGTTCATGATGCAAAAGTGGATGCAGTCTCCAGAGCTTCACTTGGTTGAGTACTATCCCACACTTTGTACCTTATTCTCCTTTATGTATCATTCTTGTACCTAATTTACTCTTCCCATTGATATAATGGAAGCATCATGTAATGTACGGTTAAATCCATAATGTGTTGCATCTATGGAAATATGCTCCACTATTATAATATTCAACTATGAATTGAATTATAATAAATGATGTATCATTTACTTCGTAGTGTTCATGGTTGGCTGCATGTACCATTATTTTATCTTGTGATTATGTGTATTTGTTGTTATCTTCTTGGCATTATCTTTAACGATGTTGTTGGTATGGGTTTTGCATTTAGTAATGCCACCACGTGTACCCTAGAGGATGTAGATAATTTTGTAAATGTATAATGAATTTTCATGTAATGTACATACATATTCATCTTATGAATATCTCTCTTTCAAAAAAAAAATTGTGTGGTGTTCATTGTCCTTTGGGGTTTACACGGCGGGGTGTTACAATAGCTTTGATACCACATTTCCCATGACTAATTTACCAATAACCAATGAAACTAATGTTGACACAATGGTTGCTAATATACCTCAAGAGAAGATAAAATAAATGGATGAAGTCTTAGAAAAACTGAAAAACTTTGTGAGTTTTGAATATGCTGGTACTATGGTTCCTGTCATAGATAACATGAGGAAAATTATTGATAATGAACAAGGAATAGAAATTATGTGTAGCCTAGACCATATAATTTAAAACCATGTTCCAACAATGGCTATTTGTAATCAAACTTTGGGATACACTCAAAGTCGAGGTGGAAATCAAATTCCTCCTTCTACAACTGTGGTCTCTACTCCTACATACACTCATCCAACTATTAGCTTTGTGAATTATAATCTCATATATCCTAATCCATCACCCCTCATAAAATTTTAATTTAATTGTCATCCAAATACATATACACCTCCATCTCAAAACACAACCAATGATTTTGTCCTTAACCAACTTTTGCAAAATATTTCATCCCTCCAATAATAAATTTACACATTGAACCAAAATGAAAATGGCCAGCCTTCACAATATGTCAAAATAAACCCATTATACTTTGAGATATTGAGAGCACAAATACCACAAGGTAAAGAGATTCCTAGATTTGAGAAATATGGTGATAAAGGATATCCTAGTAACCATGTCTCGGCATATACAAGCTTATGTAGTGAATTCATCTTCAAAGATAATCTCTTGGATAAGATTTGTTGGAAAAACAAGGATAGATGACTAAGAGGGGGAGATGAATCAGTTGTTACAAAATTTAAATTCATTCAACCTTAATCAACCTTTAATCTTATATTTGATAATTAACAGTGAAAGCATAAATCAACAACACATCAGAGACACATGAACACCAAGATTTTATATGTGGAAACCCTATTAGGGGAAAAACCACGGTGGATGTTAGTCCACAAGATTATACCCTGTTAGAAGTATAATGAAAAATGAATAGGGAATGCACATGCATTCAGGCACACTTCCTAGAGCTCATTGATCAAAGGGAAGGCTCACTTCCTTACATAAAAAAATCAGATTAAATCCATCTAATGAGGTTGAACTGAAAAATTAGCTTCTACAAAATCTTCATGACAGTTATGGTTAGGCACAAAAACACTTCTTCATACTTCACTCAATCTTCTTCACACTCTACTCTGAAAAGAAATGATTTGATCTTTATTCACACATCTCACATACACACCACACACTCACACACTTACACACACTACAGAATGAAGAAACAATCATTCTTATATATTTGCTACATGAATTTACATCAACAACTCTATTGACCACAAATAAAAGAATAAATTACAATTGTTGGTACAATTCATGAATAAATCTCAATGCGCACCAACCTAAGTCAATCACATAGCAATCAAGACCTAAATCAACATCCTCGAACATGCCACACAATAAAAAATTAATCCATAAGGATGAACAACATGCTACCACCATCATGTCAACCAAGAACATAAAAACTTCGAGCACACAAAAGAAAATCTTCGATCACGAACACACCAATCAATGCAGACGTACCAAAATGATAGAGAATGATCTATAAACATCACTTAACATCACAGTAGCATACACAACAACTCAATTTACCAGAATTGCATTCTCTTCTTCTAGAAACACATGCTACAGTAAAAAAATTACTATAAGAACATAAAACTTCATAACTTTCTTCAATCTTGATGTGCACCACTGAAACTTCTGAATAACATATTAGATAGGCTCAAAAACAAACCCTTTAATGTGTTCCTTCTTATCATCAATGTACAAAACTTTCCATCACTCTAACCTTCTTAGCTTCACAAACTACCTACAATATATTTATTACAGTTTTCTCAATATCCTCGACATATACAACCTTCAGAATCATCAATGCTAATAGTGTTGACATCAATAACAACCACATATTAGCAACACAACCACAACATCCAATAGTCTCCCCCCTTGGCATTGATGGCAACACATGATGTGAAAAATACCATCAACACAACTAACTCTTCACATAGTACATTTATCCTCCTTTGTTCTACACTTCTCCCCCTTACACTTCTCCCTCTTAGTACTTATTGCACTTCTCCCCCTTTTACATCAATGGTGAAGGTACACAAGCTCTAAACCACATATCATCTGAATCATCTGACTACTCCCCCTAAGTAGCAGCCACCACAACATCAATTTGAAACAAGATTTGATGGTAGGTGCACGGATTGATGCAAAGACTTGCATCTTAGTTCAGATTAGGAGGGGAAATCACCCCTAACTTGCCTCTGAGATACTCAAAATTATCCTTAGGAAATGGTTTAGTAAATATATCTACAATTTGTTCCTTAGTGGGCACATATTCCAATCTGACCTATTTATCACTCACCTTGTCTCTCAAAAAGTGATACTTGATAGATATATGTTTTGTCTTTGAGTGTAGCACCGAATTCTTAGAAATGTTTATGGCACTTGAATTGTCACAAAATATAGCAATAGGCTCATCATACTCAACTCTGATATCTATCAACATCTGCTTCATCCACAACACTTGAGTACAGTTCTTTGCAGCAGCAATATATTCTTCCTCAGCAGTAGATAAGGAAATGGAATTTTTCTTTTTACTTAGCCAAGACACCAACTTCTTCCCCAAGAAGAATGCACCACCACTTGTACTTTTTCTATCATCCACATCTCCTACCCAATCTGCATCTTTAAAGGCATTCAGAGTAAGATCATCATCCTTAGGATACCAAGGACCAAAATCAACTATTCCTTTTAAGTATCTAAAAATTATTTTTATTGGAGTCACATGTGATTCCTTCAAATCAACTTGATATCTAGCAATCATGCACACAACATTCATGATGTCTGGTCTAGTCTAAGTCAAATAAATCAATCCACCAATCATTAACTATATCTTGTTTGATTATCTTTAGGAGAATCGTCTCGATGTGTTAGTTTGCATCCGATTACCATGGGTGTACCAGCTGGCTTTGAGTCTTCCATACCAAAAATTTTCAGTTAATCTCTTACATATTTGGATTGAGAAATAAAAATTCCATTACCTAGCTGATTAATTTGCAATCCTAAAAATAATTTCAGTTCTCCTATCATTGACATTTCAAATTCACTTTTCATTTTGTCAACAAAATTCATGCATAAGTCATCATCACCTTCAAAAATAATGGCATCAACAAAGACTTCAATTATCAACTCTTTATCTTGATCCAGCTTGAAATATAGATTGTTGTTAGCAGTACCTTTATTGAATCCAAGTTTCAACAAGTATTTATTCAATCTAGCATACCATTCTCTAGGGGCTTGTTTGAGTCCATATAGTGATTTCTTCAATCGAAAAACCATGTCTTTTTCATCATTCGGTTGAAATCCATCTGGTTGCTCAACATAAACTTCTTCTTCTAATTCACCATTCAGGAATGCTTAGTTTACATCCATTTGATAGACTTTGTAATTCTTGAAAGTAGCATAAGAAATAAATAACCTTACAGCTTCAATTCTAGCAATAGGGGAAAAGGTTTCTTCAAAATCAATACCTTCCATCTGTGAGTATCCTTTACATACCAGTCTTGCTTTGTTTCTAACTACTTCACCTTTCTCATTCATCTTATTCTGAAAGACCCATTTGGTTCCAATCACATTTGTCTTGAGGTCTAGGAACAAGAATCCATGTATCATTTTTCTCTATTTGCATCAGTTCTTCCTTCATTGCTTCCATCCAATACTCATCTTTACATGCTTCATTGACATTACTAGGCTCAGTTTTGGAAATCAGGCATTCTTCTACAATTCTTCTTCTAGTCTACACACCTTTGTTCTTGTCTCTTATGATCTGACTTTTAGAATGGCTTTGCTTTACATACCTTGGAATTTTGGGTTCTTCTGCATTTCCACTGTCTTATCCTTCATGATTTTCTTGATTTACCAAAACACTTTGAATTTGATTGTGTCTGCGCATTCTTTCCATTATTAGTACTATCTTTTTGGTCATCTAAATCATATCCACAATACTTGTATGATCTGAAAGTGTCTTCATCACATCTGACATTTGCACTTTCAACTATTTTCTTTAGTCTTTTATTGTAACACCAGTAGGCTTTTCTCTTAGTAGAGTAACCCAGAAAGATTCCTTCATCACTTCTAGCTTCAAACTTTCCTATATCTTCATCTCTTTTGATATAACATCTACTTCCAAATATTTTAAAATATTTTATAGTAGGCTTATAACCAAACCGTAGCTCAAAAAGGGTCTTACCAGAATTACCATTGACATTCACCCAGCTAATAGTATACACAATAGTGATTATAGCTTCTCTCCAATATAAATGAGGAACATTACCTTCCAACATCATAGTTCTGGAAACATCTAAAATTGTTCTATTCTTTCTCTCAACAATTTTGTTTTGTTGTGGGGTCCAGGGAGCAAAAAACTATCTTTTTATTCCATGCTCTTCACAAAATGAATTGAATTCCGGGGAAGTGAATTCACCACCTCTATCTAATCTCAAACACTTGATCTTCAAACCTATCTCATTCTCTGCCAAAGCTTTGAAGCTTTTAAATTTCTCTAATGCCTCATGTTTTTCTCTTAAGAAAGAAACCCATACCATTCTAGAATAATCATCAATAAGCAGCATAAAGTACCTTTCTCCTTATAGACTTCTAATTCTGGATGGAACACATAGATTAGTATGTACCAAATCCAGTACTCCATTGGAATGATGTTGTCTTCCCATGAAAGAAATTTGTGTTTGTCTTCCCATCTGACACTCCTTGCATATAGTGTTAGTAGGCTTCACTAACTTAGGTAGATCTCTAACTGCTTGTGTGGAGCTTATTTTTACAATGTTATCAAAATTCACATGACACAGCCTTCTATGCCATAACTAGCTTACATCAACTTGAGCAATCAAACAACTTTCACTAGCAACATTTAAGTGAAAAATATTACCTCTTGTCTTTGTACCTGAAGCAATCACATTTCCTCAAATTCCCAGTATCCTGCACTTAACATATTTGAACTGAAGATTGTAACCTTTATCAACCATTTGTCCAACACTTAATAAATTGTGCTTCAAACCTTAAACATATAGGACATCATCAGTATTACATTTACCTCCAAGATAAATAGTGCCTCTACCACAAATCACACCAGCATTGTTATCTCCAAATATTACAACACCACCAACATATTTTTCCAAGCTTAGAAACCTGCTTTTGTCACCAATCATATGATGTGAGCATCCACTTTCAATCACCCACACATCCTTCTCATCAATCTTGGATGCAAGAGCTTTCTCAATATTATGATTACTAGTTGATTCAGTGGACATTGGACCATTTTCCTTGATAGAAATGAATACCCATTCACCTTCATTTCTAGTTTCTTTATCATATTCATCATCAGTAACACCTTCTTCAACACAATAACATTTCTTTTCAAATCTAGACTTATCAAGTTTATACTTAGAAACTCTTTCAGGACACATTGATGCAAAATGACCTATCTTAATGCAAGAGAAACATTTAATAGGAAACTTTCCTTTGTACTTACCTTGTCCTTTGGCTTCTCTTTTCACAATTAGTGCTTACAGTTCTTCTAGCTCTCTTTCTTCATCTTCATACTTGAATTTCTTCCAGGAACTCTCTTCGGATCATATCTTTGTTGGATTTTTCTAGATATAGTAGCTTTAAATGCAGACTCTATCTTAGGAGAAGATTCACGAAATTCACTCAACTCAAAGGTAGAAAGTTTTCCAATCAACATGTCTCTTGTTACATTTGTTACTGTCCTGAGCTCTTCAATAGCATGAGCTTTTGTTTTGTAAGAAGTAGGCACAGATCTAAGTATTTTAGCCACAATCATATCTTCTTCCAAGATTCCACTGGCACATCTAATGCCCATTACTAGTTCATTTACCTTTTGCATAAAAGAAAAAAATGTTTTCATCTTCACTCATCTTCATGTTCTCCCACTTGCCTTTCAGACTTTGTAACTTAGCAACTTTCACTAGTGCATCTCCTTCATACAATGTTTCCATTATTTTCTAGATCTCATGTGCAGTCTTCAGACCTATCACATTTTTCATCTTTGAATCTGTCAAAGAGCTTAGCAATGCTTCTATAGCCTCGGTATTAGTTTTTGCTTCTTTGATCTCATCAGCAATAAAGGGACCATTATGAGGAATAGTATATGCATTCTTTGTAATCTTCTAGAAAGGCTCACCAATGCACTTCAAATGACACTCCATTTTGACTTTCCACAGAGAGTAGTTTGTACCATCGAATCTAGGACTATCCTTCTTGTATGATGCCACCTTGGATCACCTCAAGCTATTAAACTTCTTTAGAGGAACTAGCTTTGATAGCAATTGTTGGAAAAACAAGGATGGACAACTGAGATGGGGGGTGAATTAGTTGTTACATAATTTAAAATTATTCAACCTTAATCAACCTTTAATCTTAGATCTGATAATTAACAGTGAAAGCATAAATCAACAACACATCAGAGACATATTAATACCAATATTTTATATGTGGAAACCCTGTTAGGGGAAAAACCATGGTGGATGTTAGTCCACAAGATTATACCCTATTAGAAGTATAATGAAAAATGAATAGGGAATGCACATGCATTGAGGCATACTACCTAGAGCTCATTGCTCAAAGGAAAGGCTCATTGACTTACATAAAATAATCAAATTAAATACATCTGATGAGGTTGAACTGAGAAATTAGCTTCTAGAAAATCTTGATGATAGTTCTGATTAGGCATAGAAACACTTCTTCACACTTCACTCAATATTCTTCACACTCTACTCTAAAAAGAAATGATCTTATCTTTATTCACACATATCACATACACACCACACAATTGCACACTTACACACACTATAAAATGAAGAAACAATCATTCTTATATATCTGTACATGAATTTACATCAACAACTCTATTGGCCACAAATAAAAGAATAAATTACAATTGTCATCCTAATTCATAAACAAATCTCAATGCACACCAACCTAAGCTAGTCACATAGTAATGAGGACCTAAATCAACATCCTTGAACATTCCACACAATAAAATATTAATCCATAAGGATCTGCAACATGCTACCACCATCATGCCAACCAAGAACATAAAAACTTCGAGCACACAAAGGAAAATATTATATCATGAACACACCGATCAACACAAACATACCACAATGATAGAGCATGATCTAGAAACATCACTGAACATCACACTAGCATAACTCAATTTACCAGAATTACATTCTCTTCTTTCAGAAATACCTACTACAGTAAAAAAATAACTGTAGGAACACAGAACTTCATAACTTTCTTCAATCTTGATGCGCACCACTAAAATTTCGAAAAACATACTAGATAGGCTTGACAAAAAACCCTTTAATGCATTCTTTCTGATCATCAATGTACAAAACTTTCCATCACTCTGACCTTCTCAGCTTCATAGATTGCCTGCAATATATTTATTACAATTTTCTCAATATCCTTGACATATACAGCCTTTTAGAATCATCAATGATAATAGTGTTGGCATCAATGACAACCACATAGCAGCAACACAACCACAATAGCTAACAATATTTTCCCTAGGTCTTTGAAAGATACAACCTTGGAATGGTTTTGTTTTTTACCGAATAACTCAATTAGTTCATTCAATAAAATTTTTGATGCTTTCCTCAACCAATTTCAAGTGCACATTCGCCCCAAGATGACCTTAGCTGATTTAATGAGGTATAAAAAAAAATATGATGAAAAGATCATTGATTGTATAGCACGATATCAATTGCTTTACTCACAAATCAACATTAAGATTCTCAATGTTGATCTTCAAAGAATGTTTATTGAAAATTTACCAAAAAAAATCAAGACAAGATTGAGATTATGAGATTTCCTCCTTTACACATTTTTGCATGGCCCTTCATGACCATTAGAATTCAATTAGCTATTATGAAATGAAAACTCCCTCTAACCGCCCTAAGAAATCTGAGTTTTTGCCCTGTAATAATTTCTAACCATTCAAGAAACAAAATAAGAGATTTTTACAAATAAACCCACCTCAAACAAGTCAACATGTTGAGGCTCAAGTGGCTTCCATAAAAATAAAATATTTATATCAATTCAAAGAGCACAATAGAAAATTTACCCTACTACCCAACACCCTCAATTCCATTATGTTGTAAATTTTGGTTAAGAACATAATTACCTTACCTCCCATCAAAGTAATTGACCCTACAAAGCCCTTACCTCTAAACTATAATGCTAATGTATTTTTCCATTATCACTGGAAAAATGGACATGATACAAAACATTGTTAAGCATCTTAGACACATCATGCAAGAACTCACTAATTCTAATCACATCTAGATTGGTGATGTTAATGATCAAGGAAATAATTTTGTTTCCCCACCCAACCAAAATTTGCAATTTTTCACCAATCCCATGCCAAATCATAATATCTCTTTTATGAAAGATAATAATACTGAGAATGATGTGATGAATGTTGACATGACTAATGATAAGATGAGTGATAATGAATATGATTCTATAGATAATATGGTTAACCTGATTTACATTCAAACTCATAAGGGTCAAACTAGCTTGTCTATGAACATTGTTTTCTCACAAAATGACATAATCAAACATGCACCTGATGGTCCTCTTTACATCACTAGAAGAATCAATGACAAGCCTACTAATGGGATATTAATTGATCTCATGTGTGTATAGAATGTGATCATCAAGGAATTCTTATTTGTGCATAAACTTTATCAAGATTCTTATGAACAATTGAAAGCATGGATCAAAAAATATAATGGTTTTGCTTGCCCTACAATAGGTTTGATCACTCTTCCTTTAAAATTTGGATCAAAACAAGTGAATGTCTCATTCTCCATTATCTCATCATCAGACCAATTCTATGTGAAGTTTGGCTATCCATGGCTACACTCCATGAATTTTGTCCCATCGGTAGTGCATAAATGCTTAAAATTTCCATTTGGAAATGACATATTTACTATGCATCACAATGGATTTAATCTTGTGTCTTCCTCTAGGGATTTCTCATTGTATTTATTTTGGCCCAAACCTATGGAACCTATTAAGCCTCATGAGGACTTCCTTTTTAGATCTTACCAAAATTTCAAGACAAAGCGCATAGCAGAATTATCCCTTAGCAACATGCTTCAACTCATGATTGAGTCTCCTATAAATGATGAATCCATGATTGAACCAAAATCCCTTCCAAGTAACCAAGATAAATCCATGACAAATCCTCTACCTATTTCCTATAAGAGACCAAGAGATAACTATACAATTCTCATTATGCCTCCTAATATCAAACAAGTTTATAAAGCCAAAGAGAAAGTGGTTGACCAATCTTCCATGGCTCCTTCCCTTCCTCCCTTGTGGGAAGAAAATAAACCAATGGTTGATAAACCTGCTCCTACACCTTCACTACTTGAAAATCATGAAAGAAGAAACTGAAATGCTAAAGAATGTAGGCATAGACGTTGTGTTATTTCTTGTCAGTTAGAAGAAAAAAAAATCAATAAACCAAGGTCAAAAAAAATAAACAAAGAATGATGATTCTCCACCTTCGCAACAAAAAAACAAGAAGCCTCCATGAACATCATCATTAGGACTCCTGTTATGATTAATTTGGATAATGATGATGATATTTCTAAGATTGATGAGGAAGTGCATAATGAGTTGAATTTATTGTTTTCCTCTTCCATGAGCTTAGATGATAACAACCATGATGATCCTTTTGGAAGAATGAAGAAGAAACCCTTTGATGTGTTGTCATTGATGCCAAAAAAAATTGTTGATTTTTTTGTCTAATCCGGTAAATAGTTTTGGTGACACCTTGATCCAATAATTTGGTCTAGATTTTCTTGTATTATAAGATCAGATTATGATGTTACATTATGTTATTTATGAATACTAAATACATCTATGATCAAGATTTCAATGATTTTGGGTGAACAAGTTGAAAGTTACTTATGACAAAAGATCGGCATACCACTAGTGTTCTTTGGCTTATATAGTGCAAGATGGTATGTGTTATCTGGTCTATATTCCTCTGATGTTTGGATTCAATCTTATAAATTTTGGGAGATGGTTTATAGGTGTTAGTACTAAATATATTCCATATGGTACATTTTTTTATGATCATATGGATGAGTGTTGGTTAGAATGGTTTATTTTGTGATTAGGTCCCATTTCTAACCGACTTAATACTTGATATATGCACTATGAAGATCAATATGTATTGTGGATATTAAGGGGATCTAGTTTAGATTTGTGCCAACCTAATCCAATCTTTGCATGTTTGGATTGAGCGTGAAGAGGTATTGTTTCAAGTATGAAGTCGACAAAGTGATTTTGAATTAACATTGGGCTACATCTAATTAGGCCAACCTAATTGATGCGTGTGGATGTAATAGGGTATATATGTAGGGTATTTTTGAGTTGCATAGTGTGTGTTAACAATGAAATGTGAAGTGTGTGAAATCTGATATTGTGTGAACTTGAAAATTTGTATGTGTGAGATCAGAATAAGGGTAGAGTTGCTATGAATGTTGAGTGACTAATTAGTAGATAAGTATATTGTATTTAGAGCTTCAAAGGAACTGAAATCAGCATAAGGAAGGTGCACTTTGTATCAATTCACACTTTGGCATTGTAGCCAATTTTGTTTTGTATCTATTTCTGGTTGTGAGCCTCATAAGGATAGTGAGTCTTGGTAGTAAGCCCCTATAATATCTTATAATTAGTTATAATATATTGTGAGCTAACCCTCACCATGATTTTTCCCTTTTTGGGTTTTCCGCATAAAAATCCTAGTGTTCATGTGTTATGTGGTCTTTTGATCTCTTTCATGTTTTCATTCATTACTAAAGTTAGATACACTTTTTAATTGGATGGTTTGTGATTAACTAGTTATATAAAATACTGATTCACCCACCCTCTCAATATTCTAGGTGTTCAATAGATCATCCTTTAAAGAGTGACTCACCATGTGTTGAACCTGGTGATGCTCCTAGTATGGAACTTTTTGTTGTCTCTTTGGCTACTTGTCTGCCTTCAGCCTATGATGACCAAGATTGAGATGTGAATGACCTTCTATAGGTTCAATCGTATGTGCTATACTAGTATTTTATTTATCTTCTTTCCATGTTCTTTGTGATTGCATGTGCATAATGTGATCCCCCATATCATTATACTTTGTGTGTCTTTATATGTTTGTGAGCCTACTTTGGAAGACCCTTGTCACTCCGTTGGTGCAAGGATACAAAGGAATTGAATCCATTGTGGCATTCTTCTATTTATCATAGCTATTTATCTTTTCTCTTGTCTTGTGTTTTCGTTCAGGGGATGATGCAAAGAGTTGAGATGTTTAGATATCTTCCATGTTGACCCAAAAGGATTCTCCTTTATTTTCTCTCTATGTGTCATTCTTATTTTGTGCTCATTGTTCCATGAGTTATTTGGGGAATGATGACGATTTTGAGCTCGATTATATCACTATAGAAAAGACATATGTTGACCCCAAATCTATGGATCCCTTATGTGTTATCTTAGGATCTCATATGGGGGGAAACATTATTTCCATGATGTAGCTCTACTTGGAAACATATGTTTGGCATGGGGTTTCTAAATAAAGCTCTTATATATTAGTCTTTATCATTCTCTACTTTAAATCACTTTCTCATAGCATGGTGTTTAGTAATTTATTTAAAGTGGGGATATACACATCATCACTCATTTTTTGTATATTCCCTTTAAAGTGTGGTTTTCTTACTTCATGTGATGTGTCTTCTTTGTGGTGACATTGGGTTTGATGTCCTTCAAGAGTGTGACCTTTCTTGGCATATGGCATTCATCTTAGTGGTAATTCTATGGCTTGCATTCCCTAAGGTACGAATCTTTTATCCCTTGACTAGTCCTCTCTTGGTGACATTAAGCATGATGTTCCCTAAAGTGAAACCTTTTATGAATTAAGTAAAACCCCTTTGACTATCCTATCCTTTTATAGTGAGAAACTTTTCATGGCCACCAATCATAATACAACATGATTGATAGTGGTGCCCATTTTTTTTCATGAGTGTCTAGCATAATGAAGTTTTCTATCCTTATGGAGCCTTTGACCATTTTTGTGGCACCTTATCAAATCTATCAGGAGGTATAACTTTTGGTATGGTTGATGTATGGGAGCTTGTAGACCTAGCATGACTTTCCCATCAACCACCCTTTTGTGGGGACATACTGACCTAGTGTTTGTTTCTCACTTTCTTGGGGCTCATGTAGTGGAAATCATATTTCACTAGCCCTCGTGAGTATATTTTTTGCATAGTGAACAATGAGGTTTTCACTTGTGAACAAATTTTATGGATAACAGTGCAACTATGGGTAGTCCATCCTTCATTTCTTTCTTTTTGCATTAATTTTGACATTGTACAATTAGACCTCTCTTATTTTTGTCATCTTATCATTTCAACACTTATACAATTAGACCTCTCTTGACTTATTTGTCTACTTTAGTGTGAGCCTGAGTGCAAGTTCATACTCTCACTAAAGTGGGGGATAAATGTAGTGTCAAAAAATGTGCACCTTTATATTTTTACACAATTTTTTCATCCCCTAAATTAATTGGAATTAATTAAGCATTTAATTAGATCAATTATGCATTCAAAATCCTAATTAATTTTATTTTTTGAAAGGGAAACCCAAATTTAATCCATGCCTACACTTAATTACACATCTTGGAAAATGTGTGTCCTAGTTTTAGGGCCAAGGACCCATTCGCCCAATGGTGAATGGGTCCTCATTAATTCTCAAGACCCATTTTTTAATATGTTTTTGGTGGCATGTTAATGATCTAAATTCAAATTTCAAAGGTCGGCTTGTGATGTTTAATTATTGGGTAAATTAGGAAACACCTATAAATACAAGGTCTTTTATCGATTCAAATTTAACAAGCTAAAGGTAACCTTCACATGAGCAAAGATTATTGTCAAGAGAATTGGAGAGAAGATTTATCAATCAATTATTATAGCATCTAAGATCCTATCATGATGTCAAGGTTTACATGTGTTCATGCATGTTTTTGAGCTAACATTGTGATGTAGGTTTCAAGTTTCAAGAAAGCATTCAAGCATCAAGATCTATCAAGAAATCAAGCCATTTCATACAAGATCCAATCCTTGGAGTGATGTGTTAGACTTTAGTCCTCTAAGGGCAACCATTAAAGGGTTTTGTGAGGTGTAACAAGCTTTGTTCATTCATCAATTCCTTCATTTTTATCATTATTTCATTATCAAGGTTTAATTACCAAACTAAGGCTTGACCAAGGAAAACCATTATCCACCAAAAAAAAACATTTTTCTCTATTTGCATGTGTAGGTTTATAGGTTAAGAAGAATTTAAATTAGATCAAAAATGCAATTTCGCAAAGTTGTCAAATTTTTCATCAAAGTTGTCAAGACACTGAAACTCACCTACAGGTTTTATTTTGGATTTTTGAAATTCAAACCTGGGGGAATCAAAAGCTTAGATCTAGGATTTGAGTACTACAAAAAGAATTTTCAGACCCCTGTACAAAGACCCATTCACCCCTAGGCGAATATGTCTTTCAACAGAGCTTGAAACCCACTATTGGAGCTAGGTAAACACCATCATAACCTTCTTGCATCTACTGGTTAATGGTTGTTTATGCTGATGTTATCATAATAATTCATGTTTGAAGTGTTAGATCTCATAATTTTGATTATTAATGCACTTTTATTCTTCTCCCAAAACTATTGTTCAGTCATTTTTGTCATAAGGAAGTCAGAGCAACAGAGTGTCCAAACCTAGGGTTGACTCACCTTGAGGGTTACTAGTCAATTCTAATCATTTGTGAAACTATCCCTCTTCCTAATGAACATGGAAAAGGTGGATTTGTGATTAGGTGGACACCCCCTTTTTCTTTTGGCATACTCCCTGTAGACATCTAAATTTGACCACTTATATTTGGTCAAATTTCCCCTTTTCATCTAATTCGTCTATATTAATTAAATGAAATATTTATTTAATATTATACTGTTCTCTAAGAGTATTTAATTAAATACTTTATCCTTTACCATTTCCTCTCTAAATTAAATAAATGCATCAATTTTTTTAATTTAGTCAATTATCCTCCACAGTTTTAAATTCATTTTTTCTCTCTCATTGTCCCATCCTCCATAACCTTTCCACTAATCTAGGTTAATCTACTTAACCCTTTATTAGGACATGCATATCCTTAATCAGGATTAATGTCACATCCTCCATATTTAGCCACTTGCCTCTAATCCTCATTAATTTTCCTAATCAAATATTTGCACAACTTTAATCCTAATCACTTACCTTTTCTAGCATGTCCTTAAGTCAAGCTTTCATGGTACTTACCTTATTTGGTTTGACATCTTCCCCATGTGAATTAAAAATTCACACTTATTCCCCCCATGCATTTGTCTTCCCTATGACCTCTCAAAGGTCACATCAAGTACATGGGACAAGGACCTCCATTTGGAGGACCTTGTCTTATCCTTGGGTTTCTTCCAAGATTGTGAATTTCAAATTCACTTTTATTCCTCCAATGCCTTCTCCAATCCCCATGGTGACAAGGGTGGACTTTCTAAAAGTCCCCACTTTTCACTTTCAGCCCCACTTGAGGACAAGAAAATCCCTTTTTAAGGAAATCCTCTTCAATCCCAAGGTACTTGCAAGTACCTTGGGACCACATGGCCTTTTCCACATCATTTGTACCCTTTCCATCTCACCATGTCCTTTGAACACTTCATCCTCCACATGGAAATATGTGAGGGCTTGTGAGTCCTCAACTCACCATAGCCCTCCATTTTGGCCATGGTGGCTCAATCCTGGCCATTGAATCCTCTAGAGAATTCAATTTCTTCTATAAATAACCCCCCTTCTCATTCATTAAGGGACCTTATGCATTCATTATCACACTTATGCTTTCAAGCCATTTAAGAATTTTAGCCATTTATTGTAGGATCTTAGCACTTTCATTTGCATTTTAGTATCCATTATTGCATTCACCTACCACCATTAATCCTTCAACCACCATCATTGCAAGCTTACCATCCAAGGAGCATGCATTAAATCACTATCAAGGGCCAACCAAGGATCAACATAAGAAAAAGGTATAATCATTTGTGTTTCTATCTTATTTTGATTTGTGTTCAACGTAACCTAATCTTGAGGTGTTGTTGTGTCTCTTTGCTCATTGCATTTACTTAGTTTCTTTGCATTTTTAGAGTAAAGATTTTCACTACACACATTTCTGGCACACCAGGTGGGACCCACGTCATGGGTCCATTACTTTCATGTTTGTTGTTTTTCGAAATATTGCAAGTTCGGAAACACAGAGGAAACTCCACCCTCAAGGGGTGACTCCACCCACAAACGGCCGACCTTGCCCAGAATAGGCAACCTCGCCTTAAAAGGGGTGACCCTGCCCAAAGTATGACTTATATGTTTTCTACTTTTGCCTAACTATTTGTAGGTTCTATTTTACAAATGAGAAACCTTGCCCATAACAAGTGACCACTCCCTAAAAGGGGCAACCTTGCCCAAAATTTTGACTTTCAGTTTTTAATTTTCTGCATTTTCTTGACTATTTGCAGGTTCAGTATTACAAATGGGTGACCTTGCCCAATACAGGTGACCACGCCGTAAAAGGGGCGACCCTGCCCAAAATTCTGGTTTTCAATTTTCTATTTTATGTATTTCCCTAACTGTTTGTAGGTTCTATTTCACAAATGGATGACCTTGCCCAGAATAGGAGACCATGCCCTAAAAGGGGTGACCCTGCCCAAAAATTTGATTTTCAATTTTTTATTTTTTTGGTTTTTTTGTTTCTCTAGCCTTTTGCAGGTTTTGGAGAAATAGGCATCCCTACCCAAAACATAGAGGTGGACATGCCTAAAAACATAGTTCACTCATCAAAGACAAAAAATGAAACTACTGACACATGTGTTGTAGGGGGAGCAATAATGTTTAGTTAGTCATTTGCTTTCATTTCTAAGTTAGGAACATACGATTAATTAAAGGGTCAATAAATCTGCTTGTCATGTTTGAAAGTGGGCTATTGACATATCCAATCCCCTTGCACCATTTGGCAATCCTAGGTGAAGATAAATCATAGTCCACTTAGTCCTTTTACCCATTTTCACTTTATTAGCGGGACCTGCTTGGGGATTTCATCATCCCAAGGGATGATTCCAACCACGCGTAACAACGGGGTATATAAAGGAGGGAGGAAAAATCTATACCTCAATCCAGTCACATCATGTCTAGTGGAGTGTCAAAGCTAGGGTGATACCTAGATAAGATGTGAAAATTTGGTCCAAGCTCCCAGTACCTCGTTGGCTACTCTCGACTCATTCCTGTAGACGGGTTGGTGTTCACGGTTGTGCCCCACATATCATGTGTATAGTGGGGATGCCCTTAGATGCCTTGTTTAGCCTAGATAGAGGACCATGTTAACCATACCCTTAACACTAAAACTAGTCTTCTGTTGTTTGAAGGGTCTTCTTGTGAAAAAATAGTGATTGTCATTAGTTTTGGTCTTTTGCTTATCATTTTTGTCCTTTGCCATAACTGTTTTTAACTAAGTTAGGTTCAGACCAACACACAGAGGCAACTCTACCCTCAAAGGGGTGACCCTTCCCTTGAACAAGCAACCCCGCCCTCAAAGGGGCAACCCCGCCCTTCTTGTTTCAGTGGTTTTTCACCTGGACCAAGTCAAAATTCACCAATTTTCCTGAAACAGGTGACCTTTCCCTTAAAGGGGTGACCCCGCTCTCAAACAAGCAATCTTTCCCTTAAAGGGGCGACCCTACCCCCTGTCTCAACTATTTTTTATCTTGTCCAAGTCAAAATTTTGATAGTTTTTCCTATTTGGGCAACCCTTCCCCTTGTTTGGGTAACCCCGCCCACTATTTGGGCGACCCTACCCAAGTTTGGGTGACCTTGTCCTCAAAGGGGCATCCTTGTCCTAAAAGGGGTGACCCTACCCTCCGAACATTCATTTTAAGCCTTTGTTCACTAATTGTTACCCTATTTTGGATGCCCATTTTCTGGTTTCGAGTGTCATTCCCTCATTCTGGGTAGTCATTTGACCATTCCGACCATCTGTCTGTCCATTTCGGATATCCGTTTTCCCATTTTGAATATTTTTCCCTTATTTTAGCCACCCGTTCACCCATTTTCAGAATTTGTTCACCCATTCTAAGAAGTCGTTCACCCGTTCCAGGAAGTCATTCACCTGTTTCAGGAACCATTTTCCCATTTTGAGTGTCGTTCCCCCGTTCTAAGCATCCGTTTTCCTATTTCCATTCACCCGTTCTGAACATCATTTCCTCAATCTATTTTTTTGTTCATCCCCTTTATCAGCATCATTTGGTTGCTTAGACAAGTCTGGAGGTTTTTTAGGCATCTTTGCCCCAGGATAGGCATCCTTGCCCTTGGATAGGCATCCCTGCCCTTGGACAGGCGACCCTGCCCTAGGACAAGCATCCCTGCCCCAGGATAGGCGTCCCTACCCTTGGAAAAGTGTCCCTACTCTTTACAGGTGACCCTTCCCCAGGACAAGCGTCTCTGCCCTTGGACAAGCGTCCCTACCTTTTCTTCTTCTTCTGGGGCCCCATTCAGGTTCATTTTGGTGTTCGTATAGCTACTTTATGCCTTGCTCATTGCATCCAAAGAGTCAATCCTTCATACAATAATTAATCCACATCTTCTTCAGTCCAAAATCATCATCCAATAATTCCTCCTTGTCCTATCCATCCCTAAACCATCCAATTTTCAAAAAAAACTAGGAATTTATTTACCCCAACTTGTTGGGGTCATAAATTTATATTTGATGCTCAGAATTCAGAACCGTTTAAACTGTCGGAAAGGTCTCCTAGAGTACTATTTTAGTCCCTAAAATAGGGTACCTTTGGCAGCCCAATCCTATCTTAGGTATCAATGCAAGTTTCAACTCCAAATTCCGCACCGAAGACCTCCGAAAATACGATTTACTACGACATAGAAAAAACTGATTTTTTTTTGAAAATTTTAATTTTTGTTTTTTCTAAATCGTGTCACCCCTGGACTATCCTGGACCATGATTTGAGCTTTAATCTAGTCCTAATCTAAGCTCCAATCCAATCCTAATTTGATATTTGATCCCATCATCCTAATCTGATCTTTTATTCAATCCCAATATGAGCTTAACCTAAATCCTAATTTGAGCTTTCATCCATCTTTCGATATCAAAAAAAATATTAAGCTCTCTTCTTCCTTCTTCTTCCAATCCATCTTATTTATCTTTTCATCATCTATTTTTTCCTTCTAATCATCTATTCCCATCTTCTCGATCTGTATCCCTTTCATCTAACATCATGAATCCTTATCCTCCTCCCACACAACCAGTAATAATAGTCAAAGGGAATCCCAACTACGTTGATGATGATAACAAAATTCTTGTTGATCAAGAAGAGTATAATATAGATCCCCTTGATTCTATCATTGCTAGCAAGCTCTTTCCAATTTCCCCCCAAAATCCAACTACTCCTCCAAACTATCCCCCCATGTCTTCATCCACACCTAATAATAGTCCTTATGCTACCCTTGACAAGGGATATCTAGTACCCTCACCATCCTCATATCCATCATGTCCTCCCTCTACATCTCCCTCCTATCCAACATCCACATCCCCATTCTCATCTACTTATCTTCATCAATCATCACAATATATCTACCTTCATCCCACATCTCAATCTTCCCATCCTAATCCAACATCCACGCATTCCTATCATAATCCACCATCCCAATATTCCTCGTATCCTAATCCACCATCTCAATCTTCTTATCCTTATCCATCACCCATAGCCTCCTATTCCAATCCACCATCCATGTCCTCCTATGGTAATCCACCACCTCAATCTTCCCATTCTAATCTAACATCCACACCTTCCTATCACAATCCACCATACCAATATCCCTACCTTAGTTTCACATCTACATCTTCCCACCTTAATCTAGCCTCCACATATAACTATCCTAATCCTCCATCCATGTCCTCCTACGTGAATCTACAACCAACGTCCTCTTCTTCCCATCCTAATCCATCATCCACGTCTTCCTACTATTACCCACCATCCCAATCTTCCCAACCTAATTCATCATCCGCATCCCCTTGCATCACTCGCCCCTTCATCGCATTATATCTTAATCCTCCCTCTAATCCTAATCCACCAATCCCTAATCCTAGTCCTCCAACCACTCCTAGTCCTTCAACCATCCCTAATCTTCCATATAATCCTAATCCACCAATCCCTAATCCTAGTCCTTCAACCATCCCTAATCCTCCATCTAACCCTCATCCACTAGTCCCTAATCCTAGTCCTCCATCCAATCCCGTCCCCTTATCTAATCCTAATCCTCTTAGTCCTACATCCAATTCCATCCACTTATCTAATCATAATTCACTAGTCCCTAATCCTAGTGCTCCACCCATCCATAATCCTTCATCTATTCCTATCACCCTACCTAATCCTACATCCCTTCAAAATATCATCAAAGGACTCATGACAAAAGAGACATCCCCAAATCCACACCTTGATGTTATGAAATAATGCCCTCTCACTCTATCATGTGCAGTCACTAGTGATGAGGCCCTCCTCCATCCTACTCCTATCACTCCCATTACCATTCCTAACACCATCCAAATGGTTGAGCCTGTCAAACCCATTGAATGCATTGAATCCCCATATTCTATTACTAGATCCACCCAATCTATTGGAGACATCCAATCTACTTCTCCTAGTCCTAATATTACCAAACTCCAATCCCATGACCTTCATGAAGCCTCCATCCTCCTATCTCCCCCACCTGAGGAGTCCCTCCAACACTCCTCCATCATCATGCCTCCCACACTAGATGAACCATGCCAAGGGCTTGATTCAAAGCATACAAGCATATCCCCTCCTCCAAATCTAGATCTTACCATCCCATCCACTCCATCCCAAGATCATAGTCCCCCATCCATCCCATCTCATGATTCCTTTCCTCAACCAAGTCTTGATCCTACCATCCTATCTACTCCATCTCAAGATCACACGGGCTCGTTCATTCCATCTCATGATCCCCTTTGCACCCAAGATCCAATCACTCCATCTCATGAGCCCTTATCACCCACTGTCACCAATCTAGATCTTATCATACCCCCTAATTCCTCTCCTGATCCCTTATCACCTCCTCCTCCAAATTAGGATGCTTCTATCCCCTCATCTCCATCGCATGATCCTCCATCGTCGCCTAGCCTTGTCACCCCAAAACCACTTTTATATCACCTCAATAACATTACACTCATCCATGGTGGTCTTTTTGTAGAAGAAAAACAAAGCATATGCACCACCCATCCTCCTCCACCTATTAATGGACTCACATCACACTTCCAAAAGAATAAGAATCCTACCATAGATCACATGCTCAAGAACATGAACTATCAAAGAAAAGGTTTAGGCCTTCATGAGAAGGTACTTTAGAGCCCATCCAAGTCAAATAACATCTAGAAACACAAGGTCTTGGATATATCTCCCAAGAATCACAATCCAAAAATGTTGGTACAACCTCCATGCATCCTAAATGATCCTTTTCTAAAGGAATGAGAGGCACTTCCCACCATTCCACCAAATCATTTGTCGACATCCCCCTCCTCCATCATATTACCTGAAAAAAACCATCCATCTTCCTCCTGCATCCTCTAAGTCAATTTTGGGTCCTTATGTCCCTCCATCCACCATTGCTCCTCCTCCATCTACTACATCTACTTTGGTTCCTTACGTACCTCCATCCACCATAATACATCCTCCATATACGCAATCTATTTTGGGTCCTTATATCCCAAAATCACCCCCTCCATCCTATCCTCTTCATCCTTTCATCCATCCACCACCTATCCCTAGTGCACAACATAAAAATCCTAACTTCATAACTCCTAATCAGGATCAAAAAATTCACCCCTCCATGCATGCTATCTCACATCCTCTATCCACACACCATCATCAAAATCCTACCTTTATCACTCCATCCACATCTTCTCCACATCATCCATCGCCTCCTACCCATCCCATTGCTACTAAAAGAACTTTGGATGCCAAATAAAAAATGTATAAATCTAAACATTCACATGAATCTAAAGCTCCCCATGTCCCCTTCAAAAGACATGTTGAAGACAAGACAAATCAAATCCAAAATCCAAATCAAACCCATAGGCCACAAAGGCCCACCAAAGAAAAAATCAAAACCATATGGATCCCAAAGAAAAAAGAGGCAATGCCTTCAAATGAAAAATCCATAATGACATCCAAAGTTTCTATTCCACCAAAAAATAATTCACATCCTCCATCCCCTAAATCTATTTTTGGTCCTTATGTCACAAAATTCACTATCCCAACTCCTCCATTATCGCCATGCTCTCCATCCATTCATCCTCATATCATTTCACATCCAAGACATGTGCCATTGTTGGTCTTGAAAACCTTCCCCCATCACACATCCATTCCATCATTTCATCCAGACACTTTCTAGCATCCCATCCATCATCCCACATATCTACCCCATCCAATACCTTTAATCCATCTGCTTGCATAATCCATCCATTCTCATAATGTTGTACCAACATCTGAATAGTCGCTTTACACATGTGCTCTTGTTTACCTCATATGGAACTTGATGCTTGAGTCCTTCATCTATCCCCTTATCACATGACTTCTAAATTCACATATTCATATCCCTATCTTTATCTATCTTCACCGATATCCTAGTCCAAAAATCAAAAATCAAAATCAAAAAGTAAAAAAAATAAAAATCCAAAAATATAAAGAGAAATAATTCATCCAATGGTGAAAACTTTACAAACAAGTGCCTTGGATAAGTACCATGATGAAAACCTAGCAAATAGGCGTCATGCATAAATCCCCCATCCAGTCTACCTCCACAATTGGGGCAGCTTCCACCTACGCATTCCCTTCCTCCATCTCCTACATCCACCTACCTTCCACATCCTACCCATTATATCCCATTTGTTTTTAGTCCTTCCATCTTCTTTGTGATCTTGACCTATATAGGGTAAAACATATAAACATTCTTTGGAAACCTCTTGGCATATATTCCCCTCATCCATACACTATCATATTCCTTCTCCTCTCCATCTACTATTTTGATCCATTCATGTTATCTATATCCATCCACCTTCATCATCCATCCATCATGCCAACACCCATATCCCTTCCTTACCCATATCTCCTATCTATGTCCATCTCACTCCCTTATCCATCCATTCTACCATCCCTCTTGCCTCATCACGTATGACGCATCTAGAGTTGGGGCATCTACTTATTTGTGATAGAGTCATTGGAGACATCATCCATCCATCCCTCGAAGTAATCCTTTCCATCTCCCATCATGTCCATCCTTATCTTCCTATCCATTTATCCATCCACCCTATAATATCTTCCAAATCCGATTCCCTCTATCCACCTATCCTAGCATCCTCCTATCTCCCCATCTATACCCATCCATCCATTTACCTCTATTTCTCTTCCATCTCATAATCCCTTGTCATTGTTATTTAGCTATAGGATACCCCCCCATGCAATCCAATGCCATGCTATCTAAATATCATGACTCCTATCCATTTCCTCACATATTCCTAATATTTTATCATTTTTCACTCATATATCCATCGTCTCATCCTCCCACTTCATCTATTGATGATCTGGATAACTATCCCATCTCTGAACTTCACATGTGCCACCTCTTATGCATATCAACCATCCCATCTGAACGACCTATCCTAGCTCATCATATCAACTCCATCCTTTTATCCATTTATCATGGTCATCTCATCATCCTTTATCCAGTGTTTGTCTTTCGCCTTGTGTCGAACTACGTTTCCCCTGTGCTTTCATGTAGGAAAAGTTGATCATTTGATCTACCCCTAGGGCTCTGCTTCTTGTCTAGTATGTCATCTTCCATCATATGTCTTTGGCCTTGTGTTGAACTACGTTTCCCCTATGCTTTCACATAGGAAAGATCGATCATTTGGTCCACCCCCAAGGCATTTGTTCATTCGTCTTTATCCTCCATCATGGTATTCATCATCCTCTTTCCATTTTTATCCATAGTCTTTTATCGAACTATGAGGGCTTTGTGCTTTCACGTAGGCAAGGCTGATCTTTGATCAACCTTCAAGCCCCTAGGTCTTTAGGGTGTGTCGGTCTTGTGTCCCCTAGGTCTTTAGGGTCTTGTGTCATTGTTTTGTTGTCTTGTCATCTAGTTGTCTATTCATCTTGTTGTGTCATCAAGTGCATCCCTATCCTAGCTGGTGACTTCATGATCTTATGACTTTTATGAATTCATTATCACACTTTTGTTCTTCAAGTATTTTATCCATTTATTGCAGCATCTTAGCACTTGCATTTTCATCTTAGTATCCATTATTGCATTCACCTACCACCATGAATCCTTCAACCACCATCATTACAATCTTACCATCCAAGGAGCACACATTATATCACTATCAAGGGCCAACCAAGGATCAACATAAGTAAAAGTTATAATCATTTAAGTTTCTATCTTACTTTTATTTGTGTTGAACGTAGCCTAATCTTGAGGTGTTGTTGTGTCTCTTTTCTCATTGCATTTACTTAGTTTCTTTGCATTTTTAGAGTAAATATTTTCATTGCACACACTCCCCTTATCACACATCCTATTTTAGGGAAGATCCCCCTTTTCCTATGTTTCAATACATAAATCTAAAAATAAGTTATGAAGCATGGAATACAATTCGATTTTAAATATTTGAAGTAAACTGTCTACAAATATCCATTGAAGCTTTTAATTGTATAATGGAGGCAGCATATTATTATCAAAAAATTGAAATCTAAAAATATACTCCTTAATTAGCTCTTTTTCCTTGTGTTTTCATTACATGCTTGAGATAAACATCTTAGCATGTTTTGAAGCACTTTGTTTATTTTAAGAAAATAATTATTGTAAGAACAAATTGGAATAACATTAATCATTTATAATGCAAATATGGATATTTTCAATAAAAAAAATATGTATTAACCAAATAGACATATAGACATACATCAATATATGTCGATATAAGTATAACATATATACAAAAATCCATATAGGCTTACAAGAATGCCATATGGGCATACAATGCACATATATGCAATACAAAATATATGGTCAAAAATATCATATAGGCATACAACAAAGGACCTTAATAAATATTCATTTCCCTCCCAGTGAAGGAAACAAATCATGAGCGGCCTTTGATTGTCGGGGGATGGAGATGTGTATGATGGTGGTCTCCTTTGAATTCCCTCACTCGACCTCCTATTTAAAGATTCATGGATCTTATCTATTACAATAAAAAGTATAGACATTAATATATATAAATTACATTATAAAATGAAATATAACAAAATAATCACTTACCACAACTAAATAATCTCTCTACTCATCCACACCAATGACACACTCATAGTTTGGCATTTTGAATCCCTATAGAAACCATCCATATAGCAATTAAACTACAGATGAATAATTATTTTATTTTTCAATAATAGATAGATAAAACAATGAATATAATGTGAACTTTATTATTTGCCTCATACCTTTGTCAAAGGCATCAAACTCACTACTATTTTAGTGTAACCATGCTCCACTATCATATCAATATTAGGAGGAGTGTCTACTTGCATCATCTGAAAATAAAACAACATTATTCTATTACCAAAACTAGAAGAGTGAAAGTTCTCTATATTACCTCATATTGAATTTTTACAAAATATTTAAAGGGTTTAAACCATCCAACAATGATAAAGACCCAACTTAACCATTAAAAATTACTTTACATGAAATATAGATTCCATCCCAAGGCATGTGCAAGCATGATAGTGATCATAAAAACATTTAATATCACTCGTAAAGGTTTCCTCCAATAGCTTCTATCAAATCCAAGTGCAAGCATGTGTGATCATAAGAACATTTAATAGCCATATTTTTTTCATGAAGCATAAAAGATATAGAAGATGGTAAGGGAATCCACTATTTTACCATATTTTGATTGATTATGTGAATTCTTCATATTTGGATTTGTAAAATATTCCTTCTCAATGACTACATTTTAGAAATAAATATTGATTTCTAAACTGTATAAGGGGATCAAGATAGTTTTGTTAAAAATGGTCTCATTTTTTGTCTTCCTTCTAACAAGTATTGTAAGGTTATAGTTGTTGATAATGTGTGCATTCTTATTTTGACTTTGATTATTGATAGTGTGTGGATCCCTATGCATATTTGTTATGATATCATAAATAACTATGTTTCATTGTATCCTTTATTTACAATAGTGAGACCATTGTCAATAATGTGAACAATTGAATGCATCCCCTATTGAATTGAATGATTGAGTGTGACTATATTGAGGATGATGCAGGTCATGGCTTATAATGTATGACATAGTAAACAAAATTTTGTGTACTTATTGAACTATATATTGCTTCATATTTTAATAGGTGGTTACTAGATTATTGTGTTAGTTTTAGTCTAGTTATGAATCCCATAATTATAATTAATATGACATAACAAGGGGATTTATTGTATCATGGCTAGATTAGAGTTTATCTTTTACCATTGCATAGTGAATACCTACTTGATAATGTGATT
The DNA here is from genome assembly GCA_007115665.2 of Sequoiadendron giganteum. Lineage (NCBI taxonomy): Eukaryota > Viridiplantae > Streptophyta > Pinopsida > Cupressales > Cupressaceae > Sequoiadendron > Sequoiadendron giganteum. The sequence continues at coordinate 281,304,162 of CM021101.1, forward strand.
ATTTTTGTATAGGATGATGTTTACTAGAGAAAAATAAACACTAAAATATTTTGAACCTAATATATTTTCATACATGAATACCATTTCACTATCACAAAAAAATTATGAGCAAAATAAGATTGTGTAATATTTAGTGACATGAGAAGTAGTGTATGTTTTGGGGTATAATTGTGTGATCGTAAACATGAAATACTATGCACCATGTTTTGATTGAATGAAAACTTCATGATGTATCTTCACTATTTAATAGTGGCTGAGGGTAAAGAAAGAGTTTTCTGAAATACTTAGCCATAAAATACCTATATATATATAAGACTATATAATACAATGCACTATTGTAAAGGATAAATAAAGTTGATTGGGATAATGAGGTAAACAAATTTATCAAATTAAACTATATCAAGGAATGGAGAGTAATGTTAGAAATAAAATTTAATGGATATAGGATACTTAGCATTATTAAAAGGGGTGAATGTTGATTTTAATGAAGATGGTGAAATGGGCGTGTCTTACAATCAATAGATGTTCTACATAGTCATGTATGTGGATCAATATCATATTGGATTGGATTCAATGAATAATCCAAATCATACAAATTAGTCCTAGGTATTCATTTGTTTCCTAGAAAATTGATTATGAGTTTTGTTGAAGAGTTGAAAATAACATAATCATATAAAACAGTTAGGTTTGGTCGATGAACTTCCCAAGAGTTAATACAATAAAGAGGTCTATAGAAGGTGGAAAATTAATTTACACCACTGGCCTATATTTTTGGAGGTCAATAACATGAACAAATAAAAATCATAGATTATGAAGTACATAGCAACCTAAAATCAAATTAATTAAAAATTCCAAAGCATACTTACAAACTATCTAGAACCTTCAATTCATTAAACATTATTCAATTATGAAATACATTTTTTTATCTTAAAATTAAAAATATTGTGTATTACCTAAGTGAAACTTTGATGACCACCTCCACTTCAAGGTGTTTTCATCAAAGGTCCAAGATTAACCTATTTAAAATCCAAAATGATATATAATAATACCATTCATATAGCATTCAACAATTCACATGTAATATTTATAATTATTTACTAGTTACATACCTCTATATTAGACGTAATCATGTAAAAGGGAGGTGGAGGACCACTGAAAATAGGGTGAACACTATGACCCTAAAATCTCATTATATTCATTCAACTAATTTAGTTAATCTTGAGTTTCAAAACTGAAATTTAATAAATTAAATTAAATGAACTTACTAAAATTTACCTAACTATCAAACCTAAATGTATCACACAAGAGGGCATCTTTCATCACCATATCATCAGTTGCATATGTACCCTAGGCACATGCATCCTGACTATCTTCAAGATCATAAACATAGAGTGACCCACAATCCTAACATAAATGAGGTGGAACTCAACACATCAAAGACTTTCCCACCTCACCCTATGCTAGAGGGCCAACTTATGTTGTATGAGGCTCTGAGTGAGGGAAAAAATCAACTGCAAGGTATCCACCTCAACACTCTCCTTCACAATGGAAGGGATAGTCACATGACCATGTGTTGTTCTAACGAGTGGTCTTGTTGGTCGTGTTTCAATACATGCCCCCACTCTTCCTTGTGTAGATCCCCCACATCTACCTTGGAACTCCTGCACGTCAAAATAGTTTAGGATTTTATTGAGGAAAAACTCACAATAGATTTTCCTCAAAAAATATTGTGGTACCTCATTATTTTTGCATTGAGGATCAAAAACCATCCACCACCTTTCTCAAAAATATTTATTTATCCCTTGGTGGTTGCACCAATGGATAGGGATCCTCTTGCATGTAGGGTGTAAGGTTTGATTCATTCTTGGGTATTTGAATAGTGCACACAAGTTTGATTTCATAAAATATTGTCTTTAACTTGTTTATATGATAATTTATCTACATAAAATTATCTAATCTCTCATCTCTTCTCAAAAAAACTATTTATTTCCTTACATTAACTGAATCTACATTAAATATTATGGATTGTAGTTATTGAGTAAGGATGGTTCTATGTGAGGTTGTCCCTGAAGTATCTCTCAACCTTGCAATTAACTCAATCTATTTTTTGTCATTTTCAATTTACCCCATTAAATTTTCTTATGTTCTTGGAACATGATGAGGAATTGTAGGAGGCATTTGTTGAGGTTGTTCTTCAATAGGGATTTGATCATGAGGTGAATTAGGATTTTGAGGAGGATTTGGGGGTGCATTAACAATTCCTAAAAATTAGATAAATTTACATAAAAAAACATATTAAATCTACCTATTTAGTACCAAATTCACACAAAAAAATAGCTTACCCCTTTGACCTCCTTAACGTTTTGTTAGAATTTTAACAAAGATTCGATGAAGATATTTCATAGGTTTGGGCTTCCTAGAGAACAAGTGCATTATGGAGGGTTTGCAAACCACAAAGGAAGTTTTCAATAGCATAAAAATGAGAATGAAATGAAATTTTCCTTTTTTTCTTAAATAAGAAATAACATGAGTGTGTTATAATGCACTCATGTTATGGATTTTTTAATTTCAAAAAGTGGGGTTGCCACTTTTCCCCCCCATCTTTCTGCATCTGCCCTAATACTATACCTAGGTAGCCTTGTTTCACCCAGAACTGACCTAGAGTGACTAAAAATTGTCTAAGTCTACTTGGGAGGCCTAGTTCTTAGTGGGGCGGCCTATTTTGTAGGGTAAAAAATTCAAAATTTTGTCTAACATTGTTGGGGCACCTTGGTCCTTTGGTTGGGTAACCTGGTTCCCCATACAAAAAATAGAATGTTAACCCTCTTAACCATGGTTAGCCAATTTTTTTGTAAGCCTAATGCCACCGATGAATAATTTTTATTCTTTTTAGTTTCCCCATTCCAATCATTTTAGTCATCGAGACCCTTCAAAAATCTAGTCAAGTTTCTTTGTTTTGGGACTTGATATTTCTTCCTTGTTTTGAGACCTTGTATGGGAATACTATGTAAATTAATGTTGTTAAACATAGTCTTGGGGTCCTAGTAGTACCTTGACCTAGTTCTCAAGTTTCATCATTGAGGATTTATGCCATCTCTTACCTCATTTTGCATGCAACCTCTCAAAATAACCCAATTTGCAAACTTAGGGTTAGGGAGATTGTTCTTTTAGTCTTGTGAAGACTTGGGAAGGTTTTAATCCTTATTGGTTGGTCTTGTTGGTTTTTTCAACATTCCTCATAGGTCATGGGACGTTTTGGATTAGTATCCTTCCATTTTATGATGCAGTATTGTGATGAGATGTCTTGGAAAGTGTTTGGTTCTCTGAAAGTGATATGTCGTCATTCCAATTAGTGGTGAGTTGTGCCTCTTGGTTAGGAAACATTGTGTGAAGGTTTTCCCCTATGTTTAGAGTTGTGAATTATGTCATTATGTGGATTATAGGTTTATTTTTCTCTCATCCTATCCTAGTGTGGTGTTGCAAGAGAATGTGATCATGGTTGTAACAATCTAACTCACACAACATAGTAAAAATTTTGGTTTTAACTTGAAGTAAATAAATCAATTCCTTAAAAATAGGGAAGTAAAAAATAAATTCTAACATCATTTATTTTCACTTTGCATAATTGAAAACAAAAACCTTTCACATTCAAATAACATTACTTTTCAACTTGTAAAAGAAACGCATCTTTCCACTTTCAATTTCATTTATGATTCACAGTCAATTAAATAAGTTAACAATTAACCAATTAAGTTCAAGGTCAAGATTTCTATATCTAGATTACTCTTCTATTTCACAAGCCTTGATGTGTTATCTACAAGAGGGAGAGCATCAACCAAGAACTTTACCTCCAAGAACATAGTGCCAATCCCCTGCACACCTTCCAACCAGAAGTGGCCCTACCCTTCAACAAAGAGTAAAGACTAAGGAACCCCTTGTATTGCCATCTGATTCTCTAGTTTTGTTTCCTACATAACCAATACGATCATACAACTATAGAAAAAATCTAACCTAGAAGTATGATGCTACTGATTGGTTATGCAATTTTTGAGCATAGAAAATTGACAAGTGCAAGAAATGACTTTTGCACCTACTTTGGCCAAAGTTTTAATTAAATTAAACCACTTCCTTAAAAACCCACCTCTAACTCGACTTGGAAATTTTTAAAGACCTATGGATAACTCAAACTATAGTTTGACCAATTGGTTTGACTTTTCATATGATTCTTATTCATATATTGATGACTCACTAAGTCCAAACTTGACTGGGCTAGTTAGTTTTCTTAAACTTTGAACACCCATGTTACGATCTCACAACTTGTTGGGTATTGGCTACTGCCACTTGTTTAAGTCCTTACTATAATCCGTGAGAGTAATGGCTCTCCTATTTTTAAGAATTTTAGCTAAACATGACAACAAAATGTCATTCACTCGACCTTCCTAGTATCATCTTATACTATTGACTATAGGTTCAATAAGTTCAAAATAATATAACATCTTATATAGAAGATTACTTCCTTAAAATAACATTTTAGGTTTTTAGTGTAAAAGTGTATGGTTTTGTTCGTAAAGAACAACATATTAAATCCAATTAAATTCATGATAATAATATCATTTTAATTAACAAAAAATATAATTAAATTAAAATATTAGAACAACAACATCATAATATCAACCTTATTAGACTGTCCAAATTTGGACAACTCAACCAAGAGACTAATTGTCTAATATCATGATTCCTTAATCATTTAGTCAAATAAATATTTATGAAATCATGTAAAAAAACATATAATATTTGTCCCTATATATTCACCTATTTATACCTTGGTATGAAAATATATAGGTTTATATAAAAATTTATTAAATGATTATAAGAAAATTTAGAATTTGATCCCTAAAAGAGAATTAAAAAAATTCAAGCTTCTATTAAATACTATAGAGAATTACTTATCTATTCAAGTTGTTTTGATTATATGGGAAAAATGGGTTTTGAAGGGACCTGAAACCCTTTACATCAAGTAATATCAAAATGTTGCTAAGAAAGGAAAACGACAATTTAAGCACCAACAACAACCAACAACCAACAACCAAAAGAAAGCCAACAAATAGCAACAAAGAAGTAAAACATAATAGCTAAAATAGACCACAAACAAGAGAATTACTTCAGATTTTTCAGAGTATTGGCCACCTTAATCTCTTGATTATAGTGCAAGTTAACCATATCCATCAATTCTTATTTTTCTTCTTCAAAATACTTTCTAAGACTAACCCTAGTTCTTGTGCATGGCCTTTAGCCTCATCTTTGGCATTCTTCTTACCCTTCCCCTTGGAAGTTTGATCCTTATCATACAACTCTGCAAAATACATTTGATCCTCCCGGAGCTGGTTGATATTGTCAAAAGAGTACCTTGAGAGAATCCACACTATTTTTGACATAACTATGGCTAATATGTAAGATTTTTCTAATATCCTAGTTAGTTTTCATAATATTGCCCTCTAACACACCAAAGATGACTTTCACACTAAGCTTTGAAATTAAAAAATGAGCATTCAAGGTTCACTATCCTCTCAATGAGAAAATTCATGGATCACCCTTTTGGCTGAGTAGTGAAATTCTCCTTCAAGCCTCTAATTTTAAAATGTTCACCTTATTGAACTCCTTCATCACCCGTTTGGCCAATTTGAAGGTACAAGTGGCGTCAGCTCTAGCCATATCTATCAACTCAAACCTAGTAGTGTTCTCATCATCAAGGTAGGAGAATGTTGGAAACACAGTTGTCGTTGCACCAAAAGATCGACCTATTAATGCTCGATACAACTGTGAGAGTTAACTGATCCATGGGAGGTGGTTAAGCCATGTCATGAATCCCAAGGGAAGTGTTGACCATCTACCAACAATCTCCCCCTCAACGTTACCCAAGGGGATTCGAACCCGACACCTTCGGCTCTAATACCGATTGCTGGAAACACAATTGTCCTTGCACCAAAAGATCGACATGTTAATGCCTGATACAACTGTGAGAGTTAATGAATCCATAGGAGGTGGTTAAGCCATGTCATGAATCTTGAGGGGAGTGTTGACCATATTCCAATAGAGAAATCCTTAAACAAAGGATTAACACTTGTTATTTTTGGCTTATCGAGGGCCAAATTCTCACCACAACCACCTCACCTCCTTCTCTACTTGTGCATCCTCAATAAAATTATCACCCTCAGTGTTGGCCTCATGAGGAGGTGGTTTTTGAGCTAGAGAATCTTCAACAACAATAGCATTTTCAGCAAAGATCTTTACATGTTCTGGTTCCACATGATCATCTTCCCTATACCCTTTCGACACTACCCTATGTAACTTAGCCAATCTCTTAGAATCCCTCATGTGAAGACCCACATTCATATAGTCCTCCAATTGAATTGAATGTGCATCCTCCTCCTTCCCAGAATCTTCAAAATACGAAACATGCAAATTCTCCCTCTTTTTAGATGCTCGTCGAACAGGCCCACCCAAATTCTGCTCAAACACGTCCTTTCTAGACAAAGACCCACCAGAATGCATTCCATGAATGACCAGTTTCTTGGTAGGACCCTTCTTCTTCAATGTATTGTTCTTTCTTTTTTTAGAGGGAGATTCAGCTAGGATGAGGAGGCTACAATAGTGTTATTATCATCCACCTTCCACTCATCATCCCCGTCATCATCAAAATCCAAACTATAAGAAAAGGATTCATCACCTTTTTCCCTTAATAGACTTGTCTAAGGTGTTAGCTCTCACATGCTCCATAAAGAGAAAGATGAGCCCTTCATGGAGCACAAGATTTCTATGATTCTTTAGGTGGGCATAGACCAAAATCTACTAACAGTGTTATAATGGATTAACCAATTCTTGTTCTCTTCTAAAATAATGGAATAATCCTCTTTTCAATTCTTTGTTATTATTTCACAAAATAACAATAAAATCTTCACTTTTGAAATCTGGAAACTAGTAAAGGAAAAAAAATTGGATTGCAAAGAAAATTATATATATAATATAGAGACATGCCTAGAATGATTCTAGGCAGTGGCTCCTTGTTCTTTCCAAAATAGAATCATAGTTTTTAACTTCTTTGAAAGCACAACTAACACTTCATCTCAACTCTATCTCATATTGTTAGTAGACAATAAAAATAGACTCCCTTGTGCAGTATCTCCCAATGAAGAATGAGCAAAAGAAAAAATATGTAATGCCCTATCTAGAATAAACGTTAGAATTTTTCTTCCACTATCATAAAAATTAATAAAGAGTAATGGAATTATTAATATTTCGAGTGACAAAATGTTTGATAATAATCCTACTACTATCATCGCAAAGAAATTGGTGATTATTAATGCACAATACAAAGCTAATAATTATAAATATATAAACATCATTATCTACATATAAGTATCAATATAAGTATGTTTTTATTTTCATTGTTTTTCATATATATGTTAGGATTCAAGAAAATTGGAGCAATAAACATTTACAATTATATGTAGATTAGATAACCCGTAAATAATAATGAAGAATAACAAAAAAGAGATCAACACAAAAATTTAACATGGTTCACCCAATATGGGCTACATCCACAAAAACTCAACCACCCAATGGTTTTATTATCCAGTGCAGAAAAATTACAATATCATGAATGTCATGCTACAACATACATCCCATCCACTTATAACAAGCCTTTTGGAACCTTCTAGAATTAAGGTTTTACAAGGTCCTTTTTATTTGACGTGTTAACAAGAAAACCTTGATGTGTCAACGAGAAAAAACCTTCACGTGTCAGTGGGAATAAACTTTAATGTGTCAGTAGGAAAACCTTGGCGTGTTAACAAAAAAAAAATTGAGGTGATGCCTCGAACCCCACATCTTGTTACGAGTGTACAGTATTTGCATGATCGGTTGCCACATACCAACAATCTCCCACTTGGAGACTAGTCAGGCTCCACACCAAACAATCTCCCGCTTAGAGACTGATCTTGGATGACACTGTTGCACTTGCAACTCCCACTAGATTAGAAGTCTGGGTAGTTTCTTATGTCCACCATCATCATTCATGAATGCCAATGAAAACGGTTGAGGAAATCAGTTTCTCCCATGTAACTACCTTTGTGAACATATCTGTAGGATTCTCACTTGTGTGAATTTTCTCTAGCTTTAACTATCCATCCTCGAAAATTGACCGGATGAAGTGGTATCTGAGCTATATGTGCTTAGTTTTTTAATGCAAAGCTGAATTATTTAAAGCAATATGAATGGAACTCTAGCTATCAGTGTACAAAGGGATATCTTCTTGTCGTTGTCCCAATTCCTCTAGAAAACATTGTAACCAAGTCATCTCCTTGCTAGCTTTTATAGCAGCAACATATTTAGCTTTAGTGGTTGAAAGTGCAACAAAATTTTGCAGTCTTGAAACCCAAATAACTACAGTATCTCCTATAATAAAAACATACCCTATAGTACTCCTCCTATTATCAGTATCACCTGCTAGATCAAGGTCAACATATCCTTTTAGAGCAGAATTTGTTCCTCCAAAACATAGTTTCTTTGAAGTAGTACCTCTCAAATATCGGAGAATCCATTTTATTGCATTCCAATGTTCCATTCTCGGATTGCTCATATACCTGCTCATGACTCCCACTACATGTGCAATATCTAGCCTTTTGCATACCATTACATACATCAAGCTACCAACTACTAATGTATATGGTATCTTATACATTTTGTCTTCCTCCTCTTGTGTCTTTGGACACATCTCCTTAGTCAACTTAAGTTGACTAAGAAAAGGTGTACTAACTATTTTCGCATTCTAAATGTTAAACATTTTCAGCACCTTCTCTACATACTCACTTTAGAGAAGAAAAAAAAAATTGTTTGTCATGTTTCATGTGATCCTCATACCAAGGATTTGTTTTGTTGCACCCAAATCCTTCATAGAAAATGAATTTTCTAATTTCTACTTAAGATCATTAATTTGTTGCATGTTAGACTTGAAAATAAGCATGTCATCAACATAAAGCAACAAGATAATATAGCTTCCATTATCCAATTTTTTTATAATAAACACACTAATCAGAATGGCATATTGTGTAACCTTGTTCAACCATAAAACTATCAAATTTCAAATACCATTGTCAGTGTGCTTGCTTCAGGCCATACAAACTCTTCTTTAACCTGCACACAAATTCCTCCCTAACCCTAACCTCATATCCTTGTGGTTGTTACATGTATATTTCCTCTTCCAAATCCCCATGGAAAAATGCTATTTTCACATCTTGTTGTTCAAGATGCAAGTCTTCCGTAGTCACAAAACTTAGAATAGTTCTAATAGAAGTCATCTTTACAACCAGAGAAAATATTTCATCAAAATCTATACCTTTCTCTATGCAAAACCTTTTACCACGATTTTGGCCTTATATCTTTTCTTGCATCTATCTTCTTCCTTCAACTTGTAAACCCATTTATTTGGCAATGCTCTTTTACCTACAAGCAATTGGACTAAGTCCCAAGTCTGATTTTTTAGCAAGAAATCTATTTCCTCTTTCTTGCCTAGCTCCCTCTTATTTTTGGTATCTACCTGCATTACTTCTTCATAACCTACAGGTTCACCAAAATCAATTAATAATATAGAATATAATTATGGAGAAAATATTTCTAGAGGTCTAGTTATCCTTGTAGAATGTCTAACACTTGTAGGAGTCTGTGGGATAACTTGTTGTTGAGCATCAGGTACCATTGGCATTTTATTTTTTGGAATCTCATCCAGCACCACATATTTCTTTTTGGCATGGTCATGCTTCTTTTCTTGTAGACAATCCTTATACATAACCTTCTCATTGAATATAACATCTCTACTCCTAATGATTTTATAATTTTCATAATCCCATAACTGATAACCAAATTCATCTACTCCATATCCAATGAAGGTACATTTTTTAGACTTAGCCTCAAGCTTGGTTCTATTTTCAATAAGAACATGGACAAAAGCTTCACAACCAAAGGTTTTCAAAAATAAATAATTTACCTTTTTATCCATCCATGCATCCTCTGGAATGCCACCATCCAAAATATTTGAAGGTCCCTTGTTTATTAAATAAATAGTGGTATGTGCAGCATCTACCCAAAAGTGTAAGGGTAGTGCAACATGCAATCTCATGCTCCATAATGGTCCTATTCATCCTCTCAAACAAACCATTTTCTTGTGGGGTTCCAAGAACCATTTTCTAACTACAAATTCCATTGTATGAATAGTAATTTTTAAATTCTCCGCTGCAATATTCACCTCCATTATCATATCTAAGACACTTCAAATTTTTTCCAGTCTCATTCTCAACCAAAGCTTTCCACTTTTTAAAAGTTTCAACTACTTTTTATTTTTGTTTTAGGAAATGCACCCATGTTTTCCTAGTTGCATCATCAATAATATTAACATAATAGAAAGAGCCACCAAGAGAAGATATCTGAGTTGGTCCCCATACATCTGAATGCAGAAGCTCCAATTTCTCACTCTTCTTCTCTTTCCCAACTTTGAGAAATTGGACTCTTTTTCATTTTCCATAAACACAATTTTCGCAGAACTCCAAGTCAATCTGCTTCAAACCTGGTAGTAACTTTCTGGAGTGAAGGATCTTCATCCCTTTCTCACTCATGTGCCCAAGTTTATGGTGCCACAATTTTTTTTGTCCCTTTAGCAAGTGTTATAACTATCTTAGTAGCATCTATTTATGGAGTAGCTAAGGTAGAATAAGTATTACCAATACACAAATACAATGTGCCTACCTTTTCACCTTTAGCTACTACTAATGCACCTTTAGTGACCTTCCAGACTTTGTCTAGAAAGGTAACTATGCAACCTTCACTACCCAGTTTTCCTACAAAAATTAAATTCCTTCTCAAATTTGGAACATGCCTTACCTCCTATAGCAACCATTCATTTCCATTCTGCAACTTTATTTTTATCTTTATTTTCTAACAATCTAACAAGGTTCATCATCACCCAAATATACCTGTCCAAAATGACCTTGAACATAATCTAAAAAAAATTCCTATGGGGGATGGCATGAAATGAATCCCCTGAATCTATTACCCAAGAATCATTAACATTATCTAAACATAGAATTAAAGAATCCTACAATTTATTACTTGCAACATTAGATTCATTACTATCATCATGTTTTCCATCTCCTTGTTTTCCCTTTCAAGAGCAACAATCCTTCTTCAAGTTTCCTAGCTTTCCATAGTGCCATCAATCCATTCTTCCTTTGGATTTAGATCTGCCTTTCTTTGAATTCCCTTGTGACTTCCCATGATTTGTTGGGCTTTTTCCTCTCTCCTTTGTTCTTCCCCTGTTCTCTACAGTCAAAGCACTACCCAATGTTGAAGCCTCACTTGTGTTTTTCTGTCACATTTCCTCACTAAGGATAACACCAACAACATCATCAAATTGTAATGTATTTGAACCAGAGATAGAGTTACTTACATCCATTACCAAGTTGTTCCAGCTTTCTAACAAAGAACATAAAATCAAGAGATCCATCACCTCTTCATCAAAATTCACTTTTACAAAAGTTAACTAACTGGTAATCATATTAAAATCATTTAAATGGTCTATCATAGATCCACCTTCAATCTTGTTTCAGATTAAACAAATACTTCATGAGAAATACCTTATTTGAGGTTGAGGGATTTTCATACAATTTAGCCAAAGTGTCCATTTGATCCTTGTTTTCTTTGCTTATGCTATATTGAACACCACAGATGGTTCCAGGCACAACCGAATGGTTCCCAATGCCTTTCTATCTACAATCTCCCATTCTTCATCAAACATTGTAGACTCTTTCTTTGTTTTTCCTTGTAGTGGCCACCATAGATCCCTTTTAAACAAATAATCTTCCATTTGCATCTTCCATAATTGATAATTTTGGTTGTTGAAATTCTCAACCTCGAATTTTCCTTCTTCCATTGCTCCCACTCATATCTATAAGTCTCCTACCAATCAACCATAACACACACTACTTTGATACTAGTTGTTAGGATTCAAGCAGATTGGAGCAATAAACATTAACAATTATATGCAAAGTAGATAACCCAGAAATAACAGTGAAGAATAACACAAAAGAGATCAACATAGAAATTTAACGTGGTTCACCCAATATGGGCTACATCCATAGAAACTCAACCACCCAATGATTTTACTATGCAGTGCAAAACATGTTACAATCTCGTGACTATCATATCGCAACATACATCCTAGCCGCTTATAAAAAGACTTTTGGAACATTCTAGAATTAGAGTTTTACAGGGTCTTTTTTAATTTGATGTGTTAATGAGAAAACCTTGATGTGTCAATAGGAAAAAAAGCTTGACGTGTCAGCAAGAAAAAACCTTGATGTGTTAACAAAAAAAAATCCATACCAACAATATATATATATATATATATAAATTTATCATCATATTTTAAAATGAATTAAGACTTGAATGTATATATCCAGCCCATCAAATAATAAAAATCCTTTAGCATGATCCATAAATTAAAGAAAACCAACGCTAGAAAAATGAAAAATAATTAAATGTAGTACAAACAATTAAAGAACTTGTGTTGAAACGTTTAAGGAAGAAATTTAGCCTAAGAATATTAAGATTTTTCAAAGATAAATTGGACACATGTTAAAAGAGTTCGTTACAAAGATAAAACTATTCGTTTCACATGACTAGAACAAGTAAAGGCTTATGCTGGTAATTAAAGACTATTTCAGAATAAGATATTGAAACATTTTATTCATTTTTTGCACAAAACAAAATATTAAATAATAGAGATTTTCAATAAAGGGAAAGACATTAAATTCGGTTGCACCAAAAAGAAGAACACTGTCAATAAAGAAGAAAATGAATAACAAAATGTGTCGTGCAAACTCCTACCTTATACACAAACACACAAGACTCGATATTAAAGAAACACATACTAGATTATAAAACATACTAATCTCTCATTTTTCATTCAACTGAAAAGAAAGGGATGGAATATTAAGTGAGACATTACAGCTTATTCCTTACTAAGCAACCACGCAAAACTTCCAACAATATAACACATGTCAGGGTTTTAATAAACTAAGCCACTATTAAACAAAGGCGAACATACAACATTCATAACTGCATATACAAGAGAATCAAGGTGAAAGCCATCGCGGAGCCTAACTGATGATGCCATTAATTGATGTATAGATTGGGAGTATGCGGGCCATACAATAAGTTAAGCCAATGAATATAAATATATGCATATAACTAAATACCCATCAATTTGTTTTAAGAAGTATCAAGCATTATAGATATAATTATATTTGATTACTATATCGACTGAATGTGAAGAGAGTCTAGAGAATATAACAAGGTATATAACAAGAAGAATACACTACTGCACATGATAAAACCACACATTAGTAATCACACTTTTCAAGCATAGGTAATGATTTTAATAAGATATTGTTGTTCTACATTAAACGCTCAACAAGAGATGTCTTTTCTAACATGGATTCTAATTGCAAGTTGAATAGACTTAAAGAAGAAACATCACAAAGGTCACATGCACAAATCATAGGCCACGGTTTATGGTGATAAAATGGCAATAAATCGATCGAAAGAAGAACTTGGTAAATGTATCATGATTTCTCATTAAAATGTTGCAGACTCAAAAGGGTTGGTTTACATGCATAATAGAGATATTGTATATTTGATAGTTGTGATGCCAAGATTTACATAACACCTTTAGAAATCATAGTTTCACACACATTGAATGCAAAACTGACTATCAACAAGTCCACGATCTCCTTTTTTCAGAATAAGGCTCGATTGAAGTAGGGATGTTACTATAACACACATGAATCAGGAACTCTTTGTATATAAGTTGCTTAATATGGAGTCATTTATTAGAAATAGTTGCACAATATCACAAGTTATAAAAATGCTTGATTACCAAGGTATATTCAATTAGTTGAAACATTCCTTAACTCACGCCTAAAAATGAATATTAACTATCAACTAATATTTCTAACAAACATGTAAATATTTAGGAACAGATTGAAGAAACAAGTATATGGGTACTTGTTTTGGTTCCATTCATGTATAAATTTTTCCTCCTTCTATGACTAACCACAAGAACTTAAAATTTATTTGTCAATCCTCTATTCATTTCATCTCTATTTACTACTAGCCCTGGTGCATTCCTTTGGTTGTTGCACAAGGTTATTTATTACAGATCTCTCTATATTTCCTTGCATATTTTTAGCTTGTACAGTGTCAACCTCATAATAGAAGACAAGAAACAATAGACTATAAATAAGTAAAAATAAATAACACATCCTATTCTTGCATATTCATACTTTTTTTCTACAATTATGATTTAGGAATAGCGGTGAATTTTGTTGAACTTTTTGCTTTCTTCTCCAGCATAGTGACTAAACAAGTTCATGAAAGTAATGATAGGAAAGAGAGGTTTGACATATACAGGCATCGAATAATATTAACAATCACATAATATGATTCCACAGATGAATTCAACTATGATACATCAATTGATTACATAATAATAGATATAGACAATTCAATCTAATGTTTAAAAATATTGCAATTGCATACAATTATTTACAAACCTCTAAATAAACTCGATCCAAATTTGAACAATTAATCTAATAAGTTATTGCATAAAATAGGGAAGAGAATTTACTTGAAACTTGTTATTAATCTCTTAAATTCCTAGCCTACATCTAGGGACATTTTTTGACTTGCAACTCTTGATGAATCAACAATCATTTCGGGTCAGCATAATTAAAATAATTTCTCTAAATTTGTAACCCTGAATGGAGCAGCCTTGTTCTTGCTCTCCTCCCAATCATAGGACTGAGAAGTCCACCCTCAGGCAAGAGATAAATACAAGAATGTTAGAACAAATTAAAAATAAAACAAAAAACAAAACATGTGCATGGACTCACACACATAGAATTTGATCACAGTATTCTTGTAAATGGGGAGAAGGGGGATTCCCTTCCCTCTTGGAGAACAACAAACAATCATCAAACTTTGTTCTCAACACACAACCACCACCATCATCCAACAATCTCTACACACAACCACCACCATCCATCCAACAATCTCCACACACAACCACCACCATACAACCTTCAGCTATCCAACCTACCTCCAATGATTATAATAAACCAAACGTCCATTCATGGCTCTCCAATTTCATACACAACTCTATACTTTATATATTTTATCAAAAATCCACAAGAGAGACGTTGTGCCCTCCTCAACCCCAAACGAAGGAGGCTCACATCCCTCAAGCGATATTTGCTCCTTATACACACCCTATCCCACTATTACTACACAAAACAATAGCAACAATAATTTTTCCAACCATCTAACAAGAATTCAATAACACAAACAAAATTACCAATGCAATTCCAACATACCATGGTTGTCCAATCTTGGATCAGCCTAAACAACTTGTGTAAGATTATAAAGACTTTTTCCAGCCAATGCCATCCTACAACCAATTCAATCCTCTCCTCCCATTCCTCCCAAAAAATAAATAATAAATAAAGAAGGAGAACAATCTACAACACTTTCATTTTCGCTTCCCCTCAACCATTCAAATTCTCTTTTTTAAAATAAAATACTCCCAACTTTTCAATTTCCCATAATAAAAAGATAATTCAAAAGAAAACACATTTCTCTTTAAAAATAAATTCACATAAAATACAAATTACATTTCAACATTAAACTCCCTTAACCAAAGTTAAATATTAGAAACATTAATACATTTAAAAATTTATAATCAAAACATTAAATACTACTAACATCAATTAAATATAAGATCTAACATAATAAGTAAAAATATTTATTTTTGTGAAAATTAAACATCAACCATGTCTAACAATATAAAATCAAACCAAAGTCTCTAAAATAATTTTAACTATACCTCACAAAATCAAAATGATATTTTCCCTTATGCAACTCTTTCCAATAGCCAATGATTGGAAAAGAAAATGATATCAAGGAAAATAATGTTGCTTTCTAGTCACGACCAACAAAGGATAACAATCCTCCAAAATAGAAAATAAAAGCTCTTTTGTAGAAAATAATGCATAGAAGAAAATGAAAATGGAAACTCTCATCCAACACTTTCAAAGCCTTCCACAATGGAAAAGCAAGAATTCCCAAAATAAAAACCCAAGTTTCCATAAGGTCCCTTTTCCCACGTAATGGTGCATGCATTCTCATTAATGAGAATACCAGAAAATAGCACAAACTCTCTACCACGCCCAAGCTATGGCTTTATGAGGTTTTAAGAATCAGATGTAAATGCCAACTTGAGTGGCCTTCCATTAGATGGATAATAGGTGCCATAAAATCACTAAATGCCACGAATTTGATGTGGCTTCTAAAAGAATTTAAAATATACTTTGAAACTTACCATATAAAGATGACTTCACTCCCTAAATGCCTGAGGATTCCTTTTTCCTCACTTGGGAATTAAATTACTAACGGTATAAAGAAGAAGTGGTTCCTTTCTTCATTAATTAAGATACTATAATTAGAATGAGTCTTCCCCTTATGAGGGTTCACTTACATTATATTTGCCATAGCACGTATATTCTTATTAATGAGGTATTTATTTTATAATATATATATAATATATATATATTATATACATAATATTTATCAACTATCAAAATATATTTGCAATCTATTTAATTCGATAAGATAACAATAGCATTTAACAAGTAGGTTATACTCATTCTATCAATTCAGTTTTATAACTCAATTTTTAACTTAATACTCAAATTGACTAAACGAGGTTTAAAATAGACCTAAGTGTGTGTGGAGACTCAGATAGAAATAACAATTATTCCGAAGTCTAATCTCCTCTCTCAGGTGACACTCTCCATCTCTCTCTGGAGGGAAAGAAACTATCTTGCATTTTACTTAGAGATACATTCATGTAGTTAGCTATGAAAATTACAATGTAATCATGACCTTGTATATAATAACATATAATCATTAAAATGCAAATACATCACATTGCATAGAATTTCATAAAAATGTTAATATCATAATGACATCATCATGCATCAAAATATATCTTAAGATAAAAGTTGGAAGTAACTTAGTAAGGCAAAGACGGGGTGTAATAGTGGTTTAGTGAATGATCATTTTGTAGGTTTTGTCCTCTCCCTCCCTCTTGTTGTTCATCATGGTGGATTTATCCCATGAGTGGTTAGTCTTTTGATGTTAGGTACACCTTGTTTATGCAATGGTGAAGTGACTTGTTATCTCTGGCATTGTGTCATTGTAACACTTGTGTGCATATTTTTGTGCAAGTGTGATATGTCATTGTTGCATTATTGGCGTTGTTTTTTATTAATGATAAACAAGTTTTGAAGGGTACCTGAAACCCTGTACAAAAAGAGACAGTGGCAAAAAAGATAGAGCAGTGAGTTGCCAACCCAAGAAAACAAAAATCAAGTTGATTACCCAAACATCAACAACCCATCAGCAAAAACCAACTAAAAATTAAAAAACAAAACAAAACAAAAAATGGCCATTAGATAAATTCCTTGAACATCCTCGCTGTTTCCAGATCCTTTGACGCCAACTTATCATGCATTTCCATGATATCTTCCATATCATGCATACGACCTGTATTGCCTTTCTTGGTTCTACTCTGAGTACACACACTCAGCCCAGCACCCAAATCCATATTATGCATGTCCTTGTCAACACTCTCCCTCCTTTCCTTAGTCATTTGGTCATCAAAAAGACCTATGCTCATCCATTCTTTGGCCTTTTCGTTGAGAAAAAGCAGACCTTCAGTTGAGGCCTCCAACTTTTCCTTGCTCAAATTAATGAGTGTATCCACATCCTTACGCATCTACCTATAATTCTTCTCCAACAATGCCACCCTCGGCCCATAGTTATTTTTCAACTTAGCCAACTCATCCACCACACAACCAATACTAGAATTCATGGATTTAGCCACAACAAAGATAGAATCCTTCTCTTTGAGACTATGGGGCATGGAAATATTGCACCTGGCAATAATGTTGTGCTCATTGTGAAGGTACTACAACTCATTAACCAGCCACATCATTAAATTAAAGGAAATATTTGCCCCTTCTTTCACCATGCCCGATGCCCAGGAAAAGTCCATGGCCCTCAAAAACAAACCCCTACCCTGGTGATAACCAATAGGGTGCTCATCATCCTGACACACATTAGGGATGAAATTGGACTTACCCCTATCCAAGGAATCTAAAACATGATCAGACTCATACACATTCACAACTCTATTCACATTACCAGCATGAGGGGTCCCACCAACATCATCAGGAGCCAGGTTTGAATTATCCACATTTGTCGCCACATCCTCCTCCACAATCTTTTTCGGTAGCTTATCCCTCATAACCTTAGAACCCAAACACTATCCCTTAACCTTCTTGCCACTATAAAGCCCCTCCTTAGCAACCTCCTCGCAAACCTCTTTCAATTTTCACTTAACATGTGAGAGGGAAGGTTTAGCATTAGAAGAAGAGGGTTTCTTCCCACCAGAGGAGGACGTGTAATCAAGGTCAGTATTGTACCCATCAGACCAACCCTTTGAATCCTCTTCAATTTTAGTCCTTCACTTTCAAAAACTTCTTCAATCTGACATTTCCCACTCCCTTTCCTCTTTTTTTTCAAAACAGGGGAATGAGGAGCATCGACAATACAGTTGGCTTTAATAAAATCAACAATGAGTAACATCAAACCCTCATGCAGAAAAGGGTTTCTAGGATTCTTCCTAAAATTTGAGATTCCTTCCTCCAAAGACAATAACAGGTAAAATAGGAAGGAAATGACCTTACAGTGTCAAAAACGATTCAACAAAATGAAATGGTGACCATACAACGCAGTGTATTTGTCATCCAATGTGAAGTACCACATTAATACCATAGCCACCTCCTGCGAGATAGGTTGGATTTCGGTCCTATCGTACCCATGATAGTCTAGTCTAACCATTTTAGCATGCTCTTTATCCTAGAGAAAATTATTCATGGCCGACTGTGAGAGATTCTTATCTCTATTAAATTTCCTTCCTTCTGAAGACATCCCAATCACCTCTAAAATGAAGTCGTTATTAATTGTGAAAACCCTCCCAAACAAACTAAGAACACACCCATGCCAAGCATCCACAAATTATTTGGAAACACTGGACTTAAAACCATGTAGTTGTTCCATAAACAGGGTCACCCCACCCTTCTGCATGATAGCCCAAACTTCAACATTAGACTTTAGGTCATCATAGGAAAGTAACTTCATTTTGAACCTATCTCCGCCAATCATCGAAAGCTTTACCAATGCAGAGAGAAAACACTCACAACAACAGAAAAAAAATAATTCCAAGGCGAAATGAACACCCAAAAAGTGTGGGACTCTATCAAGAGTGGTACAACACACAATAATGGCAAGGATACTTATGCAGCACAAATTTGAATGCCCACAACTTCCAATAATTTTTTCCTACATAGAGTGTCTAATTAGCTAGCTAGGAACATCAAACCCACTCGAACCAAAAGCCAAGAAGATGGAAAACTCCAGCATGTTAAGATATGTCATTATGAAGGAGATTAATTAACTCAAATGGCAGGACGTCATTCGCTTCCCATGACCTAGCCGATGTCACCCAAAATTAGCAACCCAATCCGCCACATGATTCACCTCTCTAAAATCATACAAAATATATATGTCATCAAACTCCTAAATCTGAGCAAGGGCATCGACTATAAAATTTTCAATAGTCCATGATGGGGGGGATGTCTTCCTAAGAAAATTCACAATATTAAGGGAATGCCCTTCGATCCGTAGCTTTGAGACTCTCTTCTCTCTAGCCAATTTAATACTATGATTGGTTGGCGTAGCTTCAGCAAAGTGGTTTTTTCTGGATTCCCAAAGGGAGTGCTACTACTGAAACAACTAACCTACCATTATGATCTCTTAACACCCCCCCCACAACTAGTAGGACCCAGATTACCTTTAGTCAAACCATCAAAGTTGATTTTATGCCAACCAGGAGGAGGAGGAAACCAAAAAACCACTTCCCTATCCAAATTAGCCTTCTTCAAGGGCTTAGAAATATCAAAGGGAAGTTTCCACTGGGAAGGCACCACAACATCATAATCAGAGACCCTCACATGCCCCAAAATATCAATTTTCTCAACCACCAACATAAAATTCTCTCTAATAGAAGACAATTGTTAAGAAAAGAGAGAGAGGGGGAAGGGAAGCCTCCATGAAAATTATGTTGTTCCTCTCCTTCCACAATCCCAAGATAATATAAGGAAGCATAAGGGACCAAAGTAGCAATAAGGAAGGATTAGAAGAAGGCTCATTCCATTGATGCCACAGCTCCCAAATCAAAGATAGAAAAATCCCTTCCACACACCAAAGATTGAGAAAAAGAGACCAGACTTCCCGAGCAAAAATACACCCAATAAAAAAAAATAGAACAATCCTTTGCATCCATCATACAAAGGTAGCATCTTTTGGGCATAGAAAAAACTCTTTTTCAAATATTTTAAATGGTTAAGATCTTATCTTGCACTGTCAACCAAAGAAATATGTTGATTTTAGGGATCAAATTTGAGGACCAAACTAAACCCCACGATAGCCTAGGCCCCACAGTATCATTGAGTAATTTGAATGCAAAAGCCACCGTATACAACCCTTGCAGATGTCATCTCCAAATCACCTTGTCCCTCTGAAGGGAAACTGGGATATGAATTGTAAACAACTCACTATACAGGTCCCCCAGCTCAAGAAACTCCTCATTTATCCTTCTCCATTCCCCATTCACAATATAATCTGCAACACAGCTTCCAAATTCCCTGATACAGAAATCCCTCTAGGGAGTCGCCCAATCAGCATCATGCAAAGGAACATGTCCAAACCACCAATCATCCCAAAAAATGATATCCCTACAATTCTTGACTGACCATTGGATGCCAGCAGAAATAACGCCTCTAGCTCTAACCAGCAAATTCCAAAAAAAAAGAACCCAAAGGATGGGAGAAATCATCTTTGAGGAACTCCCAAAATTTATCCACCTGAGCAAGATATTTGGAATCCAAAATCTCTGACCAATCCTTCTCGCCATGAAGAAAGTTCCAAAGCTACTTGACCACAAGAGCTAAATTGAAGGGTTTAATCCTACACATGCCTAAACCACCTTGGCATTTTGAACATAAAACCTCCTCCCAGGAAACCAGACTCAATCTCTTATTCTCCTCCACAACCGAACAAAGAAATATTTTCTGAATACTCTCAATCTTATCCCAAAACTTATGAGGCATTTGAAAGAGGTTGAGAGAATAAATCGGGAGATTCTGCAACATGGACTTAATTAACACCAATTTTCCAGCCTAGCTAACTAAAGCACCTTTCCAACCCGCCAACTTAGCATTGCACATATCAATCAGACCATTCCAAAAGGAGTCAAGGGTTGAGTTAGCAGCAAGAGGCAAGCCAAGATAGGTATAAGGAAGAGAGCCCATCGAACACTGAAGAATACCATCAATTCTTTACATCCTTCTTTTTGGAGTGTTCAAGAAGAAAATCATCCTCGTAGGAAGACTCACAAGCTGCCCCGAAGCCACCTCATAATTTTGGAGAGTCAACTTAACAGACAACTTTCATAATTGACACCTCACCCATAATCAAAATATCATCAAAAAATTGTTGATGAGAATAAGGGGTGAAGACAAAGAAGGTCTCAACCCCTTAAGAGATACCAAAGAGAGTTTCAGTTGTAGTGACCTCCCCAAAGATTCAACCAAGATGATGAAGAGGAAGGGTGAATTTTTGTCACCATGTCTACCCCCCTTGGAGCTCTTAAAGAAATCTAACGGAGATCCATTAACCAACACAGAGAAGGAAACCATCGAAATAAGGCTTTGAATCAGCTTAACAAAATTATCAAAAAAAACAAAAGCATAAAGGATTCTAAGCAAAAAAGGCCAATTAACCCGGTCATAAGCTTTAACCAAATCCAATTTTAATAAAAAAACCAACCTTTTTGTTAACCATCAATGAATGAATGTTTTCATGCATAGTAATAATAGGGTCAAGAATTTTCCTACCTGTAACAAAGCCACTTTGTTGAGGAGAAATGATCATAGGGAGAACCCACTACAACCTAACTACCAAAACCTTAGATAAAATCTTGTAAATTGAGTTACACAAGCTAATAGGTCTAAACTCATTGAAGGCCAAGACCCCAAGAATTTTTGGAATCGGCACCAAGAAAGTCACATTTAGTTCCTTGAGCAAGTTACGACTGCCAAAAAACTCTTTGGTCACAACCGCCATGTCCTTAGAAACAATAGACTAGAATTCTTGGAAGAAGAACATGGGAAGACCATTAGGGCTAGGGGCCTTGTTCCCAACAAATGAGAAAACCACATTCCTAATTTCCTCTGTAGACGGAATACTACAGAGCATGCGATTAAGATCATCTATCACAATTTGAGGAATAACCTCCAACAACTGATCCTGGGCTTGCAAGGATGGGAAAAAATCATCAATCAGAATATTAGAAAAGAATGAGATCGCCACCCACCTAATCTCTTCCTCATCATTAATCGCCCCATCAACATGACAAATATTCTTGATACAATTGGAGACATGATTCTTCAAAGTGGTTAGATGAAAGAATTTTGTATTCTTATTGCCACAGTTGAGCCACACCGCATGCGACCTCTGGTTCTAGAATTCCTCCTCCCTTGCCACTATATTATGGAGACGGTACAAGAGCACCCCCTCTTCATTTACCAGATTATCATTATAACCCAAAGCCTAAATATTTTTTTGCACAATATCAAGATCCACCTTGATACAGGCTTTCTCATGGAAGATGTTATCGAAATAAGACTTATTCGAGTTCCTCAAATTGTCCTTAACAGTAGCCAACATCTTGGCCACATGTGCATAGAAAATCCATCCACTTGAATATCCCACCAATATTCAAGCTTGAATTTGAAGTCCGAGTGAGACGTCCACATTTTTTTGAACCTGAAAGGGAAGGAGCGCCTACAACCAACCACCTCAACTGACAAAGAGATAGGAAAATGGTCAAAACCCAACATTGTGTGGGAAGAAAGGGAGCAAGTAAAATGAGCCACCCACTCATGAGAGAGGAGGGCCTAATCAAGCTTCACCTAGATCAAAGCATCTCCACACCTATGATTTTACCAAGTATACAAAGCACCTCGCAAATAAATATCAAAAAAAGCATTGTCATTGACAAAAGACATCAAGTCAAATCTTCTTTCATCATCAATTTGAGAACCACCCACCTTATCACCAAAACTCAATGGAGTATTAAAATTTCCCATCACCAACTAGTGTTCAGAAGGGTAATTCACTTTAAAGGAACTCATATTCTCCCAAAATCGCTTTTGAGCACTTTTGACATTAGGAGCATAGATATTCGATGTGACCCAGGAAAAACCACTAATACTATGGTAAAAGGAAGTAAAAATGTGATTTGCGACCCCAAATATAGGCTTACCCACAACCACTCTCATATTCTAGAAAGTGAGCCACACCCATAGAAGCACCATCTGCATCAAAACCATGAAGGCCAAAATCCTTAAAGAATCTTTTCTTTAGATGCTCCAACCTTTCGATAGGCATTTTCATTTCTTGAATCAAGATCACATCGGTTTATGATCCCTCACTAAGTTAGAAAGGAGATCCTACTTGTGAGGGTTGTTCAACCCTCAAATATTCCAAGAAAGAATCTTCATAGAATATTATGAGATGCTCCCTTAGGAAACATCTCAAATAAAGTTTTCTAGGAGCCATCGGCAATATCAGTTTTGATTTCCTTCTCCCTACTTTAAAGCAAAGTGGGTCTACCTCTGCCCCTTGGCTCTGAGCCATAGTCAACCTTAGATCGATTCCTAGTAGCAACTCCCTAAGCGGAAGGGTTCTTCTTTTTGTTTCTAGTATTGACTGAAGAAAAGGGAGGTTCCTTAACCTATAATGAGCCCTCCAACTCGCAAGCATTAATAGAAGAGGTGGGCACCATGTTTGAAATAGCCCCAGGGAGGGCCTGCAAGACCACTTCCTTAGCACCTAACCCCAAGGGAGACATCACAACCATCAATGGTTCCTTAACAATTGAGCCAACTCCTTATTCGCATCCTCAACACCTTTAGGAGCCTCCATTTCATTTGAGGGAGGAGCCACCTCACCAGAAACTAATTCTCTTTCTTCCACCAGTTGTTCATTCCTTGATGGAACCTATATTCCCTGAGGAGATCCCACAAATGCAATCTCCTTTTCCAAGGTACCCTCCTCCTTATGAGAGGTATCCATGACCCACTCATCCATAGTTAAACCATTCTTAGCAGCATCAGACCCTTCCACAACACAAACCTCCAACACTTTATATTTCTCTGTCCATTCCATAAGAGGTGTAACTTGGATTGGTTTGACCTTTGAAGGGAATTTCTTGGCCCAGTGGCCGACCTTTTTGCAGTGAAAACAAGAAAAAGGAATCGATTTGTATTCAATCGCTTGATTCCAAACCCCCCAGCTAGCTTAGAGTTAATCATCACCTTCTCAAGAAATTTTGCATATTGATCCACAATCACATAAAAGTGCTCATAAACTAATCTCTTACTAGTATCAGTCATTTGATCAATGCATAGAAGATTTCCAAACATGTTAGCAATGCTAGTGAACACTTGTTCATCCCAAAATTCCAAAGGCAGAGCAAGGAGCCTTACCCACACCGGAGCAAAGAAAAAAGGATAAGAATTGGGATTAAAACCAGCTTCCCATTTCTTAAGGACCAAAGAGGACTTACCAATCATCCATGGCCCACTGATCAGAACACCAACCATGTCCTCGTTGCATGTGAAGGAGAAAGAGAAAAAACCCTTAGCCATTGTTGCAACCTCCACCTGGCCTTTCGTCCTCCAATGTTTAGAAGCAAGATTTTAGACCAGCTCAACATTAGGGTGGGGCCCCATAAACTTTCCAACCAGAGTAAGGTCCATAGAAACCAACTGATTCTCAATAATGCAATCAGGAACAGACACCAAGTATTCACCTGTAAGAAGATTCTCCTTAAAGTTGACCGGAACCGAGGTTCTCTTCCCTTTAGGTTTAGCTCCCAATAGGCTATACTAGGTTGGTCCATTTGCAAATACCTCCACATGCTTATTTCCTTCACCAACAGCACCTTTTCCAAGAATCTTTATATGCGGGGAAGAGGACAAGCTCACATTATGAGGAGGGATGGCCCCCACACAATGTTTGGAAAGAGAACCATCACTCAAACCCAAAGAGTTTGGAACAAAAGATAGAAAGGAAGACCCACCATCAATTCTAACAGCATCATTGCAGGCTGACAGTTCCACACCATTAGCGAAAGTAGCCTCAGACCTACCACCATTACCACCAAGGGGAGAACCAACATTTCATGCCTTCACAAAATTTTGAAAAAGCGTTGTCCCACCAAAAATTTCTCCCATGAGTTGGTTTGTTATGCATTATTGGCGTTGTTTTGATTGTTTAAAAAAAAAAATGTTTTATTAGGTTTTCTTCTAAGCATGTCGGCTTGAGCCATTTCACATGTAAGTTCCCTCCCTTTATATTAGAGTTACAAACCCTTTTATTCTAAAATTATGCTACTATGTTGTGTAGATTTAGAGTGCATCATTTAGATGATACAAGATCCAACTGTGTTTGAGTGCCATTGTACATTTATTCATTTTATTCTAAGAGTAGATTAGTTAAATTCTTATGTGAATGCTTCTATCCAAGTAAATGACTAAATCTACATTGATAGATACTATAATTTGTCATGCTATAATGTGTTGCTAAGGCCCACTTGTGGTAGTATCCCTTTCTTATCATTTGACTCATGTTGATTGTGAATTCCTCCTATAGTATTCACTTGAGGTTCCTCATATCAAGTATTATGACTAAAGCCACTAAAGGAGCCTTAGAGTTTGTAGTAAAAATAGTAGGTGCATATTTCATCCCTATAGTACTGGTGAACTTAGAGAAATTAAGATAACAAGTAAACAAGGAAAGATGAATATTTTAGAGTCTATACTGCTATTGTTTTGTGACGTATCATGGAATTATTATCTACACTCAGATTAGGACATCATACCTTTACTTAAAATTGGGTGATGTTAATAGTGAGTTAATTTGATAAGGATAATTGAACCTAGCTATAGTTAGATTAATTTGTTGGCAATATGATTGTCATTGATGTCACAAGGGAATCTTATGGATGTCAATGGTGATCTTTTTGGAAATGAGTTTGATTGATGGAAAAAGGAGAACCTCTTTAAGGTTAGTAGGAGATCTAAGTGATATCAAATGAGGAGTTATTGTTTGAGGTCAAAACGGCTTCATAAGGATGTTAGGGAGAAGTATTTATTGGCCTTAGGGTGTCATTTCAGCAAGTCTTGAAGAGTTATGAAAGTTCAAGCATCGAGCCTCAGGCTTACCTTGTATCATTTGCTAAAGAGTAAAGATTTAGTCATTTTTTAGCTAAGTTTGATTAGGCTTCACACTTTGAGCTTGAGGCTTACTCTCTGTTGCCATAGATTAGACTTCGAGCTTTGGTCTTACCTTTACCGAGTGCATCGAAAGAAATGAAGAAAGTGTTTGCAAGTTTGAAAGGTTTCGTACATCGAGCTTTGGTCATACCTCACATTGAATTCCTTAGAGAAAGTAAGGAAGAGTGTGCTAAGTCTGAAAAGGTCTCGAACATCAAACTTCGGATTTAAGACTTACTATATGCTGAAGGCATCGAGAATCAAGCATCAACACTAAGGCTTGCACCTTAATTGAATGTTAAGTGTGAAGGATGAGGGAGCCCCGAACCCCAACACCCAAATGGTCTCAATGTTCATGGGTTGGTGTTAAGGCCTTTTCCTTAACATGAAATAGGGAAATGTGTATGATGAAACCTCAAACCTCAATAACCGAAATAGTTTCGGTGTTCGCGGGTTATCTTTGAGGTTTATGCCTTAACAGTTTGGCAAGAAAATAGTAAGAAGAAAGCCTAAAGGATGACACCTGAAAGGGGTTAAGGCTTGCAAAATAAACCTTCAGGTGTCAAATTTTGGTAGGAAGGATTGTGACTTACTCAAAGGATGGTAAGTGGCAAGAGTTAAGGGTGAACCCTAATACCCAAAATAGTTTTTTTGTTCATTGGCCAATGTGAAGGCTTATGCCTTAACATGAAACAAAGGAAGGAGTAAGAGGTAACCCCAAACCTCAACACCCAAAATTTCTTTAGTGTTCATGGATCTGGTCTTAAGGCTTATGCCTTATCAGTTTGTTAGTATACAGTAAGAAGTAGGTCCCAGGGTTGACACTTGAAAGGGTTGATTCTTGCAAAGGTTTGTTTCAGGTATCATGGGTCAGCAGGTTGGCTTACACCTTAACACAAAGGAAAGTAAGTGGTAAGGTGAAAGGGAAATCCTTGACCTTCAAAAACTTAAAGCACTATTTAGAGTCTGGCACTTTGGTGTTTTAGAGGTCAGTGTGTTGGTTTACGATGGTGCAAAGGAGGGAAAATAGTAAAGGGTAAGGCCAATGGTCAAACCATGACATGAATAAAGAGGACTAGACATCATGGTTTGGTCTTGTTCTTGATGTCTTCAAGAATGTCAATCATGAGGTAGAAGGTGAGGGTAAGGGTAATGGATGAACCTCGATAGTGTAGGAAGCTTCAAACTTAGGTGTTCAGGATTTCTTCTTAGGTCCTCCCATGGATGGCAGGGATGAGGCAAGGGGAATTAGTGATCCCTAGCCCCTAACAAAAATGAATGAAAGGGTAATCCCTCCATTTAATGAATTCTTATTTTGACTTGGGTTGACTAATGCAGGTATGTAGGATAATGACACATGGCAAGAATTATTTGCACAACTGATTAACATCGTTGCTATGAATCATTCTGAGAAGGTGACAACACCATAATGATAAGATCGTTGGTATATTTTTAGGTGAAGATCTTCAACAAAAATTAAAAACCTATCTAATCTGATGGTGGAGGTGTAAATGTCATGATGGTTGAGTGATAACCATCTAATCATTGTACTATTTGATACTCTATCAAAATGATGTTATCTATCTGTTAGTGAATGGATTGGTGTCTCTTAATTTATTATGCATTTGATAATGACATCTGAATGTGTTAATCTCTACATATTTGTATTTGTGTGTTCACATTTGCTCAACAAATAATTATTTATGCATCATTATTGATATTTTAAGGAAATCTCTAGAAAGGCCATTGGGTCCCTCTATGGTTACAATATTTCTTCCTTTGATCATTTTTTATTTTATTAAGGAATCAATACAATTAGTATAAAAGGAGGTTTTTGAAACCCTATCAGAGACTGACAAAGGTTTTGAAACCTCTAGTGAGTCCCAACATCAAACACTTTCTTTTCAATGCCTTGATCTTTTTCTTTTATAGATGGAAATTTTAGAAGGTTATAAAAACTTCAGTATGGACCGAAAGTATTTTAAATTGATCACATAAGCTTTGCATACAAGACATCGATATCAGGGAAGGTTTCCTTAACTTTACTAAAGACCAAAAAAATAACTATAGAGCGAAAGAAAAAACTTAAGAAAAGGTGTTGAAAAGAAAGGGAGTTACGATAACCTTATTGGTGACTACCAAGTTTTATGAAACTCGGAAAAATACCAATGAAAGAAAGGTTTTGGCAAGAAAGGAGTTACAATAACCTTATCAGTCGCTACCAAGGTTTTCATGACCTCTCCTTTTCCCAACATGCTATAACTTATAGTCTGAGGTTTACCTTTTTGAATTCCCAAAGTGTGTTGGTGCCTAAAAGCATCACCGTAACCCTTAAAAGTGTTTCTTAAGTCAAGTCATTTCATATTCTTTTCCAAGTTAGGGAACCTCCATCAATCCTTGATAAAATCATGACAACCTTCTCTTTTTTTTCCCGATATAAATGAAGAGACTTTAATTTTTCCTGTCTGCAGTCTTAATATTTTGTCTTGCTATCCCGAAAGACCAATGGTGGGCCTAATTCTTTAGTCTATGGAACTACAGTGTCTTGATCTGTGTCCTTGGTGGGACCAAGCATAAGTTGTGTGACCAAGAGATATCAATTGTTGGGGTTCAAAGTAGTAAAATAATTGGGCATCTCTCATGTGCCCACACTAGTCAAGATATGGCATCAATGTCAATCCTTAGAATTGCAAGAATATGAAAAGTGTCCCAATGGGACCAAGCCCTAAGCCCGAGATGTAATGTGATCATCATGAATAGTATAACAAATGGCATTTTTTCATTGTATTGCTTTCACAAACTTATTTGTGCTAAGCAATGGGTTTGCAATCAACGACGCATGTTTAAAGAGGGTCAATCCAATGGGTTTTTTTTAATGTTGTGGCTTCAAATGATAACCATTTGATCATTGAATAAATGTCAAGATCAATGGCTTGCAGGATATATTGTGCTAGGAGCTAGGAAAATGGATCTAGGGCACGAAAAATGATATGTCAGCTAGAGGTGACATTCTTGCAGGGAATGAAGGCAATGGATGTGACCGAGAATGGGAAGGTTGGAATTATAAGCTAAAAGAGATCAAGAAAACAAGGAGATGGAATTTAATGCAAAACAAACCCTAGATTATGGTCCACCAGAAATTACAAGTACAATGTATTTGGTCAAAGGTGCAAAACTCGAGGGAAAAATCTTGAAGCGGGGAGGACACTCCCATTTTACATGGATGATATGACTGAAGATCTTCAGTTGGGTTTGGAGGGAGGAAAAAGAAGGGTGAATCAAAAGCAAGGGTTCAAGACTCCATCTCAAGAGCTTGGAGAATATCTATGCAAGTATGGGAGTCTATCTTTGGCTGGTTTAAGGCATACCCAACTGGTATTTCGTACTGGTATTTCGTACATATAGATGCATTTGCATGTTGGACCCTATCGTGTGTATTAGGGGCATTGGCTATGTTTTTTATGTATTATTTTAGAGGGGGTAATATTTAGGGGGTTTTTTTTAATACTCGGATCATATCCATGAGTGTTTGGGGGCCATGTTTAAAATTTTAGCTTTTATCGACCGTTTCATTGGTCTCAAGCAAAAATCTTGTTCATAAGACATTGTATGGAAATTATATCACTATCCCTAAATAAATAGAGCTTGGGGTTCTACGTCTTTATTGGTCTACAAATGTCAGTAGTAGTAATTTATATATTTTTTTGATACATAATAACTAGTAAGAATAATGGGTGTTGGAATGCTCTATTTAGCAAAATTTGAGTATCACACTCATGGCACCATTTGATAGTACTTAGATAAATCTTCTCTTGAAATACTATTTTATATTATATGAATTGAAGCCCCCATTTCATCATCATGGGGCTAAAATATTTCTTTCTCAAGGGTTTGGCTAGAGCTCACAAGGCTTCATGATGCCAATATGGTCAGGTGGAGATCAAGTTTGATTTGTTGGAGTTATAACGTTGTTGTTACTCATCTTGTGGTTAGAGACGGTCTTTGAACATTTCACTTAACTAGGATTGTTACCTTGAAGAGAAATAGATATTAAGTCCAAACAATAAATTGTCACGTATGTGTGATGTAGATTTTTTATGAATAAATGGTCTTTATAAAATGAGTGCATATCTTCAAAAGATTCATAGGATGGACCAAGATCCTTAAAAAGTAAGCAGTTTGAAACTATAAATCTAGTACTAAGTCTTCCTTACCTTAATACTCAGTATATTCAGATTTAGCAGGGGGATAATACTACAAGATGCCCCCAAATATCTTTCAACCACTTATTGATCAACAAAAGTTCGATAAGGGAAATATAAGATATTATTGCCAAGATCCTTATAATGGATTCTTATGTTATTACATAGATTCAACTCATATTATTCATGATGGATTTTTGTCAAATTATCAGGGATTGATGATATCCTTAATGAGTTTTTCAATCCTCGGCTTCACCTAAGTGGGTGGCAGCCAACTGTGAAACTATCTAGGGAAAATGTGTTGGTGTGAATAAATGTCTTGTACCTAGAAATTTATCTCACTAGGTAATTAGGGGACATATTCACATGTTAAGTTTACTTAATGTAGACATGGAAAATTGATCCACACACTTGATCCTGATTACTAATTTCATTTCTTCCTGAATCATACTCTCA
>CM021101.1:281335552-281538118 GCA_007115665.2 Sequoiadendron giganteum
GTACCCCTCTGAGTATAACCATACGTGGCAGAGGTACCCCTAGTAGAGTAGTCAGGTCTCCTCCTCAGTTATCGACAGCAACCCTTCAACCACCTGTATCCACAGGTCTACCCCTAGACAATTTCACCTTTGATGTAATCGAGGTCTGTAGTAGTAGTGATGATGAGGATACCATAACAGGCCTTCCCATGCTTTTTGAAGATTCCTTCTTACTCATGATTAGTGCCTCACCCATTGAGTCAAACCACCAAACTCACAAAATAAGCCTAGTTTACCCCCAACTCGTCGACTATGACCAACAAGGACCACCGATTCTAGGCACATTCAAAAATGATGAGGCTCTCTCAGATTTTGTGGGACAAAGGGATACAGTACCATGCAGAGATCATAAAGCTAGATTCAACATCACACTAGATGCATAGGATTATTACGGGGAGACGATTAAGTCCTTCAGTTGCAAAAGAAAAAAAAATGAGAATAAGCTCAGGGTCATTGAGTGAAAACCACACTGTGGCACTCTCTAACCATAGAATAGTAAAAATAAAGGATGCATACAATAGTGAAAACCTCTCTAAGGTGCTAGAGGATGAAGGATTCAATCTCCCCCCTATTGCACTTCATCAAGAGAAATCAGCAGTCCTAGCAGAATGGTGCAATCCTATCAATCGGGAACAAAAGCAACACCACACATCACCTTCTATGTTGAATCACTCCTCACAAAAGAACAAGAACTCTTACCAAAATTCCTAAGAGAAAGAAAGGTGAA
This sequence comes from Sequoiadendron giganteum, assembly GCA_007115665.2. Taxonomy (NCBI): domain Eukaryota; kingdom Viridiplantae; phylum Streptophyta; class Pinopsida; order Cupressales; family Cupressaceae; genus Sequoiadendron; species Sequoiadendron giganteum. The sequence goes on from CM021101.1 coordinate 281,336,319, forward strand.
CTTCACATGGACCTATGCCGACATGCTGGGTCTCGATCTAGAAGTCGTGGTTCATCATTTAGCTGTCTACCCAAGGGGAAAACCAGTAAGACAAAAATTGAGAAAGATGCACCCTCATATAGCCTTGCTAGTCAAGGTGGAATTATAGAAACTCTTGGATGCCGATTTTATATGCCCAATTGATTATCTAGAATGGGTATCCAATCTTGTGCTAGTTTCAAAGCCAAATGGGGGCATCCGTATCTGCACTGATTTCAGAGACCTAAATAAACTATGTCCTAAGGATGACTTTCCACTACCCAACATTGACATGATAGTGGACACGACAGTCAGACATGATATGCTATCATTGATGGATGGCTTCTTTGGGTACAACTAGATTATGATCACAAAGGAATACCAGCATAAAACAATGTTTACGTGTCCATGGGGCACCTACTACTGGAACATGATGCTATTCGGGCTAAAAAATGCAGGAGCGACATATCAAAGGGCCATGACACTAATTTTTCATGACATGATTCACAAAACTGTGGAAGATTATGTGGATGATATATTGGCCAAGTCAAGGAAAAGACAGGATCATATAGTGGCTCTAAGTGCCATCTTTGACAGATTGGAGAAATACAAGGTTAAACTCAACCCCAAGAAATGTTTTTTTGGTGTACAATCAGGAAAACTTCTGGGATATATAGTATTGATGAGAGGAATAGAAGAGGATACCACCAAATTCAAGGTGATTCTTGACATGGAAGCACCTAGGACACTAAAATAGCTCAGAGGTCTACAGGAAAGGCTCCAATCCATTTGAAGATTCATAGCACAGCTGGTGGATAAACAAATCCTGTATTCTCATCTACTCCACAAGGGAGTAGCATACAAGTGGGATCCAAAAGGGAGTAGCACACAATTGGGATTACAAGTATGATCAAGCATTTAGTAAAATCAAAGAATATCTACTCACGCTGTCAGTTTTGATGCCACCAATCCCAGGAAAGCCATTAATCCTATATATTTCAGCAACCATGGCAGCTCTCGGTGCTTTAATAGCTCAACATGATGAAAATGGGAGATAAAGAGAAATATACTACATTAGTGAGACAATGGTAGGGCATGAGATAAACTACACACCAATAGAAAAAGATTGCCTGGCAGTTGTGTTTGCAGCCCAAAAATTCAGACACTACATGTTGGCTCATCAAATCAAGCTGATTGCAAAGATAGATCCACTGAAGCATCTGCTCTCTAAGGCCACTCTCATAGGACAAATGGCTAAGTGGGTCATGATATTGATAGAACATGATATTGAATATGTAGAGTGCAAGGCCATCAAAGGACAAGCAATTGTAGACCAATTGGCAGAGGCTTCAATCTATTCATAGAATCCACTCATATCAGAGTTTCCAAATGAATCCATCTTTAATCTCAAGATAGTCGATCATTGGAACTCTACTTTGATGGATCATATACACAACATGGATCAGGATCCGATGTTTTCTTCATCGCCCCACATGGGGATTGTATACCTATATCCTACAAATTGGCATTCCCCTCCACTAACAACATTGCAGTGTACGAGGCTTTAACCATAGGTCTCAAGATTGCAGCATAGTGGTGGGTCATGGCACTAAAGGTCTATGGGGATTCACAGCTTATTATCAACCAAGTCAATGTTGAGTACCAAACTAAGGATGATAAGCTGACACCATACAAGAATTTAGTAGAGAGCCTCAAAGAATCATTCATTGATATCACCTTTGAGAAGATACCAAGGGCTAACAATAGAGTAGCTGATGTTATGGCAACAATTGGATCCTTACTGAATATCCCTCGCAATGCCCCAAAACAAGAATTCTTGGTAGAGCAACTTCTCATACCTGCATTCAAGGTACGAGAGTCTAAATTCATGTGTGAAATCATTGGTCCCAGTGATCCCTGGTATCATGACATCTACACCTACTTAAGAATAGGAGCCATCCCAGCTGACATAACCCCAAACCTCAAACAACCCATTGTCAAAAGGTCCTTACATTTTGTCATACTAGGAGAAACCATCTATCGTAGGAGCATTGAAGGAACCCTATTGTGTTGGTTAAATCCTGAGGAATCCTTGACTATTCTGAATGAGGTACACAATGGCACTTGCGGTTCACACTCAAGTGATATGACCTTGGCTAAGAAGTTGCTAAGAATCGGGTACTACTAGCCAACAATAGAAAGAGAGGCACATGACTTTGTCAGAAAGTGTTTACAATGCTAGCAGCATGGAGACCTTATTTATGCACCAGCTCATGAACTTCATCATATTGTTACACCATGGCCCTTCTCACAATGGGGGCTCGATCTCATAGGAAAAATCACACCCACCTCATCCAAAGGCCACAAATTCATCATCACCACCATGGAGTACTTTACCAAGTGGGTCAAAGAAATTCCCATGACCTACATAACTAGAAAGTAGATATCCAAGTTCATCCTGAACTATCTCATTTGCTGATACGGTGTCCCTCAATCCATTATCTTTGATAATGAGACACCTTTCAAGAATCAAGATGTGCATGAGCTTTGCCACAAATTCAATATCCAACATCGCTTTTCCACTCCGTACTACCCCCAAGGCAATAGCCAAGCAGAAGCCACTAATAAAACTATCTTGAAAATACTTAAGAAAACAGTCAATGACTCTGGTCGTGACTAGCATCTACAACTAAATCCTTCCTTATGGACCTACCACACTAGTATCCGCAAGCCAACAGGTGCCACCCCATTCTCCCTGGTCTAATGATCAGAAGCCATCCTCCCAATTGAGATCAAGCTCCCATCATTAAGGATATCATTGCAGAACCTCATTATAGATGAGGAATATCGAGTTTCAAGGTTAAATGAGCTGGAGTTATTAGATGAAAAATGCATGGATGTGCTCAACCATCTACAGGTGTATCAGAACCACCTAAAGTGTAGCTACAACAAGAAGATCAGGAGATGCACCTTCCAAGCTAGTGAACTTGTGCTAAAATAAAATCAGAAGAACGTGCCAAATCCAGAAAGAAAAGGAAAATTTGAGCCCAACTAGTTGGGACCCTTCATCATCACAGCAAGCTATAAGTCAGGGGCATATCATTTGTCAACACTAGAAGGCGAGCCTCTACAGGAGCCCCTGAATAGCTCCCATCTCAAAAAGTTTTATGCCTAAAAACCTTGCAAGGTATAGAACCAAAAAATACAAAAAAAATCAAAAAATGTCCTGAAAAAATGGTCACCCTGATGAAAACCTAGCAAACAGGTGTCTTGGTGACAACAAAAAAATTAGAAAAAAGGATTGAAAAAAATTAAAAAAATCGACCCCTAGTGAAAACCACTTCGATGGCGCTTTGGGCAAGTACCTTGGTGAAAACCTAGAAAATAGGCGCCAAGCATAAATAAAGCACTCTCCATCCACCAAGACCTTCACAGCTTATTTTGCGCACTCACTCATTCATTACATTCTATCTATCATTTCATCATTCGTTCGCAACTGTACCATAGCTTGATCTTGTGCTCATATCATGTTCCACCCTAGTACTACTTGGCATATTCCTAAGGTCAATTTTTCCTACCTTTATCGAAGTAGTCTATCATATCACGTTGGCGGCATGTTCCTACACCTGCATTGGATTGGATTCGTGTATATTAAGGTGGTCTTCCTAAAATCTCAAAAATCCAAAAACATTCAAAAAATCATTCAAAATCTAAAACATGTCAAAAATATCAAAAATAAAAAATAGTCATTCGTCTGAACTACGTCATCTCTAAGCTTGAACCTAGGAAGGGTTGATCTTTGATCATCCCCTGAGACACCCTAGGTCAGTCCTTTAGGCATCCATCGTAATCTGGCAATCCATTTTCCCATCTATCTCATCATTGAGTCAAGTTCGTCGTCGGTCGAACTACGTGGTCTCTGCGTATATAACGTAGGCAAAGATCATCTATGGATCAGCTCCTGAGACCCCTAGGATAGGTCTTTAAGTTAGTCTCTTCATCATAATTCTCAAAAATACCAAAAAATTGAAAAATCAAAATAGCCTCAAAACATTTGAAAAATTTCAAAATGGTACATCCATCTCGTCTCGCTTTCACTCGAAATAATCATCATTCCTAATAAATCAATCATCATCATCTTCATCCTTTGGTGAGTCAGTCAAGAGAAAGTCTAGTGGGTTTTAAAGTGAACACCTAATCATCAGAGGTCTCAAGTCTAGGTCAGTAAGCAAGCAAGTTGATCAACTTGGAATATCAATAGCTTATCATCCAATCAATCTCATCAAAACCCTAATCACATGTCTTAGGATGTATCCTTCCCATGATGGACATAAGCATCAAGTACCCCACAGTAGTTTAGTCTTGGCTAGTGATATGAAGAACATTAGCTTGTTTGTTTACTTTATTTGGTCTTTTTTGACTTATCTTATTTTGCGCTCATTCTAAGGACCTCTCGATGATGCCTAAACAAAAATAGGTTTAGAGAGAAAGGAATGAGGCAATGATCATTATCTTTTTATCTGTTGTGCTTCTGGGATACTCTTGTAAAATAACTTGGTCATGAGTGCTTTGTTTTGTTTGTAGGGAAAGTATTTTAGACGTCTTGTTGACCACATAGGAATCCTTTCTATGTTTGGCCCGAGATGTTTGGAATAACTAAACTGCATCCTCAATAAGGTTTTGTATGCCAAGTGTGAACAAAAAGACTCCTATCTGATTGACGAGTTAAATTCCATCACACTAGGTACAATGCCATCTTGGTTCTTTATACCTTGATGCATCGTACCTATGTGTGTTATCAAACATAAAGTAATTGGCCCTTTGAAAACCCTAACTCCTGGTAAGCAAAATATCATCATCTTAATGACTTGTTGGATCTCTTTTCTTCTATCTTCTTTCCATACTAACATGGTATCATGATAGTTAATCAGAGAATCCACCCTACATCCATAAAATCATCAGCATAAGTGCATATGCATATCATATATATCACACCACAACATATCATCTCGCATTATCATCATCTTAAGTTATGAAGAATAATATAGATTTTTTATTCTAAGTATCTTAATAAATCATTGCATTACATTCATACATTACATGAATCATTAAGGGCATAATAGAAATAATTAGCATCCATTATCATTACATAATAATTCACATATCATTTGTCATTTGCATATTGATACATAATCATTAGCATACATGGCATCCATACGATTATCATCAAAATACATAGAAAAGTACAAAAAGAAATGCATCCATAATCATCATGTAGAAACATACATCATATTGCATAAACATAGAACATTTCATAAACATCTCATTGCACATAAGAAATAGAAATGCATTCATACACCATACATCATAGAACATCCATAAGTAGGACCATCTCATATCTATCATCAAAATAATACAACTATGATGATACAAAAATCAGATCAAGTGTATACATCAGAGTACATGATACAATAGGGGAAATAATTAGAGCCAATGAATCAAAAAAATGGAATACTACCTATGATCAAAGGGCTAGCCCTGTTGGCTATGTCCCTCACCCTCTGGCCTATCACCATGATCCTCTGATGGCCTCATCCCTGTCTGCTGTGAAAAGTCTGGCACTAGGCCTACTACTGGAATTGCCTGCCTATAGTGTTGTTGATAGTACTCGGCCTCTCTCACCACTCCCGGTATGCTCTCAAAGATATTGTCTGGACCTAGGTAGATGAGGTTGTACTCTTCAGCTATCGCCTCTGATCGATCTCATGATCCCTCTCAGATTGAGCCTGGTCCCTCTTAGCAGTAATTGTCAAAATCTATTGCGAAGCCTGATCTATCTCTGTTGTCAATATCTGAATCTGACCTTGCAACTACTAGATCAGTGCATCTCTATGATTTGGATACCTTGGTGGCTATTGTTGATGGACCACTATGTCCCCATCTCTGGGTTGATCATCATGTATCCCTACCCATGGCGACGCTTGGTCTCATGGTGGTGCCTGGTCGTGCGGTGGTGTCGGGACCCATGTTGGTGCCTAGTCTTGTGGCGGTGTTTGATGTGGATGAGGGTCAACTCCTCCCCTATCCCCATCACCATCTTTGTCACCATCACCTATGCCTCCCTGTCCTTTGCCTCTGCCGGCTAATCTACCTCTCGACCTCTGCCATGGGAGAACTATGCCTGGAACTGTCAATCGAAGAGGAGTCCTGAACCAGGCTCTATAGGCCTATGTAACCCCTGCATCTGTTGGCCCCTAATCATATGGCCATGGCATGGCCACTAACTATCTAAATAAGGCTACAACCTCTTATGCTAGAATGGGTTGGCCCCATGCTGTCTCTCGTGATGAACGGGTTAAGATCACCACATACTGGTCATCTGGCCTATCCTGAACCTCACCGAACTATCGAGCCACCTTGTCTGGAAGGTACTGCTCTATCATAGTGTGCTCGTGGCCTTGCATCCACCTATCTTGATGAGAAAAGAATAGCTACTCATGATCATCGTACCATGGGCCTATACCCATCAAGGGCCTCTAAACAAACTCTTGCATCTCATCAAGTGCTCATCGCCAATGTACAATGCCACCTGTACCTATGTGGGTGAAGTGAATCTGGGCTCCCCCATATCGCAAAATGACACAATCATCAATATCTAGAATGAACAACGTGACAACTAGATGAAGCACGGGGATCTGCTCCCATGCCCAAATGTGTAGTAAGGTGACCCTGGCCCCGAGGGCCCTACTGTCAAGGTATGCAAACTCATGGAAATCCTTGAATCACGAAGCTAGCATCACTAGCCCCCAAGCAAATCACTCTCTATGAATGACCATTCGCTCCCATGCTAGTCCCCAACCTGGACTAAAGTATCGGCCCTGTTGATCTAGTACCACAAGACCTAAAATGATAGATGCAATGATCAACCTATAGGTAGGCACTGTACCCTGATATTTATCCAAGTCAATCTATCCATCAGAAAAATGGATCTCATCAAGACCCATCACATCAAATCAAGCATCCCTACCAGTATCTGGATCATAAATCACTTTGGCTCCATGGATAAGCAGTCGAAGGATGTCCCAGATGTCCTTGAGTGTAATGGTGGCCTCACCAGTAGGAAGATGGAAAGAGGAGGTCTCACTATGCGATCGCTTGGCCAAAGTTGTCATCATACCCAAGTGAGTTCAAATAGGAGGACGTACGCAATGAACCAAAGGCCGAGCATACCAAGCTGCTCCTCGAGGAATATGTGCATACCCTATAATCTCTTGAGCATCGACCATTTGTGCTCCCTCGAATGAAGTATGTCAAGGTCCTCGTGCACAAGAGAAACCATCGCGTCAAGTCTTGTAAAAAAATCTGCCTCCCGAGTTAGTTTTTCGCAATTGAAACAACAAAGGCGACGTTTTTTGCAAATGCGGCCCAGTTTGAAAAGTTCCAAACTGCACTGCCATGGTGGAGTTTGCCAAATTCTAAACTCCAAAGTGCACCGAGTAGTCTAATTTACGTATGCGGGTGACTTTGTGCCAAAACCCTAGTTTCAAACTGTGTCGTGCGATTGAATTTTCATATGCGGCTCAATTTGACAAGAAACTAGAATCTCCTAACTGGCCCATAGTGGCACTATTCTCATATGCGGTGAATTTTGAGGTTGCACAACACTGATTGAGCATTTGCAGTGGTGCTATATAGCGTCGCTTGACCTAAAGTTGACATCAACCCTATTAAATGCACATAAAATGATAAAATCAAAAGTAAGGATAGGGGTACATACCATGGGTCCTACATCAGCTGGTCGTTGGTTCACTCGTACCCTCTCTGACACATGCCTGGGAAGTTGTCGTTGTGCCATCTCGACTAGAACTTAGAGCTCAAAGTGCAAAAAATTCTAAAAGCATATCTTCAAAGGATTCATAGGACAGACCAAGATCCTTAGAAAGTAAGCAGTTTGAAACTATAAATCTAGTATTAAGTCTTCCTAACCTTAATACTCAGTATATTCAGATATAGCAGGGGGATAATACTACAAGATGCCCCCAAATATCTTTCAACCACTTATTGATCAACAAAATTTCGATAAAGGAAATATAAGATATTATTGCCAAGATCCTTATAATATACATTCTTATGTTAATACACAAATTCAACTCATATTATTCATGATGGAGTTTTTTCAGATTATCAGGGATTGATGATATCCTTAATGAGTTTTTTGATCCTCGGCTTCACCTAAGTGGATGGAAACCAACTGTGAAACTATCTAGGGAAAACATGTTGGTGTGAATAAATTTCTTGTACCTAGAAATTTATCTCACTAGGTAATTAGGGAACATATTCACATGTTAAGTTTACTTAGTGTAGACATGGAAAATTGACCGACACACTTGATCCCGATTACTAACGCCATTTCTTCTTGAATCATACTCTCAAATTTTTTCATCTCTTAATTACATAAATCATTACTTATCTTATTAGGTCTTTCTCCCCTGTTGATTAAATTAATCAATTTAATTTAATTAATCCTATGTCTCTGGTCATTTAAATAATTCATTTTATTTAAATTAAAACTCTAAAGTCCTCTTAATAAATTGAATAAATTAAACCTTATTTGATTTAATCTAATATTATCCCCTTTATTTAAATAAATCAAAACATTTATTTAATTAAACCCTTCCTCTCAATTTGATTTAAATCAATTCATAAATTTAAGTCTAAATTGTCACATCTCCTAAAAATCCTCATTAAATTAATTAAACTTTGAATAATTTAATCTTAATCTATGTCACATTCTTTAGAGAATGCAACTTGCACAATAAATCAATTACTTTGATTTATTAAATTTCCTATTTTCTGTCAACATGGAATAAAGGAGGAATATTCATCCAAATTTGAATTCAAATTCAAGTGGATTTGTCCTTCCAACAAAGCATTCACTCCTCTTACATGTCCTTGTGCATTGAGCCAAGTGGCATTTATTTCATTCCTTTTTCCCTCTCACATGTCATTTCCTCAATTTCAAATTCCACCTAATATTATTTATTGGCACTTTGATCAAAATGTGGAAAAACTTCAACCATTCACATCTTGACAAGTGGCGCTTGGCCATTGGATGTTGAATGATCCCACATTGCTTAATTTCACTCATTCTTCCAATTTGGAAATCTATAAATGAGAGACTCTTCCTCTCATTCTATCATCCACAACTTGAGTAAACTTACTATACTCAACTTCATCCTCAAGCACATCTATTTTCATCCATTTCATTAAGATCTTAGCTAGGTTATGCAGATTTTTCATCATGGAGCTTGATTGAATCTTCATCAAAGTGGATCACTCATCAAATCATCAACATTGCAGCAAAGGAGTTGGGAAAGGGCCAATTTCTACACATAATTGGCACCAATTCCCCCATGGGATTGAGTGTTTACATGCTTAAATAGGATTTCAATTAATTTTTATGCTTTGTTCTTCATTTATTCCTATTTTGAGTATTGTAGATGAATTTCATGGGGAATCTTGATTCTCACTTGCATATGAGCTTACTAATGTGTTTTCTTCTTGTATTTGTGCAAGTATAGGATTGGGGGTTCACACTTAGGATATAGGATTCCTTTTAGAAGGATGAATTGTATTTTCTAGAAGCATTATCTTATCTATGCATCACTATATCTCAGCTCCTACATGGCATCAAAGCTTAAAAATTGCAAAACCCCTTCTTAAATTTGAGGATGATTCAAGCTTGAGCTTTTGTTGGGTGCATATTAGGGAAAAACAGACCTCACAATTATGTCTAGAAGGCCCAAAACCCCCCATTTTCATATTTAATACTTCATATTTTCATGCAAAGAAAAAATCAGCTTTTTTCACACGACTATCTTAAATTTGATGGCCAAATGATCGTAAGAAAACACTATGTTAAATTTGATGGCCACATTACCATCATCTAACACTGTGTTAAACTTGATTTTTAGTCAATCATCAGTACTACATTAAATTTTACGATCAAACGGTCGTCACCAGGTCACTCAAATTGGACCCCTTCTTCATTGACAATTTTCATTTTGGAAGCAAACTTTAGAGGCTCATACCATGGTCATATGGACTCCTTTTTTGAGAATTTTTTTTTATTTGGGGTAGGATTTTGTGCTCTACATAGTGGTGTAATCATATTTTGGTTGTAGTTTCTGGTTTTTCCAAAAAAAATAGATTCTCATAGGTGTTGTTGCTTCGTCCTCATTTTGGTAACTTTAGGGGCTCATATCTTGCTCCTACAGTAACATTTTTGAGTTAATTTTTTTTTTAAAGTGCATAATTTTTTTTGTAATTTCCAATGGTGTGATCAAATTGATCTTATCATTTGTAAAAATTTTACTTTGAACTTATGACCTATTTTTGGCATTTGCATGTACCAAAATCAAAACCACTTTGTTGTTTTTGGAAAGTGGCATCTGTAATTGCACTAAGTATAAAGTTAAAATCAAATATTTCTTGGGGTATTTCATGATTGAGTAATTTGGAGGGTAACCTTTTACCTTTATTGGCTTATGTCTCTTGATTGGTCTCGTGTGTGACTAAATTGAGGAGTTTAATATGGGCATAAAAATTCATCCTTCTATAATAAGGTTAAATCAGTGGAACTTTAAGTCTTAGCGAGATGGAATCCTAGCACATTGTAGGTGGCTTAATCTTTTGTCATATCTCTATGGACTAGTTCTTAAACCTTCATCAACATGGAAGAGAGTTGTGTGGGACTTCAAAATAGAACATATCCTAGGAGTAATTGGTTGTAGTTGTGATATTGATACACTAATGGACACTGATGGCATTAAGATCCATCGTGACCTTATGACCAAACTTTGGCAGATGTATGGAGATTTGAGTGAACCTTCATTCCCAGGGGATCCTATTGCTTACACTTGTAGAGTTTTGACCTACTGATGATAAAATAGTTGAAACACTTGTTGACTGGGAAAGTTATGGTAGTCTTGATGACACAGAACCTTTTGTTTCTCCTCCTATAGAGACATCTATTGAGACTTGTGTGAGGGGGAAAATGTTAGATGCAAACAAAATCAAACATGCTTGAAACGAGAATCTAAGCTAAGATCAAACACATTAATCTAAGATATAATCCTACACATATGAAATGAAACTAAGCTATTTGAACATACATTTAAGGAATCTATGAAAATTGAATTGAATGTACACAAAAAGAATAGTGTTACCATCCTGTATTGGAGTGTATTCATCTGATAATGGGTTGTTCTTATCATCGCAAAGCCTCTAAATTTCATGTGCAAAAGTTTGAAGAATGATTCCTTGGTTGGTTGATCAAAGAAATGAGGTTGAAGCTCTAAAAATGGTGGTTGTGCATGTTAGAAGTACTTCATTGTGAAAATGATGTTGATTCTTTGATCCTTTTTGTGAGGAAAGAGGTTTTTTATATAGAAAATGAGATTTGAAATGGACGATCAAGATCATGTTAGATAAATCCAGATCAATGGTCGAAGTGTGTTGAACGTATTTAGACATGAGAAGATTGTGTAAATTTTATTGCAAAATTTGGGTGATTGAGAAATAGATTGGGTAGTCAAGGTTTAGATTGATTAGTCAGGATTTAGATTGATTAGTCAGGATTTAGATGGCTTAGTTAGGAAATTGATTGATTAGTTAACAACTTAGATTGCTCAGTTAGCAATTTAGATTGATTAGTTAGCAAATTAGATTGCTCAATCAACAATCGTAATTTTCTCAATCAAAAACTGGGTGAGGAATATGAATTAATTGGTTTAATTAATTAATTCCTTTTTGGAGTTGAACTTGCAAATCAAGTTTGACTTTTGCAAACAAAGTTGCATTAGTTTGATTTGATTTTTGATAAATGATTTGAATAGTTTGATTTAATTATTCAAATTTTGGAGGGAAAGTGTCGTAATTAAATTATTATGATTTAATAATTTAATCAACTTAGGGGAATAAGGTGATTTAGCAACATAATTAAATAATTGGAGTTATTTAATCAATCTGGATGAAATAAAGTAAGATTAAGACTTCATTAAATAAATGTGATTTATTTAATTGGTCGAAATGATGAAATGTGAATTAATCAAATAATGTTATTTTATTTAATTAACAATAGAATTAGGGTTTTTAGGACTTTATTAAATAAATGAAATTTATTTAATTTGTCAGAAATGATGAAAAAGTGAATTAATTAAATAATGTATTATTCGATTAATAGCAAAATTAAGGTTTTGGATGTCGTTTTGATGTTGTGTGTTTCAAGATGTTGCGGGATGATTTTGAGACATTAAGAGATGATTCTGAGATGTTCTGAGTCATTCTAGGATGGTTTCGAGATGTTACGGGATGATTCTAAGATGTTCTAAGTCATTCTCAGATGATTCTAAGATGTTTTGAGTCATTATGAGACATTACAAGATGTTCTTAGATGATTTTGAGTCATTTCAAGATAATTCTGAGATGTTTCAAGTCATTCCAAGACATTATGGGATGTTTTGAGATGATTATGAGTCATCCCAAGACAATTCTGAGATGTTTTTAGTCATTCTGAGATATTACAGGATGTTTTGAGATGATTCTGAGTCATTTAAAGACATTCTAAGACATTATGGGATGTTGTGGGGTGATGTTCAATGTTGTTTGATGTTGTTTGATTCTATTTGATGTTTTTCAAGGTGTGTGATAGGTGTTAGGTCAATTTTACATGTTTACATTTTTCCCTTCTTTGATACTAAGTAATAGTTGTTTTGTTTCAAAGTTTCTATTTTTTTAAGATCAAGTTTTTCTTTAGAAAAAAATTATGCCTCACTCTGCCTCGGTGTTCCATGTAATTATGGTAGGACTCTATGTTGCCCCCTTGAGAGGTTGACCGAAAATTTGAAGCTTTGAGGTCAGGCTCTTCACACTATTGTATTTCAATTTCGATGTTTTCAAATGAAATATTATATCAATAGGCTCTTCATTTTTCATTTTGATGTTTTCGAGAGCTTCTAATTTGAAAGTAGGAAGGTTCCCTAAGTGAAATTAGGGTTTCCTAGATGAAATTAGGGTTTTCTTGAGGTTTAATATAGGAAATTAGTCTTCACATTGGCTCATTTATGCTTTGATCCTTTGCTAATTCTTATCTCTAGATTTTCCATTTTGTCAGTTGTTGAGGAGAAATGTTGAGATTTGAGGGTACCCCAAATCATTTTGAGCTTGTTCAAGATTTTGGATGGCCTTCAAGAATTGGTGGCCAGGTATGTACCTTCTCTCTTTTTGCTTTCATCTTGTATCATTGTCATTATGCATGTACAAGGTTCTTCAAGTCAATAGCGAAGTTTTTGTGATTCCTGAGCACTTGTATCATTTTCCTCACCTTTGCTAGGTTAGAACCTTGTACCTAACATTGAAACCCTCGCCCTTGCCATAAAATCTCGCCCTTGACTAGAAACTTCGCTTTTGTTTCATGCACTTGCTCTGAAAGCTTGCTCTTGACCTAAAACTTCACTTTTGCTTTCTCTGGAGCCTGAAACCTCACCCTTAACATAAAAGCTCACACTTGACCTAAAATATCACCCTTTTTTCCTTTCCTTTGACCTAAAACTTCACTTTTGCTTTCTCTGGAGCCTGAAACCTAACCCTTAACATAAAGGCTTTCTCTAGGGTAGTCAAGATGATTGTATGCCTTCGACATAGGGTCAGAGATAGGTTTTGGGTCCCCCTCCACCAACTAGGGGTGGAGATATACTGTTAGTTCAGATGACTGCTGCCAAAGATGCAGAGATAGTGCGACAATAGGCTACAGAGGCTCAGGTATATATTCTAAGGGCTAAGTGAGATAGCAAGAGCTATCGATGGCATGCTACAGAGGCTCAAGTACTGTTGCTTATGGAATAGAGAGATACTCTTTAGGTAGAGTATGATAGTATGCGAGCCGAGTGAGATCAGTTTCTACATATGTCCACCTATTATCAGACCTTATATGATGCCACTGTTCCTAATATTGCTTGATGTCCACAATTTGGGGAGCCTAGTGATGTAAGCGATGGCGGTGGTGGTGGTGCAAGTGTAGGTGTAGGTTATCGGTCTATGAGAAAACAGATCCTTTTGGTGGTCTTACTTTTTTTTGGTACTTGATCTTCATGTTGTTTTATTATGCAGAGGCATGTTGTAGACATGTGTTATGTATATATATTCATTAGTCTAGTCGAGACCTCGTACATATATTATGATTTTGTACTATCCTATCACACTTGTGTCACTGTGGATGATGTACTTATGACATGTTCCCTTTTTTTTTATGATATATATGAGATATACCTTCTTTGATCCAGCCTCATTTTATGCTTATGTGATGGCGATATATGATGGTGTATGCTTATATATGTTTTTGTGCTTTTTTGATGTGGATGAATGAATCAAACCTTGTCTCATATTTTGTTTTTTATGTGATGAATTAATGCCCCATACATGATACATGACATTTTTATTGGTTTATTATCATGATGATATGTATTGATGACATTTATGGATGCAGTATGGATATGGTGCCAATGATGTTTGTGATGCAAGGTGGATGTTAATTAGAAGAAATGTTTGATAATGGATAGAAATATGATGTTAATTAGAAGAAATATTGATGATAGATAGAAATATGATGTTATTTAGAAGAAGTATTAATGATGAATAGAAATATGATGTTAATTAGAAGAAGTATTTGTAGACATGGAAAATGTACAAATTCGTTTTGGCACACCTGATCCCGATTACTAACAACGTTTCATCTCAGATCAAACTCTCAACATTTCATCACTTTCTATCCTTTAATTCAATAAATTACTAGTTATTGGATTAAGTCTATCACCTCTTTTGATTAAATTAATCAGTTTAATTTAATTAACCCTACATTGTTGTTTAATTAAATAAATCCTTTTATTTAATTAAAATCTCTAAATTCCTCCTATTAAATTAAATAAATTAAACCTTATTTGATTTAATCTAACACATTCCTTCTTTATTAAATAAATCAAATCATTTATTTAATGAATCATTTCCTCTCAATTTCTGACTTAAATCAATTCATAAATCTAAGTCTAAATTGTCACATCATCTAATTCTTCATTAATTTAATCAAAACCATGATTAAGTTAATTCATTTCCTTAAAATTCTCTAGAGAATGCAACTTGCACAATAAATCAATTACTTTGATTTATTAATTCTCCTATTTTCCCTCACAAAGCATCAAAAAGGGAATATTCCTTATTTGAATTCAAAAATTCCAAGTGGACTTGGTCCTTCCAACAAGGAATTAAAAGCCTCTTACATGTCCTTGACCTTGAGCCAAGTGGCATTAACTTCATTCCTTTTCCCTCTTCAACATGTCATTTCTCAAGTTTGAAATACCACCTAATTGCATTTATTGGCACATTGGCCATAACTTGCACATTCCTCATCCAATCACATTTGGACAAGTGGCACAATGCCATTGGACTATCTTTTGTCCCACATTGCTTATTTCCACTATCTCTTCCAAGATTTGAATCTATAAATTGGAGACTCTTCTCCTCAATCTTCATCCACAACTCATATGCAAAGTTACTCTCTTCAAGTGACAACTGATTTTGCTATCTTCATCCACCATTCCTATCATTTTCACATTTGCACCAAAATTATGCTCAAATCTCTTTGGAGATTTGACCATTTCTTCATCAATCCACATTTGCAATCATAGGAATTGGGAAAAGACCAATTGCAACATATCATTGACACCAATTCCCCCATACGATCATAATGCTATTTGCTTAATTAGGATTTACATGTTATAATTTCATTGTGTTCTTCATTTCCTAATTTAAGTTTTAGATAGATGGATTTTATGAGGAATCCCTCATTGTTTGCTTGCATTTAGATCTAACACTAACAATGTTTGACTTCTTTGTGCATTTACAGGTTTAGGGGTTCACATTTTGGCACTAGAAGGAGGACCTTCCACCAAGAGGAAGTTCATAGCCCTTGGCGAATCGATTGAGTCTGTCATGAAGAAACTGGTCAAAGAGAACCTAATCAAGATCTCTAACTCCGAACAATACACAGAGCCCATGACCAAACTACCGTGGTACAGTGAGAATCTCCTATGTGACTTTCACAAAGTCAAAGGACACACCACCACCAACTGCATGAGACTCAAGAATATCATCCAAGACCTCATCGAGGATAAGGTCATCAACATCGAGCAGCCGACTGGAAACCAAGACCTGAAAATTGACATGAATCCGATGCCAAATCATAACCAAGGGAACAATCAGGGAAATAACCAATGGAATAATAAGGGTAAACAAAAGTATGCTAGTGCTAATCTAGTATACGAGGAGATAGACGGATGTGTCGACAAGATGGTCACTGTCATAAACATCAAGGGAACTAACAATGACTGTGGAGTCACCACATGAGGCAAAAAGGTTACCATTGTTGGGGCACCTGCTAAGACCCCCATTACCAACACAAAGGCCATCCCCTATGATTACAACATAATTGACCAGCTGAAAAGAACACCCGCACAAATCTCCATCATGGAATTACTAAAAATCTCTGTCGCCCATAGACAGATCCTGGATGAAGCACTAGCAGCATCTACCATTGCTACCACCCTTGACATAGAGCAATTTCAGGCTATGGTGGGAAACATCATTACCCCAAATCTCATCACATTTTTAGACCAAGATTCCCCCCCGCAACCATCTCATAACTGTGCACTCCACCTCCAATTCCTAATCCATAAAAAGAAATTCAAACGAGTCTTGGTAGATGGTGGTGCAGGTCTTAATATTTTTTCACTGAAACTCATAAAAAAATTGGGATTCATCAAGGATTCCATCAATAAGAATAAAAGCATCATGATAAGAGCATATGATGATTAGGAAAGAGTGTCTCAGGGCACTATCAAGATCCCCATCCAAGTGGGGTCAGCAACCATGGAAACAACCTGCCAAGTTCTTGACCTTGATCTACCATACAACATCCTCCTGGGACACCCATGGATACATGGAATGAAGACAGTGGCCTCAACCTATCACCAGTGCATTAAGTTCTCATATCAAAATGAGGAGGTTACTATACATGGGGATCCCGAAAGTTTCACCTATTGCAAAAACTTGGAAGCCAAGTTTTACAAGATCCCTCGAGTACCTAAAAATGATGAAGGACCATCCACTTCATACATAGACCCAGCTAATCTCGCCTCCACTTTTGCGACAAAGACACCTGCCATCCCTGACATATTCGAGATAAAAAACATGATACAGGACAATGGATGTGGTGATTATAGAATGAAGAGAAATGCTTTTGTTGTAGGAGAGTCACCACAATCTCCTCAGTCACATGGGCAACCACAATTGATTCAAACACTTGTTCGCACTAGAATGGAACCCTCTGGATTCCACCATTGGGGGGGTCTCAATCGAGAGAATGTGGACAAGGAGGACATCATAAACACTCTGTACCAATATGAAAAACCCACTCCCACCCTACCCATGGAGGAAACAAATAGAGGGTTACAAATGATGTTCGGCATGGGCTATAACAGGAACGAAAGCCTAGGAAGAAACAGTGATGGACAGTTGGAACCCATCATTGTGGAAAGAAGGATGCGAAACATTGGCCTCGGCTATACCCCTCCAAGTATAACTGTACATGGCAAAGGTATGCCTAGAAGAGCAGTCCGGTCCTCTCCTCAGGTAACAATAACAATCCCTAGACCACCCATTTGCTTATGGATCCCACTCGACAATTACACCTTTGACGCTAGCGATGTGTGTGCTAGTAGTGATGACAAGGATACCATAGCAAGTCTCCCTAGGCTTTTCGAGGAGTCCACCTTGTTAATGATTAGTGCCTCACCCATTGAGCCAATCCAATGAACCCACCAAATCCACTTAGTGTAACCCCAACTCATCGATCACGATCAATAGGGACCGCCAATTCTAGACTCGTTCAAAAATGATGAGGCTCTCTCAGAATTCATGGGACTAAGGGATACGATCATGTGCAGAGATCACAAGGCTGGATTCAACATCACACTGGACACACAAGCATACTATGGGGAGACAATTGAGTCCTTCAGTCGCAAAAGAAAAAGATCGAGAATAAGCTTGGAGTTATTGAGTGAAAACCACACTGTGGCACTCTCTAACCATAAAATAGAAAAAATAAAGGATGCATCCGATGATGAAAACCTCCTCGAGGTGCCAGAGGATGAAGGATTCAATCTCCCCCCTACCACTCTACACCAGGAGAAGTCAACAGTATTGGCAGAACAGTGCAACCCTGTCAACCTGGGAACAGAAACAGAGCCACAAATCACATTCTATGCCCAAACACTTCAAACAGAGGAACAAGAACTATTAGCAGCATTCCTAAAGGAGAAAAAGGTAAATTTTGCGTGGACCTATGCAGACATGCCAGGCTTGGACCCTGAAGTAGTAGTTCATCATTTGGCCATTTATCGCAGAGCAAAATCAGTCAGACAAAAGCTAAGGAAGATGCACCCACAAATAGCCTTGCTTGTAAAGATTGAGCTACAGAAACTTCTGGATGTTGGCTTCATATGCCCGATTGACTATCTAGAATGGGTATCAAATCTCGTACCGGTCTCAAAATCGAAAGGGGGCATCCGCATCTACACTGATTTCAGAGACCTAAACAAAGCATATCCCAAGGATGACTTTCCACTACCCAACATTGACATGATAGTGGATATGACAGTCGGACATGAGATGCTCTCCCTAATGGATGGCTTCTCAGGGTACAATCAGATAATGATCGCAAAAGAAGACCAACACAAGACAGCATTCACATGTCCTTGGGGCACCTACTGCTGGAACATAATTCCATTTGGGTTGAAAAATGCAAGAGCTACATACCAAAGAGCCATGACATTAATCTTCCATGACATGATCCATAAAACAGTCGAAGATTATGTAGATGACATATTGGCTAAATCAAAGAAAAGACAAGACCATATAGCAACTCTAAGTGCTATCTTTGATAGGCTTGAACAATATAAGGTTAGACTCAACCCGAAGAAGTGTGTATTTGGGGTACAATCGGGAAAGCTGCTAGGATACATAGTTTCAATGAGAGGAATAGAGGTAGACCCTGCAAAGGTAAAAGCAATCCTTGAAATGGAAGCACCAAGAACGTTAAAACAACTAAGTGGATTGCAAGGTAGACTCTAATCCATCCGGAGATTCATAGCACAATTGGAAGATAAACAAATTGCCTATTCACACCTACTTCACAAGGGAGTAGCTTTCAGATGGGATGACAAATGCGAGCAAGCATTCAGAAAAATAAAAGAATATCTACTTACACCACCTGTGTTGATGCCACCAATTGTGGGAAAACCATTAATCCTACACATCTCAACAACAACAACCACCTTGGGGGCCCTTTTAGCCCAACATGATGAAAAGGGAACCAAGCAGGCTATCTATTACATCAGCAAAACAATGGTGGGACACAAGCTCAATTACACGTCAATAGAAAAAGCTTGTCTAGCACTAGTATTTGTGGCTCAGAAATTCAGACACTACATGCTAGTGCACCAAATCAAGTTGATTGCCAAAATAGACCCTCTAAAGTACCTTTTGCAAAAGCAACACTTACAGGTAGAATGGCTAAGTGGGTAATGATATTATCAGAACATGATATCGAGTATGTAGAACAAAAAGCCATAAAAGGACAAGTCATTGCAGATCAGCTGGCAGAAGCTCCCCTCTACATAGATAACCCACTCATATCAAAATTCCCAGATGAGTCCCTTTTTAACCTTGGTGCAGCAGACCACTGGAAGTTATACTTTGATGGTTCTCACACACAACATGGATCAGGATTTGGTGTGTTCTTCATCACGCCGCAAGGAGACTGCATACCTAGATCATACAAGCTAGCATTCCCTTGTACTAACAATATTGCAAAATACGAGGCTTTGACCATAGGCCTCAAAATTGTAGCACAATGGTGAATCATGGCATTAAAATTCTATGGGGACTCGCAACTTATCATCAACCAAGTCAACGGTGAATACCAAACGAAGGATGATAAGCTCGCACCATACAAGAAGGTGGTAGAAAGCCTCAAGGAATCATTCATTGACATCACCTTTGAGCAGATACCAAGGACAAACAACAAAGCATTCGATGCAATGGCGACAATTGGATCCTTACTAGACATCCCTCTCAACGTCTCAAAACATGAATTCCTTGTAGAACAGCTTCTCGTACCCACATTCGAGGTACCAGAGTCAGAATATGCGTGTGAACTTGTTGGTCCCAGCGATCTTTGGTATCATGATATATACACCTACCTAAAGTTAGGAATCCTCCCCACTGACATCACTCTGAACCTAAAATGCACTTTTTTCAAAAGGACTTCACGATTTGTCATCCTAGGAGAGACCCTCTTCCGTAGAAGTACTGACAGAACCTTGCTATGTTTTTTAAAACCTGAGGAAGCCTTGATTGCTCTAACTGAGGTACACAATGGCACGTGCGGGTCACACTCAAGTGGTATGACCTTAGCTAAAAAGTTGCTAAGAATAGGGTACTACTGGCCGACGATGGAAAGAGAGGCACACAACTTTGTCAGAAAATGCCTACAATGTCAATAGCATGGAGACCTTATTCATGCACCAGCTCAAGAACTGCATCCCATTGTTACACCTTGGCCTTTTTCACAATGGGGGCTCGATCTCATTGGTAAAATATCACCCACCTCATCCAATGGCCATAATTTCATCATCACCGCCACCGAATATTTCACAAAGTGGGTCGAAGCAATCCCCATGACCTACATCACGGGAAAACAAATATCCAAGTTCATCCTGAATTACCTCATTTGTTGATACAGTGTTCCCCAATCCATTATCTCTAATAATGGGACGCCCTTCAAAAATCAGGATGTCTGTCATTTGTGTGGAAAAATCAAAATCCAACACCATTTTCCCACTCCATACTATCCACAAGGCAATGGCCAAGCAGAAGCTACAAATAAAACCATCTTGAAAATCCTCAAGAAAACAGTCAATGACTCTAGTCGTAACTAGCATCTGCAGCTAAATCCAGCCTTATGGGCCTACTGCACTAGCATCTACACAACAACAGGCACCACCCCATTCTCTCTGGTCTACGAATCAGAAGCCATCCTCCCTATTGAGATCGAGCTCCCGTCACTAAGGATATCACTACAAAACCTCATCACAGATGAGGAATACAAGGTCACAAGACTCAATGAGCTGGAATTACTAGATGAAAGGTGCATGGATGCCCTTAATCATCTACAAGTGTACCAGAATTGCCTAAAATGGAGCTACAACAAGAAGATCAGACAACGCACTTTCCAAGTTGGTGACCTCGTGCTGAAAGAAAACCAAAAGAACATGCCAAATCCGGATACAAAGGGAAAGTTTGAGCCAAACTGGTCGGGACCCTTTATCATCACTGCAAGCTACAAATCGGGGGAATATCATTTGTCAACACCAAAAGGCGAGCCCCTACAAGAGACCATGAATGGTTCACACCTCAAAAAGTTTTATGCCTAAATCTTGCAAGGTATAGAACCCAAAAATACAAAAAACAATTAGAAAAAGGCTTGAAAAAATGGTTACCTTGATGAAAACCTAGCGAACAAGTGTCTTGGTGATAACAAAAAAAATTAAAAAATAGTAAAAAATAAAAAATTCGTCCTCTAGTGAAAACCACTTCGGTGGCGCTTTGGGCAAGTACCTTGGTGAAAATCTGGCAAACAAGCACCAAGTGTAAATAAAGCACCTTCCCCATCTACCACGATCTACATGACTGATTCCATCACTCATTCATCCACTCATCCGCTCACATCCATACCATAGTCTGAGTTGGTGTCTACACCATATTCCACCATAGAACTACTTGGAATTTCTAAGGTCGATCTATCCTTCCTTTATCGAAGTAGTCTATCGCACCACGCTGGGGGCACATTCTCGCAACATCAAATCAGATTCACATATATTCTTGTGATCTTTTTCAAAACCCATCAAAAAACCCAAAAACATTCAAAAAATCAAAAATCCAAAAACATCCAAATCATTCAAAAATTCAAAAACATCAAAAAAATCAAAAATCGAAAACATCTCAAAAAGTCTAAAAACATCAAAAAATAGAGTCACCTTGTCGAACTACGTTGTCTCTGAGCTTGAACGTAGGCAAGGTTGATCTTTGATCATCCCCCGAGATAGTTAGGGTCATTCCTTAGGTGTCTGTCACATTCGCAATCCATTTGCACACCTATTTGACAGTTAAGGTCAATCCTTAGGCGTTCGTCGCATTGGCAATCTGTTTGCCCATCTAGTCTACATCTTAAGTCAGTCCTTTAGACAATAAAATGGAAACCCATTTGTCCATCTTATCATCAAGTCAATTTTTTTTCATCCGAACTACATCGTCTCTGAGCTTAAATGTAGGCAAGGCCATCCTTGATTGGCCCCCGAGACACAAAATCCAAAAACATTGAAAAATGTGAAAATACCAAAAACAGCCTCAAAAAATTTGAAAAAACCCAAAATGGTGCATCCATTTCATTTCGCTTTCACCCGTGAACGTCTCACTCATAATAAAGTCAATCATCAATTTCACCCTTTGGTGAGTCAGTCAGAAGCAAGTTTAGTAGGTCCCAAAGTGAACACCTTAATCGTCAAAGTCTCAAGTCTAGAGTAGTAAGCAAGCAAGTTAGTCACCTCAGAGTATCAATAGCCTATCACCCAATTGACCCCATCAAAACCCTGATCACTACATGTCCTAGGATGAAGCTTTTCGGCGATGGACATAAGCATTAGGTAACCCTCACAGTAGTTAGTCTTGGCTAGTGGTATGAAGAACATTAGCTTGTGTGTTTACTTTACTTTGGTTTCTTTTGACTTATCTTATTTTGTGCTCATCCCAAGGACCTCTCGATGATGCCTAAACAAAATAGGTTTAGAGAGAAATGAATGGGGCAATGATCATTATCTTTTATCTATTGTGCTTATGGGATACGCTTGTAAAATAACTTAGTTATGCATGTTTTGTTTGGTTTGTAGGGAGGATATTTTAAATATCTTGTTGACCACATAGGAAAGCTTGCTTTTCTGTGTTTTGGTTCGAGATATTTAGAATGTCTGAACTACATCCTGAATAAAATATGAATGCTAAGTGTGAACAAGAATACTCCTATCGGATTTTTGAGTTAAAGTTCATCACACTAGGTACCACGCCATCCTGGTCCTTAATACCTCGATGCATCATACCTATGTGTGTTATCAAACATAATGCAATTGACCCTTTGAAAATCCTAATTCCTAGCAATGCAAATGTAAAATCACCATCATCATCCTCACTATCTCATTAATTCTACGTTTCTTCTATCTTCTTTCCACACTAACATGGTATTAGAACAGTAATAAAAATATTGCCCATGCATACATCCTGCACCCACTAGATAGTTAACATCAGAAGAGCATTATATCATATCAATATCTTAAGTTATGAGGAATAATATAAACATCTTAAGACATCATTACATCATACATTATCATCTACAACCATTATCATTACCATTTGCATCCATCATTAATACACATTACATCATTTAAAGCACGGAAAATACAAAAAGAAATGCATTCATTACATACACTGCATCACATGAACCATAAGGATAGAAACATCAGATATTTGCATGTACATCATAAAAGGGGTGAATCATCTCATATATATCATCAAAAATCACTGTTATAATATAGAATCGGATCAGGTGTCCATCGGATACATAATACAATAAGGCCAAAATACTGCAGCCCGTATATCAAAATGAAGCAAAACTGTCCTATGATCAAAAAGGGGGCGGGCCCTGCTAGCTGCTGCCCTCCCCATCCTGTCTCTCACCATGTGCCTCTGCTGGTCACCTCCCTGTCTGCTGAGAAAAGTCTAGCACTCCGTGGCCTGATGGCACTACCTATCGATAATGATTCCAATAGTACTCAGCCTCTCTGATAGCCTCTCTATAATCTTGAATATCAATCGATCGGGCCCGAGATGAGGATGCTACACTCTCTAACTACCGCCACCGACCTATCTCTTGATCCCTCTCAGATCGTGCCTGGTCTCTCTCTGTAGTCAAAACCTGTATCTTCCCCTGTAGCTACTGAATCAGCACATCTCGATGATAGGGTTGTCCTACGGGCTATCCTGTCGGCTGCCCTACTAGCTAATGTTGAGGATCTACCCTTGACTGATCATCCTGATCTCCTACTCGGATAGGTGACTGCTAGGCCCTATCCCTAGGAGGTGTCTGATGAGGAGATGCCTCACCTTGTCCTTTGCCTTGCCCCCTGCCACCTGCCCGGCCCCTGCATCTGCACCTGGAACTATCAATCTGGAGGGAGGTCTGAACCATGCCCTGTAGGCTCCAGTGACTCCTGCATCTACCAGCCCCTAATCATATGGCCATGGTCAAGCCACTAACTCCCTAAAGGAGGTCATCGCCTCGGCTGCCAGGATGGGCTGGCCCCATGTTGTCTCCCTAGTAGTACATGCAAAGATGGCCACATACTGGTCATCGGGCCTATCCTGTACCTCCCTAAACTAACAAGCAACCCTGTCTGGAAGGTACCTCTCAATCATGGTATGCTCTCGGCCCTACATCAGCTTGTCCTATCGAGCGAAGAAGAGCTACTGAACATCATCTCCCTAAGGACCAATATCCATCCACAGTCTCCAAACGAACTCTCTCATCTCATCGAGAACTTGCCGCCAGTGTGGAATACCACTCGTGCCAGTAAATGAAAAGTGCATCAATGCCCCGCCGGACCACCAAATAAGGGGATCATCTATCTCCAAAGGAACTGGTGTGATGTGTGGACGAAGCACTGAGATCCTCTCCCATCCCCACACATGCAGTAAAGTGCCTCCTGCCCCGATGGACCTACTGTCCAAGTAAACAAACTCGTGAAGGTCTTTATAAAGGGATGCCAGTAGTACCGGTCCCCAAATGAAGCACTCCCTCTAATGAACTATCTGATTCCATGCAATTCCCCATCCTAGACTGAAATATCAGCCCTGCCGATTAGGTACGACAAGGCCTGAGATAATAGCAGCAATGATCAATCGATATGTGTGCACGCGGTCGTGATATAACTCTAGATCAATCTGACCATCACAGAAATCAATGATATCCATCTGCATCTAGATCATAAATAACTTGGGTCCCGTGAATGGGCAAGCAAAGGATGTGCCATACATCCTCGAGTGTGATAGTGGCCTCGCCAGTAGGAAGATGGAAGGAGGAGGTCTCACTGTGTCATCGCTCTGCCAAAGCCGTAAGCATGCCTAGGTGAGCCCGAATAGGAGGGGCATACGCAATGTACCAAAGGCCAATGGCACCAAGGTGCTCTTGGACCAACTCAAGCATAGCCCCTAATCTACTCAGTACTAGCCATCGATGCTCCCATGAATAGAGTACACCAGGCTCTTCCTGCATAGGGAAGGTCGCCACGTCAGAAAAATTAAGTTTCAAAATTCAAATCTGCCTTAAAACTTGCAAATGCGGCGTTGTTTGTGAGTGCGACGCAGTTTGGAAAGTTCCAAACTGCACCGCTATGGTGGAGTTTGCCATTTTGGCAGTTGCAAAGTGACCCGCGTAGTGCACTTTTCATATGTGGTCCTATTTGGTGCAAACCCTAATTTACTAACTGCGTCGCGCAGTGAAGAATGGACATGCGGCGGACTTTCGGCCAACTAAGTGTTAAATTACAAACTGGCCCGCATGGAGCACTTCGCATATGCGGTGCAATACAGCACCGCACGGTTGCAGTAAGACACTTTCAGCGGTGCCATATGGCACCACGTAGTTTGAACCGAACCTTAACCCTATTTAATGCACGTAAAATGATAAAATTAAAAGATGGATAGGGGTACATACCACAGGTCCTGCGCTGACTGGCCGCTGATGTGTCCAAACCCTCTCCATCACATGCCTGGGAAGCTGTCATTGCACCATTTCCACTCAAACTCAGAGCTTAAAATTGAAATTTTCTAAAGGCTAAGATTGCAAAATGAATTGAAAATGACCCCTCGCGGTCTATTTAAGCCTAAAAATTAGGATTTTTTAACCTAATTTGACCTTCCAACTAGGGTTTTGGTCCCCTAAGCCCGTTTTCGTCCAACTGAGAGTCATTTTGTGTCCCTTCTGGCATTTTAAAGCAGTTTTCTAGCATTCTGGGGCATTTCTGGCTTGTTGGACACCTTGTCATCTTTTCCGCGAGACCATCCAAAAAATCCAAAATTTTTGTCCGTTCTCTCGAGGGGGCAATATCCAGTAATATCCTTCCGCTAGGGCAGCAGTGGGGCATTTGAAAATTGAGAATTTTTTGAACTTTTGATCATAGCAGTTTATTCTTTGAACCAATGCAACAAGTACATCGCTTCAAAGAGGGGCAAAATGTAGACATGGAAAATGTACAAATTCATTTTGGCACACCTAATCCCAATTACTAACAACATTTCATCTCAAATCAAATTCTCAGCATTTCATCACTTTCTATCCTTTAATTCAATAAATTACTAGTTATTGGATTAATTCTATCACCTCCTTTGATTAAATTAATCAGTTTAATTTAATTAACCCTACATTGCTGTTTAATTAAGTAAATCCTTTTATTTAATTAAAATCTCTAAAGTCCTATTAAATTAAATAAATTAAACCTTATTTGATTTAATCTAACACATTCCTTCTTTATTAAATAAATCAAATCATTTATTTAATGAATCATTTCCTTTCAATTTTTGACTTAAATCAATTCATAAATCCAAGTCTAAATTGTCACATCATCTAATTCTTCATTAATTTAATCAAAACCATGATTAAGTTAATTCATTTCCTTAAAATTCTCTAGAATGCAACTTGCACATTAAATCAATTACTTTGATTTATTAATTCTCCTATTTTCCCTCACAAAGCATCAAAAAGGGAATATTCCTTATTTGAATTCAAAAAGTCCAAGTGGACTCGGTCCTTCCAACAAGGCATTAAAAGCCTCTTACATGTCCTTGACTTTGAGCCAAGTGACATTAACTTCATTCCTTTTCCCTCTTCAACATGTCATTTCTCAAGTTTGAAATGCTACCTAATTGCATTTATTCGCACATTGGCCATAACTTGCACATTCCTCATCCAATCACATTTGGACAAGTGGCACAATGCCATTAAACTATTTTTTGTCCCATATTGCTTATTTCCACTATCTCTTCCAAGATTTGAATCTATAAATTGGAGACTCTTCTCCTCAATCTTCATCCACAACTCATATGCAAAGTTACTCTCTTCAAGTGAGAACTGATTTTGCTATCTTCATCCACCATTCCTATCATTTTCACATTTGCACCAAGATTATGCTCAAATCTCTTTGGAGATTTGACCATTTCTTCACCAATCCACATTTGCAATCATAGGAATTGGGAAAGGGCCAATTGCAACATATCATTGGCACCAATTCCCCCATACGATCATAATGCTATTTGCTTAATTAGGATTTACATGTTATAATTTTATTGTGTTTTTCATTTCCTAATTTAAATTTTAGATAGATGTATTTTATGGGGAATCCCTCATCGTTTGCTTGCATTTAGATCTAACACTAACAATGTTTGACTTCTTTGTGCATTTGCAGGTTTAGGGGTTCATAGTATTAATGAGTTTTTTCTGCTTTGCTTTAGAGACTTTGTAGTTTTGAAAAATCCTATTTGATTTAGCAAACAGATACGATGCACCAGGGTATGAATTACCGAGGTGACTTTGTATCTATTGCATGGACTTTGAATCTACAAACAAAGAGTATTTTTTATCATATTGGATATACGGAAACTTTGTTTAAAGTATATAATCGGGTTGCGTGAAAAAAAATTCGGACCAGTCACATAGAGAGGTATAGAACACCTAGCATGCAACTGCTTCACGAATTATTTCAAAACAACTTTCATATACTCAATAAAGAAAGTGTTTTCCATGGTACTATTACAAAAATATCTTACAAACAACAAATTGAAATGACGATTAATTTCCCCATTCCTTCTCTAAATCCTTATGGACATCCTCGAGAGATCTTGGGAATGAGTAAAGAAAATAAATCACAAAAATAAGACCACAAAAAGATTAAAAAAAGTTGCAGTATCACTTTCCATATTTGTCTAGGGTTTGAGGACTATTATCCATTGTCGATCATGTCTTCCGTAGGAACGGATCCATTAAGGCATATCTCAGGATGTTGTCGGTGAATTGTCAAAAAGATAGGTAATTAATACTTGGCTTTGTTTTTGTCTATGCTGTGATCAAATTTTTGTGATTGTTTTATTTAAGGTTCTAGTGTTTGGTGTTTGCTTTGTTTGTTTGTTTGTTTTTTCAAAGGATGATTGCGACAATTCATTTATTGTGGGTGATGTTTTACTGTTGTCTTTGATGATGGGGTGGGTTTTTTTATTTTTAAAGTTTTATGGTGTTATTTTTTTTTTCAGGGGACTAACCTAGGGCCTCGGTGGCTCATCAAAACATAAGTCTTTCCTACGTTGTACATGCAGAGGCTCGTAGTTCACTTGGTTTGAGTGTTTTTGACCTTTTTTGTTTTGTGATTTTTTTTAGATTTTGTATGTTGTTTATGATTTTTTTTGGATTTTGGATTTTTTAACTAAGTTGAAATAAAGCATGATGGAAACCTAAGGGGACTGACCTAGGGTCTTGGAGGCTATTAAGCCTTGCCTACATTGTAAACACAGAGACCATGTAGTTCGACTATTTGACTCAAAGCATAAACTATTTTTGGATAAACAACAATGATAATCTAGAATGATATTCCACTTCTGTGTCTAGAGGATATGTTGTGGGAAATCTTCTTGAACTAGCTATGAGGGTCAAGAAAATTTTGATATCTTAGACTATTTGAGTGAAGGAATAACCCAACGATGTTGTTTTATTTTTGTTATTTTTTGTATGTTTTTTATTTTTGTTTTTTTCTAATGTTTTTGACTTTTGTTTTTTCTAGTGTTTTTGACTTTTATTATTTTCTGACCATGATTGGATGTTGCAAGATCTAATCCATAACCAACTTCAAGAATTTTCCCCCAATAAAATGACTTTCCTTCATCAGTGACAGGCCATGGTTGGATACATGTTTTATGAAATGGATGGGTGGATGTTGTGAAAAAGTATCGATAGATAATGATGCAAGTTTTATTCACACATAGCGCCTATTTGCCAGGTTTTCACTATGGTACCTATTCTAGGAGTACCACAGAGTGGTTTTCACTTGAAGAAAATTTTATTTCTCTTTACTATTTTTCTTGCTTTTTGAATTTTTTTTATTTATATTTTTTATCTTTTTTCTTTTTTTTTTGGATTTTTACCCTTTTGCTTGGGGTATTCTAACACACTTCATCTGTAAAACTTCTTGAGGTGTTTATTGTTCAGCAGTTCAGCTAAAGGTTCTCCTTTAGGAGTAGCTAACTGATATGCCCCAGAGTCGTAGTTCGCTATGATGATGAACGAACCTAACCAGTTGGATTCAAATTTACCTTTGCCATCCTGATTCAATTGTACCTTCTAATTCTCCTTAAGGAATAAGTCACCAATTTGAAAGTTCTTGTCTTTGGTTCTCTTGTCATAGCTTCGTTTGAGTCGATTCTGATAAACTTGCAGATGGTTTAACACACTCAAATGCCTTTCATCTAGGAGCTCTAATTCATTCAGTCTGATCATGCCTTTTATTGAGAATCACAATGAGAGTATTTCAACCTCGATATGTAAGATAGCCTCTAATCTGTAGACCAAGAAAAATGGTATGGCACTAGTAGGTGTGCAAATACTAGTTCGATAAACCCATAAGGTTGGTTTTAGCTTCCAATCACGGTCAGCATCATTTATAGTCTTTTTCAATATTTTTAGGATTATTTTATTAGATGCCTCAACCTAACCATTTGCTTTAGGATAGTAGGGCCTAGAAAATCTATGTTGGATAGAGAATTTGGAACAAAGTTCCTAGACTTCTTGATTCTTGAATGGGCGTCATTTTTCATTATAATTGTTTGTAGAATTCCATACCTACAAATGAGATGATTCAAAATGAATTTTGATATCTCTTTTTTGGTGATGTAGGTCGATGGAATTGCCTCTATCTATTTAGTGAAGTACTTTGAAGCTATGATAATGAATTTGTGCCCATTGGATGAAGTGGGTGATATCTTACCTACCAGCTCTAATCCCCATAGTGAAAAAGGCCATGGTTTCATGATGGATCTCAACTCTTGTGTTGGTGCATGAACCATATCACTGTGTTGCTGACATTTTCAGCATCTTATAGAATGTTGAATGCATTCTTACTCCATGGAGGGCCAATAGTATCCTGCCCTAAGTAGCTTTTGGACTAGGTTAGGTCCACTAGAGTGGGATCTGCAAATACCTTTGTGGACCTCTTGTAAGGTCATTTGTGCTTCTTTTTCATTAAGGAACTAGAGTAACATACCATCTAGACTATGATGGTATAGGGTTTCTACTAGGATCATAAAGCGGGAAGTTCTACGGGTGAAGGTTTTCTTCTGAGTAGTCATTAGGTTAAGTGGTATGATACCGTGCTAGATATAGTCAAAAGTATCTTGGTACCATGGGGAGTTAGGACCAACAACAACACATACCATTTCTGATTTTAGGATGTCAAATGCAGGAATGAGTAGTTGGTCCATGAGGAACTCATACTTAGGCACATTCTGAGGAATATCAAGCAGTGAGCCTATTGTTGCCATTGCATCGACAACCCTGTTATTGATCTGAGGAACTTGCTCAAAGGTTATTCTAATGAAGTATACCTTAAAGTTGTCCACTATCCTTTTACTAGTATTCATTGTTCACCTGTCTGATTACTAGCTGAGAGTCTCCAAAGACACATAGCTCTTTTGTTCTCCATTCAATAGCCATTTTGAGCCCTGTGATAAGAGCTTCATATTTTGAGATGTTGTTTTTGCATGGGAATGAAATTCTATAGGCCTTGGGTATACTATCTCTCTGTGGTGTGAGAAATAGAATACCTTCTCTAGAGCCATGTTGAGTATGGGACCTATTAAAGTATAGAGTCCATTGGCATGTTTGTTTTTTCATCAAGACACTCTCATCTGGAAAATCCACCATGAGAGATTTATGATCATCTATGGGTACTTCAGCTAGTTGGTTTGCTATGATTTGTCCCTTGATAGCTCTCCTATCCACATACTCTATATCAATTTTACTCAAGATCATTACCCATTTGTCTATTCAAACTGTTAGGGTTTTCTTTGCTAGTAAGTATTTGAGTGGGTCCACTTTTGAAATAAACTTCACCTTTTTGTTTAAGATGTAATGTCTTAGCTTTTGTGTTGAAAACGCAACTAAGATACATGCTCTTTCAATGGGAAAGTAGTTCAGTTCATAGCCCACCAGTGTTTTGCTGATATAGTAGACTACCCTTTCTTTGTTGTTATCATCTAGTTGGGCCAAGAGAGCTCCCAATGTTGCTTGTGTGGTAGACACATAAAGTATCATATATTTTTCTGGAATAAGTGGCATGAGTACAAGAGTAATTAGGTACTCCTTGACTTGTTGGAATGCTTGGTCGCATCTCCCATCCCACTTGAAGGTGATGTCCTTGTGTATGATATGAGTGAAAGGGTGGCACTTATTTGCCAATTGTGTGATAAATCACCTGATGGATTGTACCTTTCCTTGTAAGCTCCTTAACTATTTTAGTATCTTTGGAGGAGGCATCTCTATTATAGATTTTACCTTTGTAGGATCCACTTTTATCCCTCTTCTTGACACTATGTACCCCAATAGCTTTCCAGATGTTACTCCAAACACACACTTCTTAGGGTTGAGTCTCATATTATACTATTCAATTCGATCAAACACCCTTTCTATATTTGTCAAGTGATCTTCCCTTTTGACTAACTTTGGTAGAATTTCGTCTACATAGTCCTCCATGATTGTGTGTAGCATATAATGGAATATGGTCATCATTTCTCTTTGATAGGTTTCTCCTATATTCTTTAGACCAAAAGACATTATATTCCAGTAGAAAGTCCCCCAAGAATAAGTGAATGTTGTTTTGCATTGGTCATCTGGAGAGATATTTATTTGGTTTTATCCAGAGAAACCATCCATTAAGGATGCCATCTCATGCCCTATTGTTAGATCTACAATCATGTCGATGCTTGGCAATGGAAATTCATCCTTTGGACAAGCCTTGTTTAGGTCTCTAAAGTCTGTGCATATCCTTATTTCCCCAGTAGGTTTGGACACTAGTACTACATTTGATATACATTGTGGATAGTCAATGATTCTGATGAATCCCACATCTAGTAGTTTATTTAGTTATACCTTTACCAGTAATGCTATTTGAGCATGCATTTTTCTAAGTTTTTGCTTCATAGGATTTTCTCCAGGGATGATAGCTAGATGATGTACCACTAATGTTGGATCTAGTTCAGGCATGTTAGCATAGTTCCAAGAAAAGTTTACCTTTCTCTCATTGATGAATGTTGTGAAATTTACCTTCTCCTCAAGAACAAGTGATGTTGTGTGGTATGTTATCTTTGGGTCCTCTATTGTCCCAAAATCTATGGACTCTTCTTCTTCTACAAGGAGCATTGATCTTTCTTGATATTTTCATATGGGGAGATTGAACACTCCATCCTCGAGTGTCTCTAGGAGGTTTTCACCTTTGGATGTGTCCTTTATTTTTCTCTTTTCTCGATCTGATAGAGTCATAGTGTGGTTTTACCTATGGGATCATATTTTTATGTTTTTCCTTTCATTTTTGCGACTGGAAGATTCAATCTCTCCACCAAAGTATGCCTCTTGTTCAAGCTCCATGATGAACTCTTCTTTGTGATCTCTAGTTGGTATATCTGTTCGAAGTCCCATGAACTCTGTGATTGCCTCATCATTTTGGAATTGATCTAGAACAGGTGTAGGTTTTTGTTGATCCCAATTTATGAGTTGTGGGTAATAGAGTGGGAGGCTATCATCTTGTTCTACAAAGCTTATGGAAGTAGGTGAAAGGGTTAGTATGGCTCTGGTGTCTTTTTCCCACTAGGTATCTAGGTCATCATTACTAGAAGTGGGGGAATCATATCCGATGATGAAGGAGAATCCCATTCATATTCATTAGTCTATTTTAGAATGGTAATAGATGTTGGGGATGGTTTATATGTACTGGAGAGGGAACCTATAAGTTCTAAAGTTGTCGAATATGTCTTCGATGGATAACTCATTGTCCATGATATGATATATATCTAGTACCTTAACGCTAACATAAGTTTCTTGTTTCTTCCAAGAGGTTCATCCGATTTTTGGAATAACCACGTCTTCTGGTTTATAACCTAGCCCCATATTTTTCTTCCTCTATTCCAATATGATAGGCTCTGATTGGCCTTTTTTATGTATCCCAAGGCCACCTATTCCATTATATCCCATCTGTTTAACTAATTGATAACCTCTAGTGTTAGGATCAATTAAAATGGGTTGTGGATTTTCTAGTTCTTTTTGGTCCTCCTTGTAGATCATGGGTGAGAAGTCCTCCTCAAATATTTCTTCATCTTTCATGTTTCCCCATCTATTAAAGATCATGGGCTTGGATATCATTTGTACTATCTTGATCTCTTTTGGACCTCCATATACTCTAGTTGTTGGTGGAAGCATTCTGATGCAAAATGTTTGGTTAAAATGGTAACTCCCATTACCCTTGTCAAGTACTTGAATCTTGGCTTCCATTTTCAGTTTCTCACTTGATGTGTTCTTGGGGTGTGCCAAAATGTGTGAGGGGGAAAATTTTATATGCAAATAGGATCAAACATGCTTGAAACGAGAATCTAAGCTAAGATCAAACACATTAATCTAAGATCTAATCCTACACATACGAAATGAAACTAAGCTATTTGAACATACATTTAAGGAATCTATGATTACTTAATTGAATGTACACAAAAATAATAGTGTTATCATCTTCTATTGGAGTGTATTCACCTGATGTTGGGTTGTTCTTATCACCAAAAAGCCTCCAAAGTTTTTCTACAAAATCTTGAAGAATGATGCCTTGGTTGATCGAATAAATGAGGTTGAAGCTCTAACAATGGTGGTTGTGAATGTCACCAATACTTTGTTATACAAATGATGTTGATTCTTCGATTTTTTTTTGAGGAAAGAGGTTTGCTATATAGAAAATGAGATTTGAAATGGACGATCAGGATCATGTTGGAAAATATCCATATCAATGGTCGAAGTGTGTTGAGAGGATTTAGACATGAGAAGATTGTGAATAGTTGATTGCACAATTTGGGTGATTGAGAAATAGATTGGCTAGTCAGGGTTTAGATTGATTAGTCAGGATTTTAGATTAATCAGTCAGGATTTAGATGGCTTAGTTAGGAAATTGATGTCTTAGTTAGGAAATTAATTGATTAGTTAACAACTTAGATTGCTTAGTTAGCAATTTAGATTGATTAGTTAACAAATTAGATTGCTCAGTCAGCAATTGTAATTTTCTCAATTAGAAACTCGGTGAGGAATGTGAATTAATTGATTTAATTAATTAATTCCTTTTTGGAGTTGAACGTGCAAATCAAGTTTGACTTTTGCAAACAAAGTTGCATTATTTTGATTTGATTTTTGATAAATGATTTGAATAGTTTTATTTAATTATTCAAATTTTGGAGGGAGAGTGTCATAATTAAATTATTATAATTTAATAATTTAATCAACTTAGGGGAATAAGGTTATTTAGCGACATAATTAAATAATTGGTGTTATTTAATCAATCAGAATGAAATAAAATGAGATTAAGACTTCATTAAGTAAATGTGATTTATTTAATTGGTCAAAATGATGAAACGTGAATTAATCAAATAATGTTGTTTTTTTAATTAATAGCAGAATTAGGGTTTTTAGGACTTTATTAAATAAATGAAATTTATTTAATTCGTCAGAAATGATGAAAAAGTGAATTAATTAAATAATGTTGTATTATTCAATTAATAATAGAATAAGGGTTTTGGATGTCATTTTGATGTTGTGTTTTGAGACATTATGGGATGATTTCAAGATATTACGAGATGATTCTGAGATGTTTCAAGTCATTTCGAGATGGTTTCGAGATGTTACGGGATGATTCTGAGATGTTTTGAGTCATTCCAAGACATTATGGGATGTTCTGAGATGATCATGAGTCATTCTAAGACAATTTTGATATTTTCTAAGTCATTTCAAGACATTACGAGATGTTTCAAGATGATTCTGAGTCATTCTGAAACATTACAGAATGTTTCGAGATGATTCCAAGTCATTCCAAGATATTCCAAGATATTATGGGATGTTGTGGTATGATATTAAATATTGTTTGATGTTGTTCGATGTTTTTTTTATTTTATTCGGGGTGTGTGATAGGTGTTAGGTTAATTTTACATGTCTACAAGACTTTAGTTTCTATGGCTCCTAATCTATATTTAGAGGGTTCATCTTCTTCATTTATGATTCAACATCTTGAGGCTAAAGACTTGTAATCCAACATTGGCAAAATCATCTACTATTGTACTTGAGGATGCTTGCACATGATTCCACATTTTTTGTTTATTATGATTTAGTGGAGTAGGACATGCATCATCTTCCAACTACATCCATTTGGGATGCATACTTGATAGACATTGGTGGGTTGTTTGTTGAGTATCATATTTCAGATTTGGGAGACATCATCGATTGCATTCATCTTCTCTTTGATGGAGATGATTCTTCTTTAGTTGTTGCGAGGGAATTCTCTAACCCTCTTGTTCATTATCTACATGATCATTCTTTGGAGTTTTATATGAGTGTGGATACTTTTTGGCAACATTTGGAGGAGGCTTCTTTAGAAGAGATTTCCTTGTCTTTGGATTGTGTTCTACAATTATTTCTAGGTGATTTTAGATTTTCTTCTTCAGTAGTGTGGCCTAGAATGCCTGTTTGGAGTGTGACACCTTTCAGCATCAACATGGAGACACTTGAGCATTCTTCAGAGACATCATCCATCATCCATCTTCTTGATATCCTACATACCATATTGGTTGTGTTTCTTCCTAAGGGGAGGAATGTTGTTTGATGAGATTGGATCATCTTCAGCATTCAATGTTGAGCTTCTACCATCATTGCAAGAGACTCACCATTAAGGGGGGGCTACATGGTCTCTCTTCTTCTTCTCTCTTATGGGGGGGCTTTTTTCTTGTATGGGGTTTTTTCTTCTCATTGTTCATTGAGAGAATTTTATTTTGTATTTCATCTCTTTTGGAGAGGATTTTTTCCCACTGGGCTTTCTCCTTTTCTCCGTCTATGAGAGATTTTTTTGCATTGCATTTGTACATGGGTACCTAACATGGCCTTGTGATTGGGACCCATTCTTGGATCATTACATCTTTGCATAATAATATTGTCTCCTAAGTTTCACTTAAGGGGGTTGTTGGTGTGAATAAATGTCTTGTACCTAGGAGTTTATCTCACTTGGTAATTAGGGGACATATTCACATGTTAAGTTTACTGAGGATATAAGATTCCTTCTAGAAGGATGAGTTGTCTTTTCTAGAAGCCTTATCTTATTTATGCATCATTTCCTAGGTAGTTAGTTAGTTGTCACATGTGATAGGATTAAGACACTTGTCATGATATTGTCTAATCCTATCTCTCTCTATGCCTATATAAGAAAGACTTCATATGTAAATTTCATTCATCTAAAGCTCAATTGAGTGTTGTGTAAGTCCAATATATCATTTCAATCTTGAGTATTGCATATTGGCCACATCTTGCATCCATTGTTACAATTTTATGTTCTTGCTTTTCCTTCTTGTGGAAGGTTGTTGTTGGTTTTTGCAGATGATCCTAGAGTCTTGAGTCCTTGAGTGACTCAAACATGTTCTATGAGCTATATCTCAACTCCTACAAAAAGGACCCTATAAAGGGTTGCATACCCACTCATTGGTTTAAATAAATAAAAGAATAGAGGTATATAATGAATTGGAGTAGAGAAACATGTTTGGAATATACCAGTGTTATTGGGTTATGAGGGTGACTGAGGTAGATTCATCTTTGAATGTAAGGGTTATGCCCCTTGTGTTAGTCAACCAAGTGTATGAGGGTTGAATTTCCTGGGAAGATTCAATATGTGAATTGTCTTTAACCTTGCACCCCAGTAATCTTAATAATTTTATATGGTGACCTTTGTATGGTTTGGATTAAAAGTACAACTTTAATTATAATCAACTATTCAAGATATGATATGGTTAGCTTCATCCTAAATCATACTTGGTTATCTATTTTGGCAAGTGGCCCTTGAGTAGTATTACAATTGAGATCATTAAGCATTATTCTTGTAGTAAAAAGAGAAGACTGGTAGATTAAGCGTTATTGATCATTTTATGTATTTTCTATACCATGGTGATTTATTGTGATTCAGACCCTGGGTTAAATGTGTGATTGTTGGGAAATCAAATATGAGTTGGGAGACTCAAGTTGTCGAACTACAGAGCCTCTAAGAAATATTTTGGCAAGGCCGTCAGAGACAATCCCCCAAGGACTAGGTCTACCCCTAGGTCTTTTTCTCTTATTTTTACTTTGATATTTCTATTCATATCTATTTTATTGTATAACATGTGACTTCAATTATCTTTCATATTATTAATTTGATAGTTGAACTAATTAAGTCTATTTCAGTTATGTGGATTCCATGTCACCATTTGAACTCAGCCATGATTGTCACAATAATTGGTTATTTGACTAAGTTCTTATAACTTTATGGATCATGTGTTGTTACATTTTCATGAAGTATAGGTTCAGGAAACAACCTTTTGGGAGTTATGCAAGCTTTTGGGATCAAAATTTGGAATATTTATTTTTTCCTTAACTATATTTTGGTAGAAAATTTTAGGCACTACAACATGATTCCCCATTAAAATTAATCTTGGATAACCTAGTCATGAGACTCATGTAAACTATCCAAGATATATATAACTTTCTACCATTCTCCCCGTTAATAAGAGGGGAGTTTGTCATCTACCATTTTTTGATATGTGACAATCTAAAGTGAAAAAGTTAGAATTTATTTCTTTTAGAGTCACAGTCATACAAGCATGAAATTGATGGATTCAATCTTAGCCCAACATCTTTTATATTGGTTTATTTTTCCCTATAAAGACTCAATTTTTTCTATCCAACCAAATGATGTAAATGACATACTCAAAGGCCATCTTCCACAAAAAACCCACTCTATAAGTCTCACAAAACCAGCTACATAAGTGTTTATTTTAATAAAATATAATTTTCTCTAATTTTAGGTTTTTTACACTTGTTTTTTCTTATCCTTTTCCTTGTTCTCAATTTATTTTTAGTATATAAGTTTTATTCCTTTAGTGGTTTGCATATTTATGGTACCTATTTTTTTATTTTTATTGCTAGATCATATGCATGGACACATGTTAGTCTTCATCTTAAATAATCTCAATACCTTTGCCAAAAATGATCCATGATGATGATACTTATTTTATGTCATATTATAGTTATTTAGGTCTAAGAATTTCCCACTATTTTAGAGATGCATCTAGGATTGTCCTACTTTCTATTTTTTGTGTATTCATGATATTCTTAGACCTAATCATGATGATATCCCTCATCTAACTCGTGATAATAATTACTTTATATCCATATAATTTTACGGTCTATTGATGGAATATCTAGTGAGGGGCTTAGTGGTACTTTATTTATTGATAAATATCATTCATCCTCTCCCTCACATGAATTTGATGATGGTTAATTGTTAAATTCATTATGGTTTGGTTCATGTTATTTCTACTACATATTATTAAGGAACCAATGCTAGATTTTTTATAATTCTACATGTAAGATAGTTGATATCTTCATATTATGAGAATATACATTATGATGGTACATTTATGAATGAATTTGGAGATAATTTAGTTGGTAAATTAAGATAACTATTTGATTCATATAATTTTTATTACACATTGTTCAATGGTTTATTGTTTGTTTTCATTGATTACTTCACTCTTAGACCTAGAGAATGCTTGCTTAGTGATTCTAATGGTCATTCCTTAGGAATTAGTATGTATCTATTATATCATGTTGATATTCAATTTTTTAGATAAATATGATGAATATTCTATGGACCATTTTATTTCCTTCTCATGAAGCATATTTTAAGAGTTATGATTTATATTATCATCGTGATATTTCACTTAGATTTCCCATAATCAACATAAAAGGCCCCATAGATTAGACATACATGCAGAAGAAGAAGAATAATCTCATGATGGTCTCTTATAATTTTTACTAGGATCATTTAAGTATGATATCCACATTATTGATAATCCATGTCCATTACATCTTCCCCAATCCTTACACAAGACATGGATACTAAAATGAATTATAATTGATAAAATAAACAAGAGAAGCTATTCTAAATATATTCAAATCATATCTATAATAAAATAGGTAAAAAATACACACTAAGAACACTAGATACACCTTGAGAAACCCTTTCAATAAAATCCAACAAAAAATACATCACCACTTAATATATAATAAAATACATGATTATATTATAGTGAAAATTTGACTTTTGTTGAAATGATGACTTCAATCATGTGTTTGATCTAAAATGAATATTTTTTAGTGGCAAATACCAATTGGAAATATTTCATATTGGCTAGTTCAATTTTGGCAAATATAATAAAATAATCAAGGGCCTAGATCACCCAAATGTCATATTTATTCATAGTAAACTATGTGTTTGTAATGGGAGATAACATAGAACTTTGGAGGCATGTTTTAATTAACTAGAATATTCACTAATACCATTAAAATCCCACCATGTACAAGGACCAATTTTGTCAATTCCATTACAATGCCATGTTGTAGTCGGATATATATAATCCCCTTGAAATCATAACACATATTTTAAATCATGGTCTCAATTACCTAACATTTACATCAACATTTTATTATCATGTGAGATTTACTACATGTTCACTCCATTTTATTATCACATAGGATTCACCCAAAAAATTTCTCCACCATTTTATAATTTGTTAAGTTTCACCAAATTAGGATTCATATAAAGCTATAGTTAAAAATAAATTACTTTCTTACACATTTTTTCCTGCTCACGATTCTAATTGACTTGAGTTTTGAACCTTTAAATCCTTTGAATAATTCTATTTTGGACTTCTTTCTTTGGTTTTTTGTGCCTTCTGCCTACTTTCTACCTAGAAATGTAATTTTAGTGAGATAATATAGGTATATTAATTAGTGATTCATTGAAAGGAAACTGATAATTTCTATATTGTTTTATAATATAAGATTCATCTTTTTTTTTATTAAGGAAAATATAGATTTTGAAGGGGCCCCAAAACCCTTTAACAGCAAAATAGAGGAAGATATAGCATGACCAAGTACATATCAAAAAATAGAAAGCTTCCAAATGAGAAGAACCATAAAAACTAGCAAGGAGGCAATGCCACAAAAAAACTAGCAAAAGCCTAGCAACAAGCTAGTCACTAGGCCAAATTCTTCAGGATGTTTGCCACCTCATGCTCTAGTTAGTTCATGTTGAGCATCGCCTTCTTTAGCTCCTACATGTTGATAGGTGCCTTTTTTGTCTTTCTCTTCATATTCTCTCTAGTTATTTTGCTTGGACCAATAGACTCCTCTTGTCCTTTCTCTTTTTCAGCATCTAGTTCCACAACAGTCTTCTCCTGATAAACATTCTCTAGATTATCAACCATCATGTTCATTGTATTCGTAGTAGATTTTAAAACCTTGTGGCTCATGTTCAACACCATTTGGATTGACTCTTTTATATTCTTGAGCTTGTCCTCCATAGCAGAAAGCTTGTCCTCATGATTACTCTTAAATTTTTGAAGATCTTCAACCGTTTTCTTGAGGAAGTCCACCATATATTTCTTTTCTTCCGTAATCCATAAATCAGTAGCCCTTTCTCTATCTCTGATTGTATGGTCAATCAACTCAAACCCTTCTAGTTTTCTGCTCATATCCCTCTTATTCAACTTAATTTCCTTAATCTCAAAAAGCACCCATCTCATCAGTCTAAAAAATTTTGCAGCCCCGTTGCGAGCAATGGAAAGGATGTCAACAGGGAACTCATGTTCGACTTTGAAATAATGGTCATTTGCTTTGAGGTCACTGGGAAACCGATGCCTATCCTCTCTGTCAGTGGTAGGGTAGGTAGAATACTCTGGCAATGGGGCTGACTTAGCCTCCTCATGATCAGAATCACTGGAAGGGTCCACCAAATCCTTTCTTTTGACCTTCTCCTAGGGGGAGGCAATATATTTTCCTTTCACCTTAGATTTAGCATCTTCAGATCCTGAGAAAAAAACCTTAGCTCTGCCTTTAGAGGTCAAAGAACTAGGTTTAGAGGGGGTGCAAGCTTTCGTCTTTCCTTTGCTACTGTCCTTCCCCAAATCCTTCAAGGTCAGGCCAACCTCATCCTCCAAATTTGTTTCCCATTCCTCCTTCTCTGTGTAACTTGCACCCAATTCATCCTTAGCAAAAACAGAGTAGGGAGAAGGGGACAATTGGTACAGAGCCAGCATGGCTTTAAAATTCTCAAAGATTAAAATAAGCAAGCCTTCATGAAGGATAGGTTATCTAACAAATTTCATGCTATGGTCATTAAGGTTGGTGTTCAAAGAGGTGAACAAATAGAAAGGAAAGGAAACCCTTACCCAATGTTAGAAGTGGTTGAGGAACACGAAGTGGTAGCCAAAGACCCTACTATATCTCCCATCCAAAGTGATGTATGCCATGATCACCTTTAACACCTCATGCCAAAGAAGCTTAATGTTCTTGGAGTCGTAGCTGCTTTTAGAGACCCTACAAAGGTCCTCTTTTTTTTTATTTGTCTTTGAAAACTTTTTCACCGCCAGATCTAAGAGTTTCCTATCCTTGTAAAACTTGAGACCCTCCATAGAAATCCCCGTCACCTTGGAAATTAGTTGCTTGTCGATGGTAACCTTTCTCCCAAACAAATTAATTTTACCATTCTTCCATTCCTTAGCAAAGTACCTCGTTACCTCTGCATCCCAGCCATGAAGTTTTTCAATATAAGGGGTAAGCCCCACTTCTTCAATAGAGGCCACACCTTATCATTCTTCCTCAACTCCTCACAGTCCATTAGTTCCACATGGCAGAAATCATCACCCATTTTGGCAGAGTAACAAACTCGCTTAGAAGGCTCCTGAAAGCCACACAAACTAGTCGCCAGAATACCCAGAAAGCATGCAAGGCAAAAAATATCAGAGTAGCTATTAAGACTTTGGTACTCCGACCTTCGATATGGAACTATTAAGTAGCAGTTCCAAGATTGCATGACTTGGCACTCCTCATCCATAATCATTAATTGATAGGGAAATTAGAATCCTTCCAGTGGATTCTATCATACTTAAGTAAGGCTATGACATTAGCCTCCAACTTGTCACCCCTTTGCCACGTGATTTTTTCATTTGCCTGAACACCCTTATTAGCAAAAACTTTTTCCACAATTAATTTTCCGGTAGGCATGGGAAATGAAGCAGTTCTCAAAAGAGCTTATAATCCTTTTAGAAAGATTAATCTAGCTTTCTATGGGCCATGAATTCTTTTGGAGGCCCTTGATACATTGGATGATATTGTTAGAGTCCCCTTCTAACCAAACATTACTGTAGTTCAATTGGTGGGCAAGATTTAATGCTTTGAATGCCCCTATGGCTTCAACAAGGTGGTTGGTATAGGTGCCCAAGGGGAGTGCCAC
The DNA here is from genome assembly GCA_007115665.2 of Sequoiadendron giganteum. Lineage (NCBI taxonomy): Eukaryota > Viridiplantae > Streptophyta > Pinopsida > Cupressales > Cupressaceae > Sequoiadendron > Sequoiadendron giganteum. Next base: position 281,379,266 of record CM021101.1, read on the forward strand.
CGCTGAAATAAAAATGCCATTCTCATCCCTTATCACTCCCCCACACCCAGTAGGCCCAAGATTAACCTTAGCTGCCCCATCAAAGTTAACTTTTACCCAACCAGGAAGAGGAAAGTTCCAATGGATGCCATATTTAGGACCCTTGGTTGGTTTAAGGGGATAATAGATATCAAAATTAATCTTCCAAGCATCAGAAACTCTTAATTCATAATCTTGACACCTCACCTTTCCTTTTGCCTTAGTTTTGTGGCTTAGCCAATTTAAGTTCTCTCTCACAGCTCTGATAATTTTTCCAAAAAACATTTCCTATGAAAGAGCAGAATCCCTAAAGATTCTATTATTATGCTCTTTCCAAATACCCCACACAAGGTGTGGGAAGATATATTTCCAAAGCAACTTTAGCACCTGATTGTTTGAGGGAGATTTCCACTGGAAGTAGAAGTCCAAGATAGAACCAGGAAAAACCCAGTTGAGGTTCCATAACTGCAAGACCCTGCACCAAATGTCATAGGCAAAAGGATAGAGGAGAAAAAGATGTGACATAGTCTTAGCCTCGACACAACAAATATAACATCTATTAGGAGGAGATAATCCACGCTTACAAAGATTGTCATTAGTTGATCTTTATATTTGATTCATCTTGTTGATCTTTATATTTGATTTTATCATTAATTGATCTATATATAAGATTCATCTTGTTGATCTTTATATTTGATTTCATTGTTATGAATGATAATGATTAGTGAGACATCTAGGCCCTATGGATCTAAATCCTTTTATTTATTTTCTCTATATAGTTTTATTTTTAAATAATATAGATGATATAAAAAACTATTAACAATGAGTTTCTTATGGTGATTCATGAACTTAAACACAATGACACATTTTAGTTTTCAATGTGTGAAAGATGTAGATTAAGATTCATTGTTTTGAAAGTGGTAAAGGATAATCATAAAAATTTAGAAACATAATGCCATAATTTGATAGTGTGTATGGTCTAACACTAGTCGATCAACATACAACATCAATATTTGTACCATTTATTAATGGACAAGAGAATACCTTGGAAGAATATTTAATATGTTGTATGTCAATGCTAGAGATTATGTTCTAGAGGAATCCCAATTTAGTGGGATAATAATATTAATAAAGCCACCTAGATGAGAAAAATTGAGATCCTACATGGAGGGGGAAATAAAATCTAAATAAAAAATGAGGCATGTGTGGGATCTATTAAGGAATTTTTAGATTGATTGGGTGTTAAAAGTAATAATTTTTTAAACTAATGGAGAATATAAATTAAGATGAATCTCCCATAGGATGTGTGTGTAATATTTTCACTTTAAAATATGATTCGTACAAAGATGAAAAAAAGAAAGAATGTATACATGTTAAACATTCCATGGAATATGATGAGTATATTAAAAAAGAGGATAAACTTGTATATGATGGTATAATGGGAGCTCAAGTTAGAAAGAAAATAAGAGTGACACAAATGGAAAAAAATATTGAGTGTTTCTTTTCATTTTTTGACTATCAAGTGTCTTATGATATTATATACCTAGAATATAATATTGATTTTTATTTTATAGATATTCCTAACTTTCCTAACACACATTGACCAATAATAAATAGATGGCAATGGGCAAGTTGTCTTGCTAAGGTGGAAAAACATGATATATAAAAAATAATAAAATAGGTGGTTCTTTATTGCATTATCTTTAGATGAAGCCACAATAGTGAATAGTTGGGTATCTATACATGTTTATACTATAAAAAATAATGTATTTCAAACTCATTTACTCTTTTCGTAAAATTAAGGAAAATGCAATATTGCATAAACTATGTGAGCTAGTTTAGAAATATTTGAATGAAATTAGAGATATGGATGACTACACAATTTCTAAAATTTTGGTGTATGTAGGGGTGGATGGATCTTCAATAATGCAAGGTCATATGAATGGTCCTTGTCTAAAGCTACAAAATTCTTGTTCATCATACATAATTTATATTTACTACATGACCTGTGGAATGAATTTAGCATTTATATTGTGAGAAAGTTTTCTAGAGTATCAAAAGTGGTTCAAAGATCTATTCCATGAGCTCCACTCATACTTTTGTCATTCAGTCCCAAATGGATATTAGAATTTTAACATTTCTTTCAAGGGAATAATTGTAAGAAATAAGCTTCTTAAGGATTTGGATACCCAAGGGGTCTCCTTGCATGGTCCAACACAAATATTTTTGTACAATATCAATCCTTTATTGGAGTAATGAATGAAGTTCACCAAAAGTAAACAAAGATATTGACCTCTAATTTCTTAATGTGAAAAGTATTTTACCAAAATAGTTAGTTTTTAATTTATCTAGGAAGGTCATATTCACACCACTCTTAAGCTCACTTAGAGAGACATATCAATTTTTGTATCACCTCATGTGAACTCACTAAGTGTCCCTACACTTTTCCATGGATTCCTACATGTGTTTCACTCTTGGAGGGGTATTTAGAGTTTAAATTCTACATTATCACCTCCTTATCCTTGCCTTTATATGCAAGGCTCTCATTTGTACATTTTACATGTTGCATATGATAAATGTTTTAATCTTACATATTCATTTTATGGAAGTTTTATTTGATTTTGCAAGTGATCTCAAGGATACTCTAACATGGTATCAAAGCTTTGAATCTGAAAGAACCTTCTCAAATCAAGGTTTTTTTACCCAATATGATGCAGAAGCATCCCGAGTGAACAAGTGATCAACATCAATAAAAAAAATCAGTTTGATTTTGTTGTTTTGGTTTTACTTTCCATTCTTTGTGGGTAGTTTAATTTGATTTCAATGGTTTTCGATAGAGGTTAATTTACATTGATTTTCAAAATGTCACATATCCAATTTTAACTTTGGGTAGGCATTTCTTCTTTGCTGAGAAGTTGTTGAGAAGATTTGGCATTGTTGTCATTGATGTCAAAACCTGGGATCTAGAAGGTTGTGCTTCAGATGATATACACAAATGATCTATCCTATCATGTATTATGGATGTTATCCTTGATCCAAATATGGTAGTTCTTCTTTTTGGAACATCTGTGGAAGACAGTTAATGAAGAATAATGAAGTCTAATCTTTTGATATTGGTTGTTGTGCTCGAAGCATTTTTTGGTTTCCTTGCTATCTGAACATTCATGTAGCATGTTACAATTTTTGGTATGTCTAATTGCATTCCTTCAGTTGGTGCTAAAATTTATGGAGATCAAGACTTGGTCTTGGTTGTGGCATTCTCATCGGCTCTGGAATATATCATATGTAATTCAAGTTAGCTATCTTTTAGTAATTATGCTTATCTTATGTATGACCTATTTATGGGTCTCATGGTAATGTGGTAAGGAGATCTCTATGTGGGACATATCCTTTGGATTCAATGCTAGCATACCAAGCCTTATTGAATATCTCAAGGTTGTTCTTAAAGATGACATGTTTTGCTAGGCTGACTTATTTTGTTCTACGAGTATATATAGAACATATTTTTCATTTTGGAGATGTAGTGTGGTGTGTGTGAATAGTGATAAGGGTGCAAAGGATTGTGTGAAAAGAAGCAAGGAAGGAAGTAAAGGAAAGTGTTAAGAAGAAGTAATCTGTATTGCAGAGGTTGTGCAAGGAAGGTGCGTAGAAGATTCTTGATCGGCTCTATTGTAGATAGATATTATGCTCTTAACCGGAATTGACTTCATGCATATGTAGATGTAGCTTCATCAGTTCATGTTTTGTCTATTTTGTAATCAGATTTTTTGAATTAATCGGGCAGTGAGCCCACTGGAAGTTAGTCTTACCTATAGTGATCATTTTGGTAGTGATCCCTTGTAAAAATCACCTTAACCAGTGTCACCTTGACTGGTGTCACCTTGACTGATGTTCTATAATTGAGAATTATCATTCTCCATGGTTTTTCCCATCTTGGGTTTCCACATAAATTCAGGTGTTCATTGTGCATGGTGTAGTTGTGTGTTTTCATGTTCATATCTATTTTGATTATCCAATTAATTTAAGATTGCTCTAGATCAATTAAAGTCAAGAAAATTGTGTTAGGATAACTAACCCTCTCAGTTATTCGAACTGTTCAACAATTGGTATCAGAGCTTGGTCCCTTGCAGATAGAGCTTAACTTCTTGAGGGAGATCTTGGTAGTTTTAACAAGATGGAAGGAGATTATTACTTTGATGAAGAATTGAAGAAAATGTTAGATGATATGGAAAGCATGAAATCTGAAAATGAAGAATTGAAACAAAACATCAAGGAGGAAAATGCTTGTATCTCAAAGCTAAGGGAGTAAATCTAAAAATTAAAACCAAGACACTAAGAGGTTAGCGAGGAATTAAAGGAGTCAAAGGAAAGTGTTGTGAATCTAAAGATACAGTTGGCTGAATGTAAGAAGACTGAAAAAAATCTCAAAGATACCATCAGATAGAAAATGGAAGAATGGAAGAAGACTAAAGAAAATCTCAAGGATATCATGAAACAAAAATTAGAAGAAAATGAGAAATTAGATCAAGCGTTAAGAAGGCTGAAATCAGAAGCAAGAGTATGTGAAAGTAGCATAATTCTAGATCAACTCTTTTCCCTAAAGAAATTTCACAAGGATAAGGAAGGACTTGGCTTCTCAAGTGAAAGCTCAAATCAGAATACTAAGGTTAAAGACAAAGCAGTTGAAGCTGAAGAAAGATCTGTTGTAAAAAGAAAGGTTTGGAACTCTAGAGCATCTACAAAAAGACCTCTGGTCAGGCAAACAAATGCTCAAAGGTACTTATCATTTAATTCTCATTATTTTTTATGAAAAAAATTTGGACATAAGGTTGTAGAGTGTAGAAGCAAGAAGGAACTGAGTACTTAATGCTTTAACTGTCACAAGTTTGGTCACAAAGAAAGTCATTGTAAAATTCAATTATCTAATCCAGCTAGAAGGAATGGAATGAATAATCTCTTTCATGGTTATTTCTATTTATGCCATGGTTATGGTCACAAAGCTAATCACTGCAGATCTAGGGTTCACTCAGTTGGGTCAGGACAAAGATGTTACAAGTGCGGTCAATTCGGACATTATGCTAACACATATAGATATGTTGCTTCGAGAAAGTCTAAAAATAAAAAGGAGGTTGCAAAATCAAATGAATCTAAGAAGAAGACCATCATGGTTTGGAAGAAAAAGGAAACAATTGTGGGGAGCCCTTCCATACCAGGTCCTAGTACAAGCTCTTCTGAAATCTAAGCCAACTTCCTTGGCTTAGGGGGATTTTTGAAATACATAACCTATTGATTCCCCCTCTTCGAAGTAATATTGATGTGTTTCCAACATGACTAAGTTTGATCCGGTTGGTGATGCATGATGAAGCTTAATCCAGCTAATTGAAAAGTGAAGTACAATTGCTGGCATCATCAATGTATGTTTTTGGCGATGAAATCATCATGAGCATTTAAGGATAAAAGATGGAGTTTCAAATCATTTCTCACAGTTTGCAAAGGAGAAGAGATTTCACTGAGTGATAAAAGGATTGAAGAAGCTAAGCATGATGATGGAATCTATGTTGGTTGATAGTGAATCCAGTGGTGGTATTCCACTAAAGCTGAAGGCAGTAGAGTTGAATGAATTTGATCATCAAAAGATAAAGGAAATGGAACTAGGGTTGAATACTGATGAATTGAAGAAGGTATGTGCCTTGGGTATGGATCTATGGGGAGAATTCCCTTGGATTGATGACAAAGATTCTATCTTATTCCTATTAAGTTGATTCAAGGATGGAAGCATCGTTTTGGAAAAATCCTATCCAATCACTAAGGAATCCATGGAAGCCATTATTGGATTGTCCAATATTGGTGACCTCCCTAGGAAGAAGACAATGAAATACAGAGACGTGGAGGAACTTAATGGTATCGATAAAGATCCCCAAGCTCTAATGATAAATAGAATTGTTGATCCTATAGTAAGGTATGTTGCTTATGGTATCTCTTACAAAATCTATTTTTGAAGTTTTGAAGGTTCTACATCGGCTATTGTTGTGTATCTTGCACATAAGATAGTGAAGGAAAATAATCAGTTTGACTTGTGTAGCCTAGTAATGGAAAACCTAATTGAGAATGTCAGAATGTCTTTGGTTGAGAGTTATCCCTTCTAGTTTGGGTCTTTGCTCATGTGTTTAGTATTCTACTTTTTGAATTTTTTACTGTTAAAGGAGAATGTTAAGTGGAAGTTAGGCATTCCTATTGGAAAGCAATTTTATAGATATTTGGAATGTATAAAAGATAAAGCAAATTTGTGCAAAGTTTATTTCTCATCCTTGCAGATGGATATGTGCTTCAGTGTGATAGTGTCTAGTGCTACACCTATCAGTCAGTTTGAGGAGGTTTCCTCCTCTGATAAGAAGCGGTTAGAGGTTGTCACTGGTGGTTCCCCTTCGGAACCTAAAAGGAGGAAAATCAACACAAAAGATGTCATCACTATCTTAGAAGAGAAGGAGAGGAAGAAGAATCTCTGCCTAGATCTAATGAATTTCATTCAGTGTTGGATGAGGGTGATATGAAAAATATTGGTTAAATGTGGTATGTCTACTCTCTGGTCAGTAGGCCTAGAATTGAAGATGCTTTAGTTGATTATCTTCTCAAAAAGGGTATTACTATTTTTGATATTTTTGACTCATTAGCAGATGATCTGGTAGAAGTTGTTGAAGAAAGGTTGTTGTGAGAAGGATCTAAAAGACATAATATCCAAGCTATGATTGAGAGGTGTGTCGAATCCAAACAAAATGTATCCAAACACATTGGTGAGACAAGAGAATGTATTAAGGAGATGTCTGACATCTATAGGTATTGTCTCTTGTGGCCTATTGTTGTTGATAACTTTAGAAGCAGAATTGAATCTATTGAATCTAAATTGAATGATATTGGAAAGTGCTTTGACTTCTTCAAAGATAAAGATGGAAAACAAATAATAAGAGTTGGTGAGTTGCAAGTTGATTTATTGTTTACTTAGAGATAGAGGGAAGACTTGGTTAAAAAGTTTTGGTTGGTCAAAGAAATTGTTGAGGTCTGGTTGGATCATCTCTTTGAAATACTTTCTAATGTAGAGGATTGTGAACAATAGTTCCTATCTCCAGACCGGTCATCATCATTTGAGCTATTGGCTCTATTGGACAATATGCGTGCTAGAATGGTTTTTGTAGTGCAAGCTTGAAAGAGGATTCTTCCAACTGTGAGAGAAAGGTACAAGAAAAAATTTCATGTGAAAAGTCTTATTTTTACTTGATTTCATGAATGTTCTTATTTGGCCCTTTTCCTTTGATGGAAAAAAGGGGGAGAAAATGAAGAGAAAAAAAAAGAGGAATTGAATTGCTTGACAAAGGGGGAGAACTTGGAGTATTTTGTTTGAATTTTTTTGTGGTTTTGCCGTCAATGCCAAAGGGGGAGATTATTGAGAAGTTGTTGGGAAGATTTGGTGTTGTTGTCATTGATAGGAATTGAATTGCTTGACAAAGGGGGAGCACTTGGAGTATTTTGTTTGCAATTTTTTGTGGTTTAAAGTTCTTTCCATTTTCCCATCAATGCCAAAGGGGGAGATTGTTGAGAAGTTGTTGAGAAGATTTGGTGTTGTTGTCAATGATGTCAAAACCTAGGATCTAGAAGGTTGTGCTCTAGATGATATACATAAATTATCTATCCTATCATGTATTATGGATGTTATCCTTGATCTAGATATGGTAGTACTTCTTTTTGGAACATCCATGGAAGATAGTTAATGTAGAATAATGAAGACTAATCTTTTGATATTGGCTACTGTGCTCAAATAATTTTATGGGTATCCCTGATATCTGGACATTCATGTAGCATGCTACAAGTTTTGGTATGTCTAATTGAATTCCTGCGATTACTAAAATTGATGGAGATCAAGACTTGGTCTTGGTTGTGGTGTTTTCATTGGCTCTAGAATATATCTTATGTAATTCAAGCTAGCTATCTTTTAGTAATTATGCTTATCTTATGTATGACCTATTTATGGGTCTCGTGGTAACATGGTAAGGAGATCCCTACGTGCGACCTATCCTTTGGGTTTGGTGCTAGTGTACCAAGCCTTATTGAATATCTCAAGGTTGTTCTTCAAGCTGACATGTTTTGCTAGGCCAACTTATTTTGTTCTACGAGTATATATATAACATATTTTTTATTCTGGAGATGTAGTGTGGTGTGTGCAAATAGTGATAAGGGTGTGAAGGATTATACAACAAGAAATAGAGAAGTAAGTGAAGGAAAGTTTCGAGAAGAAGTGATATGTATTACAGAGGTTGTCAAGGAAGGTGCGCAAAAGATTCTTGACTGGATCCATTGCAGACAGATATTATGCTCTTAACTAGAACTGACTTCATGCATATGTAGATACAACTTCATCAGTTCATGTTTTGTCTATTTTTTAATCAATTTTTTTTGTATTAATTAGGCAGTGAGCCCACTAGAAGTGAGCCTTACCTACAATGAGCATTTTGGCAATGAGCCCTTGTAAAAATTACCTTAATCATTTTCACCTTAACTAATGTTCTATAATTGAGAATTAGCATTCTCTATGGTTTTTCCCATCTTGGGTTTCCATGTAAATTTTGGTGTTCATTGTGCATGGTGTAGTTGTGTGTTTTCATGTTCATATCTATTTTGATTACCTGATTAATTAAAGATTGATCCAAATCAATTAAAGTCAAGAAAATTGTATTAGGATAACTGATTCACCCCCCTCTCAGTTATTCAGATTGTTCAACATTCTTAATATTTGATAAATTTAACTTCATTTGTCAAATCTTGTTCTCTGTGTTGAGTTAATTAAATGGTGATGTTATTCTATTGCTTCTCTATCAAAACAAGCTAATAAATTGAAGGGTCAACAAGCAAACAAAGTGAAAATTTAAATTAAAAGAAATTGAGAAGGGAGATGATTCATATTTCAAGAAGAGGACTTGAGGAAGGTCCATCAATTCAGTTGATAAGGAATACTATTCAAATTCTCTCAACTAAAAATGAAATGCCAAATGAGGGAATGCTAGTAGTGTTAAAAAGGAGTCAACTAGCTTTGAAAAGAGGCATTATGCACCTATGCAGGATAAGTAGAGAAAACATAGATAGCATAGGAAGATGGTGTGCAACCAAATTATAGGTGCATGGAGGATGCAATGGTTGTGTTAGTGGCAATGCAAGAGAAAGTAAGAATGTGAAGGATTATGAAAAAATTAAGATGAAAACAAGTTACAAGATGTTGAATTGTGCACCATTTAGCTTAGAAAGGGAAACCACATAGTGGAAAACAAAAAGACCAACACCAGGTAGGAGGGTCACGGATAGGATAAATTTGAGATAATTAAATAAAGGGTGATAACATATAGGCAAGATTTTAATTTGCAATACAATGCAAACTAGAGGAGATTGAGGGAAATTTGGCTTGAAGAAGATACAGATATCATTGATATAGATTTCAAGGTGGGGAGTAATGCATAGGGGGTGCATAGTATAAAGGAAGAATATGTATGTATGTTGATGATGTGGAAGATAAAATTAAATTCAATCAAATGAAGTGTAGGATATGTTGAGTCATGGCTTCATTATTAATGAAAGAGGCATAACAATCCCATGCAAGGAAGGAGTGGGTAGAGGTTTTTTCGATAATGGAGAGAGGCGTCACGAACAAAAGAAAAGGTATGCACAGTCACTTAAGAAGAGTTTGTGTGAGGCAATTAGGAGAGGTTGATAAAAATAAACAAGCTAAGCTTTATCTAACCTTTTTGAGCATATTTGATTAGACAAAAGAATTGAATGTTGACAGCTAGCATGTAACAAAGGGAGCCACATATTATCCAAAAGAGATGCAAATCAATGATATGGAGGTGTGAACAAATAAGGAGGTTTTACATTGAATGTATAGAGATAAACTAGTGTATGAAGAAGTGTGGGAAAGGATACAGAAAGAAAAAAATAGAGGTTGTAGGAAGAGGAGTGTAGAGAAATGAAGTTGTTCGTAACGCCTCGTCGTGGAACCCAGGGAACGACACGTCACTAATGCAAAACAATCGAATATTTTATTTTTTTAAACATTTAATAACAACATGTGAATCTTAACTTAACATGAACATTCTCAGGTTCCACAACTACGCTACTAAAGTAAAACATTAAATACAATTCCATAAAAACCATAAACAAGATTATGAGAGTAAATCATAACAAGATTACATTACAACAAAAGTTACATTACAAGTTCATTTACAATCAAATGAGATTGTGACAAATCTCGATACATCACAAGTCATAATAAAATGATACCTCATGTAACATCATGAGTAAGTACAATAAAGAATATGAACAAGAATAGTTGACGACCAAGTCCACGAGCACGTCCAATGAACAACTCCATGAATAATGTATATTCAGGAACCTATCAAGAACATACTCATCTCAAACAATATCACCTGCAGGGGACCCAATGGAAGAAATGGCACGTTCCTCCCAATCGTGTGGAACTCGAAAGCCCACCCCCCATGCTAGGAGATAGAAACAAGTCCTCAAGTCAAAACAAACATCAAGAAGAGACAACATACAGCACATGGTCGACATACAAGACATCACAATCACATGACAATTGACAAACTCCCAGAGGCAATGATACAATCATAGGCGACTCTACACAAGAGACCCATCAAATGTACAAGGACAGGAGTTTCATCACATAAACGTAATAAGTTACCCTGGATAGTCTTCCTAGGTTACCAGCCCTCTACCAGAGTTACCCTAGAAACCTCTAATGACTTCCAGCCCCTATACAAACTTATGTGGCATCAAAACGCTTCTCGAAAAGACAAAGTGTTTGATTAGCCATTCCAGGCCATCTCAACCTACTTTAACATATGCAAACGTTAAAGTACAAGCCGAGGAAAATATTATCTGAGTGGTTAAATATTACTACCCAATCCCCTAAAATCTTAATTTAGTCATCACTTGTTTAATACACTTCTAAGAGGTTACCCATGCAACCACTTTTGGGTCCAGCCCCTAACGAAAGCCACTCCTCCTAAGTACACATTATCAAACTAACAAGACAATTAAGCCAACATGCATGCAAGAGTGAACTTCATACTCAAAGACCCAAAATAGTTGAAATCATACCATGACATTTATACAACTCAATAAAACCACTAAACATGCATGGCAAGTCTTTCACGAACAAACACATTTCCAAATTATTATCACATAAAGACATAACGTGCATGACTCACATTTCTACATTTGAAATAATACAACGAACATCCAATTAACTCTAACCATGATTTCCAAAACAAAACTACATTTTAAAGCCTCTAGAAGATAATAACCTAACATATTTCAATACACAAACAAGAATAGACTCCAAAAGATATATCACTTGACCTATTCACAAGGTCTAATCTATTTGCTTCTCATAAACAATTTAAATTATTAACCATTCTTATGAAAGAATTAAATGTATATCATATATTATTCTTTCATCATAATTTACAAACACTTATTTCAAATTCATATATTACCTTATAAGCTATTTTTAAAAAGATACAAGAAGGCTTAAGATATAGCATATTAACATCTAAACGCTAATGTCATTGTTTGAAGGTTGGCTAAGTATAAACATTAACAAAGTAAACATATTTGTTTATGGTTAATACAATCTATATTAAATTTTAGGTAATATACTCTTTATATTCGAAAGTAATAACATTACATAGAGTCTTTCATTCTTTTCCCATGTAAAGACTTTTATTTCTAAATAACCACAAGAATTCCTAATAATAGAACTACGAATTCGATATGACTCTAATAGCTTTATTATCAAAAGAAAGTAATTGTAACACACGTTACATAAATATAAAACAAAACTTATACATTTCATAAGTATCTCCGCTCACCCTATGCTCGTATTAAGAGGTAGTTATACCCAAATTGACTATGAATTAAGACAGCCAATACACAATTACTCCACAGTATAGCTCAAGTCGATCAGACAGATCCCGCATGCATTCTACTCACATGAAATAACATGAACATAGAAATATACTTCGCCTTATATCACAGCCAACCACGCATACCAGTGGACAGAGTTTAGACAATACAAACTAAAAAAAAATACAAGTTTCTTAACAGGTCGATAATCAAAAACTAAGATACGCATGGGAAGATATAGCTCTGCCGCTACAATAAAAGTATCTTAAACGATGAGAGAAATCACTTCTAATATTACCAAGCATAAACTAACAAGCCCGTTAGTTTCTTCAAGCCACGGCTGAGGAAGAATAGATGGATGCACGCAGTGAAGGAGTAGTCGACCACACCGGGAAATATCATATTCTAGCTACACAATCGACACACAAAGTGTGAGGTGGATGCACACAGAGAAAGAATAGTAATTGACTCGACCAAATTCGCAGTCTTAAGGAATTCTAGGAAAGTCTAAAACTTAACAAAATAAGAAACTTATAGCAGCCGGCTAAGCATTCACATGAACAAGATTTTCGACAGAGAAAGGAAGGTAAAAGACTCCTAAACCATCGAGCCCAACCGCTAAGAGGTTAAGAAGTTCAAGAAAAGATTAAGAAGGCATAAAGCAGCCAACACCATGCATTCTCATGGAGTGGATTTCAATAGAGATAGATAAGCTATAAACTCAGGTGCAGGTGGTGAAAGCAGACCACAATGCAAACATCAACAGTTTCCTTACCATCTTCAGTATGTTGTAACAAAGTAGCTAAGGACTAAAGTATTAACAATATAAATGAATGATACCACCGCTTCCAATATGCAGGGATAATACCAACATATCCATTTAAAAGAGCAGCGACAGTAATATGGTTGGTATTAGAATGAACAACGAACCAGAAAATAAATAAGCAACAATGTTAACATGAAAACACGATTGTAATAACAGTGAAAGGAGGATTCACAAGAAGATATTCGTTACCCAAAGTTTAAGTGATAGGTACGGCTCATGCAATTAAACATCAATAGATCTGTAACATATAATCACCAATCTCTAGGGCAGACTTAGGATCAAAATCACAGAGAGAAAATGATAGAATTTGGAATTCGAAACAACTATTAACTGGGTCATTACGAATACAAGAGAATCAGTAAATAAAATCTACACTGTAATCTATATTCTCTCCCGTACAATACAAGGCATCAAGCATAAAGCTACAGATCTAGATCATGTAAAGATAATACAATGCAAACCATTTCCGGGAGAATATAGAAACCCATAGCTAGATCTGCAATGTTTTCATTTCTTATTTACCTCACAATAATTCCATCAAAATTGACATTAATGTTTTAATTTTCTATTGTGCATGCAGGTACCGAGACAAGATTTTTGCAGCATATTACCATCAAATACCACAAACCCTTTTTGCATGTATCAATTCAAGAATTAACAAGAAATTTGCAAGAAGAAAACCTGATTAGCTTTTCCGGATTCGAGCAACGGCGTAGCAAAAACCCCAAAAATTCAGTCCACAGCACTCTCACAGTACGAGCACAGCCTCCAATAATCAATTTTCAGCTTTTCAACCAGAACCACTTTTTTTTTTCTCGTGAAAACAACAATTCTTCTTTTCGAAAACCAATTGCCATTTTTTTTCCAAAAAAAATATTTTTTTCTTCCTATGTTATAACCTTTCTTTTGATCAAAATGTGATTCCATCACTTAACTCATTGTTTGCATGCAATTAAAACAACAAGTTCAACTTTTCAAACATCATGATCAAATAAAATATTTTGCAACTTTAAATCACAACTAATTGTTAAATTTTATCAGTTTTGAAAACATTGAAATTGTACAACCAAATCATTTACACATAATTATTCTTCCATAATTAATATATTTTAATAAATTGATTCCTCGATATTATAAAATAGCCTTTCAAATTAAACATAATCATTCATAGCCTTAAATTAAACAATTCAATTAATCAGTAATCATTTCAATACCATCTATTTAAATCATTTAATTAATCTAAACAAAACATTATGAAACATGACAAACATAACATGAAATGATGAACAACGAACAACACAACATAACGAAAAACAACAAGACATATGGGCAACAAAATGATACTCGTTCTTTCTAGAACGATGGCTCATGACAGAGGACTAGAATTATCTCCCTTCAATGAATTCCATTGGGCCTTTGCATGCTCAGACCTGATGAAGAAGGTGAAGTCGATGCCTGTACCTACAAGCTGCATCAAACTGCACGGTCAACCGAAACAACATATATAACAGAAGACACACCATGAAGAAGAATCGCAACGTAGTAGGGCACTCACGAATGAGTATTGCTACACTGTCTCCTTCACCCAAACTGACATAAAACATTACACCAATATCAATTACATCATAGTACCATCATTAACATTCAAGAACAACATATACCATCATAATAATGTCATCTCACGAAAGTAATCTAAGGATCATAAAATCAAGTGTATCATCAAATGAGTTTCACAACTAATCATGTAATCCATGACATAATGCATCAAAGTAACATAGTCTCAAAACAACTAACGACTAACAACAACTCAAAACAACTGAAACAACAATGTCATCTAGAGGGTCACTAAATTGTTTGTAATGTATGTTATGAAAATTTATCAAATAAAGTTATTTGTTTTACTTTTAAATTTGAATGTAATGATGTATGCAATCATAAGTTGATTAGATCGACAAATGAAATTATCAATTTAATGTTGGTAAATGTAAGACTTTTGTAATCTGAAATTTTGAGAATTTGGGAGAGGTTTGTTTGTTCTCTCTTCATAAAATTGGTATTAGAGCCAATGGTCTTGAGCGTGTTGACAAATCATCGATCGTGAGGAAATTGACTCTAGGACCTGCAGGTGGAAAGGGAAGTGAGAAAAGGTTTGGGGGCATAAATAGATCATTGACCGTGAGGTAGATTATGGAGAAACATGTGGAATAAGGAAGAGTAGCTTAAAAGTTTATTGCATGTGTGAATTCTTGATTGATTGAGGGCTAGCAAGGAATTATTGTAGTAGCATATTATAGTAGGTCCAAAGTGGAATCTTCATGAGGATAAAGGTATGATTGCAGTGTGGAGGTTGCAAGGGCGACTTGCAGTGAAGACATGCCAGGGGAGGGAATGGAGAGAAGAGGAAGTGTTTGGAGGAGGAGGTCGAGTTATTTGGCAGAGGAGGTTGGGCTATCAATGATGGAGATTGTTCACAGTCTCGAAGGGTGATTCTATCACTCAGATCTACCTTTGTGAGCCCGTGCTTACAAATTTCTAACCCAGCATGTCTAATGCAGGAGTATCTCGAGTGAATGTGTGATCAGCATCAACAAAAAAATTGGTTTGATTTTGTCATTTTGGTTTTTCTTTGCATTCTCTATGGGCAATTCAATTTGATTTCAATGGTCTTCGACAAAGGTTGGTTGACATTGATTTTCAAAATGTCGCATATTCAATTTAACTTTGGCCAAGCATTTCTTATTAATATTTGATAAATTTAACTTCATTTGTCAAATCTTGTTCTCTATGTTGAGTTAATTAAATGGTGGTGTTATGTTATTACTTCTCTATCGAAACAAGCTAAGAAATTAAAGGGTCAACAAGAAAATGGAGTGCAAATTTGAATTTGAAGATTTAAATTAAAAGAAATTGAGAATGGAGATTATTCATATTCCAAGTAGAGGACTTGAGGGAGGAGTATCTCGAGTGAATGTGTGATCAGCATCAACAAAAAAATTGGTTTGATTTTGTCATTTTGGTTTTTCTTTGCATTCTCTATGGGCAATTCAATTTGATTTCAATGGTCTTCGACAAAGGTTGGTTGACATTGATTGTCAAAATGTCACATATTCAATTTTAACTTTGGCCAAGCATTTCTTATTAATATTTGATAAATTTAACTTCATTTGTCAAATCTTGTTCTCTATGTTGAGTTAATTAAATGGTGGTGTTATGTTATTACTTCTCTATCGAAACAAGCTAAGAAATTAAAGGGTCAACAAGAAAATGGAGTGAAAATTTGAATTTGAAGATTTAAATTAAAAGAAATTGAGAATGGAGATTATTCATATTCCAAGTAGAGGACTTGAGGGAGGGCCATCAATTCAATTGATAAGGAAGACTATTCAAATTCTCTCTACTAAAAATGAAATGCCAAAAGAGGGAGCGACGGTAGTGTTAAAAAAGGATTCGACCAATTTGAAAAGAGGCATTACACACTTGTGTAGGAAAATCCGAGAAAACTAGATAGCACGGGAAGATGGTGTGTAGCCAAATAACAGGTGCATGGAGGATGCAATGACTGTGTTAGCAGGAATGCAAGAGAAAGTAATCATGTGAAGGATTATGAAAAAATTAAGATGACGGTAGGTTCCAAGATGTTGGAGTGCACACCATTTAGCTTAGTAAGGGAAACCAAATAGTGGAAAACAAAAAGACCAGCAGTAGGTAGAAGGAGGGTCACGGTTGGGATAAGTCTGAGATGACCAAAGAAAGGGTGATAACATATAGACAAGAGTTTAATTTTCAATACAACACAAACTAGAGGACAGTGAGGGAAAGTCAGCTTGAAGAAGATACAAAGATCATTGATATAGATGCCAAGGTGGGGAGTAATGTATAGGGGCAACATAGTATAAAGGAAGAATATGTATGTATGCTGATGATGTGGAAGATAAAATGAAATTAAATCAAATGAAGTGTAGGATATGTTGAGTCACGACTTCATTAGTAACAAAAGAGGCATAAGAAAATCCCACACAGGGAAGGAGTGGGTAGAGGTTTTCCGATGATGGAGAGAAGCATCCTGAATGGAAGAAAAGGTATGTGTAGAGCTAGTTAAGAAGAGGTTGCATTGGGTAATTAGGGGAGGTTGATAGAAATAAATATGCCAAGCTTTATCTGGCATTTGTGAGCAGATTTGATTAGAAAAAAGAATTGAATTTTGGGTGGCCACCATGTAATGAAGGGAGCCACATATTATCCAAAAGAGATGAAATTCGATGCTATGGAGGTGTGAACAAAGAAGGAGGTTTTGCGTTGGATGTGAAAACATAAAACAGTATATGAAGACGTGTGGGAAAGGACAGAGAAAGAAAAAAATAGAGGTTGTAAGAAGAGGAATGCAGAGGAATAGAGTTTTTTTGTAATGTATGTTGTGAAAACTGATCAAATAAAGTTATTTTATTTACTCTTAAATTTGAATGTAATTCAATGTGTGCAATCATAAGTCGATTGAATCAATAAATGAATTGTTGATTTAATGTTGGTAAATGTGAGTCTTTTGTAATATAAAAATTTGTGAATTTGGGAGAGGTTTTTTTGTTCTCTCTTCATCACAATAGCTTTCACACAATGCATCTTCGAGTCAAATGGACCTTCCATTGCTATTATAAGCTTCAATAAACTTAAGATTGAGTATCAAATCATCAATTTTTTAGAATGTGACTTGAAATTGTGAAGAAAATTTTTGGTCATATGAATATAAAAATTCTTATGTAGAGTATATTTTTATTTTAAAAAATCATCCTCTCTTTTTCATTTTTTATAAAATTAAAATAAAAAACTATAAAATAAATTCATGGTGAAAAAGCTTTCTTTTGAAAAATTAAAAGTAAAAAGAATCACTTATTTTTAAAAGTAAAAGGTTTTAAAAAAAAAGAGGGAACAACATCACTATTATGGGTGCATGCTCCACCATCCATCACATTAGTATTTTATCATCTTTTTGGCAATTTTTTGAAAATTTAGCCACTCACTAACTAATTTTAGCAACAATTTTAGTTATAACTAAATTTAATTGTAGTAAACTTTAGTAGGGCATAATAAAATTTTGTGGACCTCTAGATTTGGAGGATTTTTTAGCTAAATTTAGCTATGACATCATTCTTACATTAGTACATGTACATATATTTCTTGGATCCCTCCTCCATTTAAGTTTAGAAAATTGAATTCCAACTTCAAACCCTTCTAATTTGGGCATCCAATCTCCTAATTAAGTGAATATTTTTTTATTTGGGGTATTTTTCATGCTCTACCAAGTGGTATAATCAATTTAAAATAATAATAAAGTATTTTTTATGCTCTACCAAGGGGTATTTTTCATGCTCTACCAAGTGGTATCTCTTTATTGTATAATAATAAACTATGAACTAAATACATCAACCACTAAATTGTAATTCAAGTTAACTCAATTCAATCAAAAAATAAAGTACATTCAACACAATGAAATCAAACAATAAATAAATGCAATTACCCTCCTTGTGTCAAACTTGATTTACCTCCATTGCTCCTTAATGTTTTTCCTTTTGCTCTCAGTTATGTGTGGATTATGTATTATAAAGATCAATGAGAATGAATAAGATAAATGAATGCAAAACATTGAAGAATCATGGTTAGCCTTCAAAGAGGAATGAGGTATGATTTTATATAAAATTCTAATCTGAATGGATGATTAGGATTAAGAGGTGGATGACCAAGATCAAGGGTCAATAATCCTTGAGAGGAATTGACGAATGAGTTAATTGATTGAAGGATTTTGGTTAATTGTTTGCATGAGAAATTGATTACTCAGTTAATGGATTTGATTGCTTCATTAACTCTCACTGAGTGGGAGTGAACTAATTCAATTGATCAGTGGACTAACATTGATTATCTAGTCGACTGGAAGAGAGTGTTTGTTAAGAAAAAGTTGGAAATGCATGACATAATAATTAATTAAATGAAATAATTATTTGAGGAATGTGCAAGTGGGAATAAATAAATAAATAAAATATTTTATTTATCATTAATAAATGGATAATATTGAGAGGAAATAGGATAATTAAATAATTTAAGTAATTACTTAATTTAAGAAGTGTGAAAAGTGAATAATTAAATGATTAAAGTAATTATTTAACTTAGAAAGGGGATAAATGTTAATTAAATGACTAATAATTATTATTTAATTAATTTAGAAGAATAAGATAATTAGAGATGTAATTAAATAAATAAAAATGTATTTAATTAATCAAGATAGAATAAATATAAAGACATAACTAAATAAATAGGATTTATTTAATTAGTCAAAAAGAATAATGATGAAGTGAATCAATTAAATAACATAAATCCATTTAATTAATAGTGGAATATGATAGACAATAATTAAATAATTAAACATTATTTAATCATTAGGAAAGGATGGTAATTAGTGATAAAATGTTAAGTCGTAGGCTAGGACAATTTTAGGTATCTACAAAAATCATAGATTCTCAGAGGTCATCCTATATAGTACCTATTTTTAGAAGTTCAAAGGGCTTATTGTGGCACATACAAAGTCTTTTTTTAGTCCCAAATTTTTAAAATTACTTTTATTTTTTAGCACTACATAGTAGTGATATTAGTTCTTTATATTATATCAAAATTATACTTTCAACGTATGTCTCCATTTTGAGTATTTATAATCATAGTACATTAAATCCATCTTGTGGTGCTTGTAAATACATTATAAACTAAGTGAAAACACTATAATTACTTGGTGGCCTTCATTGATTGAATCAATGGGGGTATTCTTGTGATTATACTTTTGTATTTGTTGATTTTGAAATAATGTACCTCACACTAAATCTCTTCCATTTGAGTACTCTTTGTAATCCTCTTAATAATTAGAAATCAAATGTGGTTATTGTGGGAAGAAAAAAATATAACAAAAGAATGTATTCATAGAAAAATTGGTGAAATAAAGAAATTTCTTCTCAATCATGGTATTGCTTTACATAATCATTTAGATCTAGAAAGTGTATAAATATCATATTATGGTCTCACTTAGACATCTTGTGAGACAAACACATCATTTGGGGATGGACAATGTAGTCTAATGAATTATATTGATATCTCATATCCTCCATCACTTGTTGCTACATCTAAATCCAATGTTGATTCATCCATGGCCTCCAATGATTCTTTGCAATAGAATATTGATGTCAATTTTTTAGATCCACCACATTAGGGCATGTTTCTACCAAACATATAATCATTTTTTGTAGATTCCCAAATTGCATATTTGAAAGACACAATTGAGGACATTTTTCTTCTATTTGATAACTTTGATGGAGTTACATCACCCTCATTTTCTTTGGACGTACTTATTTTTCATCCTCTTCTTTTATCAAATTTTTATAGTTATTTGTATACCTTTGAGGGGAATTCAAAGAAATCATCTTGGGCTACATCATTATGTTTGGATCATATAGTACATTTAGAGACTTTCATCTTCTTTCCTGCATATTCCTATCTAAAATGGGAAATCATCTTATTTGCATTTGTAGCATCAAAATTTGCCACCCTTAACAATTTCACACTATGTTTTACGACCCCTTTAATTATAGGACCTAATTGAACCCCTAATTTCATAAATTATGTATTATTGACCCATTTTTAGAAATTACTGACAAATTGAAAGAAAAAATTTATTCATCTAATACTTTTCCCCCAAAACCTTAAATTTGAGAAGATAGGGTTGGGACAAAGACGTCATATGACGAATGAGTCCCATTATGGAAAATGAGTCCCTTTTGGGCATAAGTGTCCCCCTATTTTATTTGGCTCCAAATTCAAATATGTCAATAATAGCACTTTATTTTTTCAATTCAAATACCTAAATTTGGCTATCAAGATCTAATTTATGGAAATTAGAACAATTACATATAAATACCTAGTTATTGCATCATTTGAAACCTAACAAGAAAGAACAAGAAAGAGGTGAAAATGATTGTCAAGAGCATTGAAGAGAAAAATTTTAGATCTTTATTGAAGTGATTCAAGATCCAAACATAATTTTAAATCATATGTGAGTTTGTGCATTTTCATGTTATCATTGTTTGTGAAGGCTAACAATTTTTTTAGGTCTCCAAGCAAGAAAGATCCAAGACCTTGAGGAGATGTGCATAACTTAAATACTTAAATAAATCCATTTAAGGGTGGTGATTTTCAAAATTTTCTTTATTCACCATTCCTTCATATCATTTATCCTTTTATCATTAGCATTGCTATTGTGGAAGTGGAAACACTAACACAAGGTTCGGCTAAGGAAAGCCCTTAAATGACACAACCCTTTCTCTCTCTTTGAATGTGTGGGTTTCAAGAATGAAGGAGATTGAAGAAAGTTTGAAGATCCATTTTTTATTATTTCATTCAAAAACCTACACCTTGGCAAGCCACAGAAACACACCCACAGAGTAATCTGACAGATTTGCAAGCAAAATCAAGAAGCTTTGATCTAGCATCGGAGGATTGTGAAAACAAAATTGAAATATCTCTACAAGGACAAAAATTCCCTATGGATACTTATTCCTTCTATTGTGGTTGACTCCAAATTTATAAGATAGGTGCATAAAGCTCTTCCTTTTTCAAATTTGTTGGTGAATTTCTCTTGCAATTTCTTAGTTGTCTGAATCTTGCATTTTCATGTTAGGTCACAATTTAATTATGCTAATCAAGGAAAATTCCAATCAATTTACAAGGCCCACAAGGATCATATCTAGGTCTGATTGACTCACCTTCATGGTTAAAAGTTAATCCAATCACCTTGTTGATTTGCATCCTAATGATTCTCGAGAGAAAGGAAGAATTGACCCTAGGTTCTATTGCATTAAACTTAGGGTCCAAATTTTTTTACTTTTCATTTTGGTAAACCCAACCTGTTAACATTAAATATTACCTTCTAAAATTCAACCCTAGATCTAGGGTCTTACATTGGCTTGTTTTGCATTGATCATTTAGGTTTCATGTTTGCATCATAAAAGGCATAAAATATAAAAAGTTGCATACAATGTTGCATCATAGGTTGCAATAGGATTAGTTTCATTCATTTAGTTCAGATCTACATTCATTGCATCTAAAAATTTACATTAGATCATTGAAATCTGAAATTTTTCATTGCATCCATTTAGGCATCTTGCATATGGCTCAAAAATTAAAAAATTGCATTGTTTTGTTTCAAAATTGCATCAAAAACATCATTTTCAGATCTTGGCATCTTAGAATCAGTCAATTGTTCCATTTTATATCTAAAAATTACATTAAAAATTGTCATTTATTTTTCAAATATTTTCAACATTTTTATACACTTGCATTTTGAATCACATTGGCATAAATTGAGCAAATTTTGGAAAAATAGATACTATTGGACTTGTTAGTAAATAGACCCAAGAGCCTTAAACAATATCATACATAGTCAAATTTAATTTTTTTTTTAAATTGTCTAGGACACAAATGCCCTTGGGTGGCTTTGTCCTCCTATTTTTTTCTCAATTTTTTGTGACAGAGCTCTTTGAAGATCCTCTAAGCATGTCAAAAACTATTGTCACATGAAATTGCACCCTGTTGAACATACAATTCAGCATTCTAATGACACAACAGAAATGACCTCAAGGTATGGGACCCTGCACATATGAGTTCAAATCTCCAGAGAAGGTTAGATTCCTCTTTCAATCCAAGTGGAATGTGTTTTTCCAACCCAACATATGAAATCCTACCACTACCCTACTCTAACAGCTCATAGGGGAAAAGAGGAAGAAGGAAAACATGTAAGGGAAATGGGAGGTGGTACACCAAGATGAAAAATGTGTTTCTTCCTAAATAGGATTATACAACAACACTAATGAAGTGGTACCAAGGGACTCACATAGATCTCTATTTGGTTGATTCACAAAGGAAAACAAGGAGGTTAGAGTTTGACAGGGTGTTGGAAGGAAAAGGATATTCTCAAGAAGCAACTATAAAAAAATTAACTCAAACATATATGCATGGAAAGAGAGAAAAACAATTAGATATGTAGGTAATGAAATTACACAAACATAAAAAATCTAAGAAGAGACTAGCTTAATCAATTTCATGATGTAGAGACAAAAAGCCAATCTTTACAATTGTAGAGATGCAAAAAATACATGTCTACCAAAGAAAAATCCTAGAGGATCCAGAGGAAGAACCCTTAAAAAGAATACAAATATTTCCTTTAATCATGAGGCATAACTTCAAACCACAAACCAAACCCCAACCCTAACTAGGGTTAGCAATGAATTTTGTGTGTTAAAGGATGGAGTCATCTCGTGAAAATTGTAATTAGGGCATGGATCCATCAGAATGGTCAACAGTAGAAATAAACGAGCATGGGTGCCCATAAAATCCACTTTTAGAAGTCAAGAGGAGCAATAAATGTCATCCTTGAAGTCCAAAAATCAAAATAGGCTGCTTCAAAAGGTAGCTCAAGCATTAATGGCATCATCATGAAAAAACACGTCAAATCCACTAAATATCGAGGCTTCAAGCCCAAAAGGATATCTTTTTTATGCATTAAATGGTTTGGAGCCATGAAAGATCATTTTTTGGGGAGATCAGGAATTGGGCCTGTTTCATACCTCATGCCTCATTGGCATCACACCATTGGGGATAGGACTTCAAGCATTCACCATACTGCTTACAGAAGAAGAAAGAAGGAAGAAAGCAGAAAGAGTGAACTGTGAAGTCTAAAAGGTTACCTATTGTCAGGTGTCAAAGGTCAGGGAGAAGAGATAGCTCTTACCAAATAAATTTAAGAGGTAAGGGACAATGTCGATGCCTGAAGTCTGAAAGGTACTATTAGATGTTGGGGGTCAGTTGGGAGGATTACTTATTTCCATAGAAGTGAAAAGAGGTAATAGGAAAGCCTGATCATTGAAAGCCAAAAAGGGGCTATTAGACATCGAGGTTTAGGTGGGAGGATACCAAAAGGAAGTAAGAGGTGAGGGAGAATCTTGACTCTCGAAAGCTAAAAAGGGGTTATCAGATGTTAGGGTTTGGGAGGGAGGATTACCTTTTACCAAAAGGAAGTAAGAGGTAAGGGAGAATCACAGCTCCCAAAAGTCTGAAATCTTGACACAGTTAATTTTTTGAAGGAAGGAGTGAAGGTGAGAAGGAAGAAAGGTGGAAGATGAACGTCTGATGCTCGAAACCTGAAAAGATATTTAGAGGAATAGGGATTGGGAGGAAGCCTTACTTCCTACTTGATAGAAGGTACAGGGGAAGAGGGAAGCCTGACGCTTGAAGTCCAAAATCCTAAGAGGGATTTTGAAGGTCAAGAATTGGGAGGAAGACTTAACGCCTAAGCCGAAAATATGGAAGGAGATAAGAGAGAAACCTAATCCTCAAAGTTCGATAAATCAAGACTTAGATAAATCTTGAAAAGCCTCTTCGGGACTTCAGTGATTGGGGGTAAGGCTTAAGGCTTATTAAGAGAGCAATAAGGGTTAAAGGGTAAATCTGGTGGTCAAAACCTTAAACACTTAATAAAAAATAAAAAGAAGTTGAAGAGAAGGAAGATCAGGGGCAGTGGAGAAGGTATGCTAGAAGAGAGGTATGTGAAAACCTAAAATCTTGAAACACCAAGACTTAGCTAATTTTAGGACCCTTCAAAGAGAATTGATGCAATATGGCCCATGAAGGATCTCTTAGATTGATTATCAATTATGGGCCATCAAGGGTGGCATGAAATTTCAATAGGTTGGACTAGCAAGAGTTCTATGTGTAATAATTATTTGAACTTCTACATGGATCTAGTCCAAAAAGAGAGGTTTACTCGGCCCTAGATTTCACTAATGCTCAGATTGAGCTCTCACTCAAAAAGGGGTATTACCAAAATATAATGGTGAAGAATTGGTTAGTGAAGCCTAGGCGAGGAAAGTCCTAATTTCCCCAAAATTTGTACAAGAATCATTTTTTAGATGAGATATCTAATATAGTTATGATGTTGCACAAAGTCCAAAGAAATGAAGATGCTTATGGGTTTCAAGAGTGGATGTACTTTTTCATCCAGATTGTGCTTGATGGTAACCAGTTTTTAGACTGGGTGCAACTCATCAGTGGCAAGTTGCACAGTTTTCTTTTTTTCTATACCCTCAATAAAGCATTTCACATGTCCTCATACTTAATATATGCCATTTCAAATACCTATTTGTGGCCAGGCTTTAGGCCAAGTGATCTTCCCACTGGGTACCAATTTTTGAGTACTTTGACAAGCTACATCTGAACAAGAGCTTCCTTCAACACAGGAGGGTATCTGATAATTTTACCATGAGAGTAACCAGGGAATCGCAATGAAAAATTGAGATGAAGCTTTCTCTAGAAGCCATGTAGTTTGTTAATTTCTATGGTATCCATTTTATCTAGTTTCAAAGATTCTCTTATATAAGAGTTGGTGGTTTTACTATAAAACTCTCGAGGCACCTGAAATATTATTTTTTAATGATCGAGGTCAGCAGATAGTTGTCCAATGTCAACAAAAGGTACCAAGAGCGAAGAAGAGTGACAATTCAATTTCCAGCTGGTTTTGGCCCCTTCACTTGTGAATCCATGTCTGATGTTGTGAACATAGAGAACGAAATATCTAGGTATAATTTGCAAACCTATGATGAACATTTTCCTTTTGACCTTAAAGATTATATAAAAGATAATTCGAAGCTAGGACCTAGCTTCTTCCATTTTCCAACTTTGAAACATTATTGGGCTGACTTATTTGATGAATTTGAGGCGAGGAGAAGAAACTAGATGATATTGTCTCTAAGAAAAATAGTTACATATGGCTTGGGCTAGGATGTACAAGGAATTGAGGATGAGGAATCTGACCTACTAGACCCAATTTTTACTAAATTAATAGAAAATTGACACATCCATACTATGGATTGGAGCAATAAGGAAAAATAAGCAATTGAAGCAAGAACTACAAATGCCCTAGAAAGGACTCAGGAGTAGGTCACTAAAAAGAAAACAAATAAATCCCACCCCCAAACTAGGTTATAGAACACTCAACCTGCGGGAGGTAGTGGTCAGCCTTTTGTGATTACAAGAATCTCTAGAGTTGTTTCACATTCAGTGCCATCAAGAACTCAAGGTGACAATGATGAGGAACCTCCTGATAAAAATGTGTTTAAACCGACTTGTGGAGAAGATCTCCTTGATTTACCCCATTTGGACAAAGATAAAGAAGATGAAGGAGAAGGAAGTGACTTAGGAAACAATGATATTAGTTCTTCCTCCTCATCCCATCGATCATCACCTATTAGAAAGGAAAGTGAGACTCCTAAACAAATTTCTACTCTTCTTTCATCATAGGACATACAAACCAACACTCCTCCCACGAAAGAACACTATTCGACTCCTCCAGCTCCAAGGCGACCAATGTTCTTGTTACCCCTATTTGGCTAGAAGATACTCTATCAAATAAAAGGAAGGAAGTGCAGCTAGATCTTGATACGTTTTGTCAAATGCTTCAAAGGACCCCAAAGCATAAGAAGTTGAAAAATACTTCTAGGTTAATAGATGATAGCAGTTCAAGGAATATGTTCGAAAGTTGCAAATCCCACTGCACAGAAGGAAGTTACTCAAGCAAGTGTGAGTGACTTTTATATTGATAGGATTAATTTGGGACCTCCTCCAAGGGATGAGAATGTACACAATTTTTATGTTTCTGCAACAAGGATGGTTGAGAGGTCTAAGAAAGACAAATAGAGTAAGGATGAATTAAAGAAATAGGTTCAAATTTTGACTGAATGTCTAAAATCAGTCATCGATCTTCCTCCTCAACCAATTTCTCAAGTTGAATATTCTTCTAATCCCATGGTATCGATAAGAAGAGAAGTATTAAGTAAAATGAAGAGTTGAAAAACCTTCGGAAAATCTATTGAGGATTGGTGTGGCGGTTTAGTAAGGAAAGGTAATTAGATTTTTTATAAATCTCTTAGATGTCTCCAAAGGGTGAATACTTCAAGGTATGAGATTCAAGAGGAGATTGTCATTGCTAAGAAATAGGAAAGGATATGGATTCAATACACAATTAAATCAAAGCAACGATAAGATTTGGAATGGACAGCCTAGCTATAGATTAAATCATACCTAATGTTGTCAATGCTTGTTCTATAATCTAGAATAAGAGTATAGAGTGAAAGTTGCAAGTCACAAGACAAGGCTTGTAAAAACTCCAAGAAGTCCTAATTGAATGTAACACGATCTTGGAAGAGGTTCATAAGAATCTTGTCACTCTCAAGTTACAAATTAATAAGGGAGGAGGTGGAAACTATGAGAATGTCAAAGCCTTGGAGAATGACTTCAAGAAGATAGATGATGGGATTTTCAATTACAAATCATTCAATATTGAGAATTTGAGGAAATTTAGTGAATTGTACCTTATCCTATCCCAAGTGATTGGAATTATGAGGACTTATGATCAAAATATTGAAGTTGTTCAAGATAGCCAATTGGCATGGACATTATGAATGGGAAACGTAACTATTCCCCAACATAAGGAGCTTCCACCTGTTGCAAAGGCTTTACAAGTCCTAGAAAAAATACTTTTACATCTGTGGAATCTGGAAGTGAAGCACCACCATCTTAACATTTTAGTTTCTCTTATTTATTGAAAAGAATTTATAGCTTCAGTTAGTTATTGGCAAGAAAAAGAAGTGGTTACTCATCCACTTATTTATTAATGTTTAATTTTTTAAGTGATACTCTCTAGAATTTTTTTTGCAAAGACCTGATATTATATGATTTGAATACAATTCTACTTTACTCTAGATTGAAATCACTAGTTGTCTGTGTGCATCTAGTTTATGAGATAATTGATATTATTAAATTTTAGCCTGATGTTTCTATTTTTTCTTGTCTGTGAGTGTATGCATCTATCTCTATAATATACTAATCTTTTCAAATAATATTGGGCTTATATTTCAGTTATTATTTCATCTCATGTGAGCTTGTCTTTGTGTGAGTATTTTTATCATCTTTCCTTTGCATCTAATATTGGAAATATTTTTCATATCGGGTTATTCCTTTCCTACTTTTTGAAAAAAAGCATACAATGTGTTTATTTTAGTTTTAGTTACATTCATTTAATATCATACAAGGGAGTTGTGCCTTTCAATTTAAAGGATAATCACCATCCTAAAGAGGGTTCTTATCTAGAGTTGTTGAGACAGAGGCACCTTTCTTAGGGAATCAATCTACATTATCTCAAGGGTCCCAATCTTTTAACCAATAGATTTTTGGCAACTCCACTAGGGATTGAACGAGTTAGATAATATTTGAGTTTTCTTATTCAGGTTATACACATTGAACATTTTAAGCCTATCCTATATTCCTGAAGGTTTACAAAGTGAGAAAGAAGTAGGGGTATTTTGGATTCAATTTTTGAATCTTTACAAAGGAGTACTTTTTCTTACATTATCCCTTCTCGAAGAAGGGTTGGACCTATAATTAGATCTACTTCTCTTACTAGGTTGCCCCTAGATTTTTCAACTTCCCAAGCTTTGGTGTTACACAGAACCATCCTTCCAATAGTTGTAAATTTCCCTCATAATATGGCTAATCAACTGCCTATTCCATGGGGGGCTGATATTGGTCCTTTGAGTCTAAGGAACAACCTACTTGATCTACCTAAAGGCTCTCATAAAAAATTGCCTAAGTTTAGGGGTGATGGGAAGATTTCTCCTGAGGAGCATATTGATGCCTTCTTTGGAACTTATGGTGTGCTCGAACTACAGGAAGAAGATGTGGTAGTCAAGATTTTCATAGAATCTTTGGTGGATGTTGCAGCACAATGGTTCTACCAAATACCACATGGTTTGATTAGTAATTGGTCTAATATGATGAGTAGATTTGAAGATAGTTTTAAAAGTGTTGATGATGATCTCTCTTTGATAGCTCAAGTGTCACAAATGAATGAGGCAAGCGAACCTATGAGAGAATTTGTTGCTAAATTCAATAGGTTGGTATCTCATATTGATGTTGTTAAGAGACCGTCCAAAGAGATGTAGAAGTGTTTCTTTATTAATGTACAACACCCAGATATTGGCTTACTCCTAAAGAGACAATTGGTGAATACTTTAGAAGCCACACAAAAACTTTCCATTGAATTAGAAGATAATTTCATCACAGCAGAGAAGTGGAAAAGAGAGATGCATACAAACAAGTCATGGCCAACTGCTTCATCAAATCTTATGATACAGAGATAGGTGAATGATACTATTTCTCTTAAAAGACAGTTACCCAAAGGAAATCAGCCTTATCAAGACATCTCAAGAAAGGAAAGCTTTTATCTAGGAAATAAGACTCTTCCCTTGCCTCCAACTCAACAAAGGTTGGCAATAGAAGATCCTCTTGGAGACAACAAGAATAATATGTGCACCTTCCATCTTATGGTTGATCATGATGGATCAGAATGTCCTAAGATGAATAGATTCATGCAAATGAATACTATGAATGAATTCATTGAAGATGTTATTAAGGAAGGTAATTCTTCCAATCAGTATGGTGATTCTGCTAATGGGTACCTTGAGTTTGAACCTAATGATAATAGAGGTGGAGATTTCTACATCACTCTGGATGAGCCCACCTATGTCATTGTCACATGAGGTCAAAAAAATACTAATAAAAAGGTACTCAAAACCCTCCAAAAGTTTTACTTACTAGAGCTAGTGCCATTTCAAAAGGTGAAAATGTGCCACACATAGTTACAAAATATTCTTCTAAATCCTTCAATGTGTCAATTGTTGAAAAGTCTATTGGAGATTTTGATATTGTTGAATTCTACAAAAAATCCAAGGTAAAAATTTCACAAGCAAAAAATTTATGGATGAATCCTAAGGAGTTGAATAGAATAATAAAATATGTTAGGCTAGGATAGTTTGAGTCCCATGCAAGTTTAGATAAGAAAATGATTAGCTCTCAAGACTCAGCTGCTAATGTAGCATTCAACACTAAAAAAAATTCATCATACACCTTTGAGGAAAAACCCAACCCTTTTTATGTATCATTGTTTGTGAATGGGTTCAGATTGAACAACTACATTATTGACTCTGGTGCTTCAGACAATGTTGTTCCTGCACAAACTTCTCATACCCTAGGGCTAAACCTAACAAAGACATTTTGAAAATGTTACTCTATGGAATCTAAGCAGGTTCATTTGATCGAGAAAATTAAAGATGCACAAGTTGTACTTGTAGCTCATCCCAACAAACAACTCAAGCTGATGATTCTGGTGGCTGATATACCTATGAGTTATGTTATGATCTTGAGAAAAAAAATTTGTAAAGACCTAGGAGGTGAAATCTAGCTTGATTGGTCCTATGCTACCATACCTATCAGGAGTAAGAAAGTGTGCTTAGAGTCTGAGCCTAAGGCTAAGATAACAATGTTGAAATCAGAAGATCCTAAGGTGCAGATTTTTTTCGAAGAATCTGAGTTTGGAAATTATATTACTTTTTCGGATGAGGATAAAGAAGCCAGTATAGTTGGTCTGGATTCAAGTTCAAGACTTTGGATAATGGAATTTGATGGGATTTTCTCTATCTCTGGGTTAGGAAAGTTGGAGTAATAAGGTTCATTACTTAATTAATTCAATCATATTGACTAATTAATTAAATCACCTTTTACTTTATTAAATCCTAGAATTCACTTTAGGGTTTTGATCTCCTTTCTTAAGGATTGATCTCTTTGTAATTATTCCAATTTTGGTTAATGCATTGTTGCTTCATCTTTGCAGAGCACCATTCTGGTGTCTCTTGATCTCCTTTGGTGATAGGTCATTTATTTGTAGGTGTTCATTAGTGTTATGCCTTGCATAACCACCCCATCTTTTTTCTTGGTCAAAATGGGTCCCCCTTTGTTGTTTTTATCTTTTGTTGATTTTCAAACAAAGTTTGGAGTCTTTTGTTTTCACACTTTGTTTCCCTTTAGTTTAGTCTGTCAGAATTGGAGCCAAAACCAAATCGGGTTCTAAAACTTGTTTCAAAACTCATTCTGATCCCTATCCCGACATTCTTTCTTTTTGGCCTTTTTTGTTTTGTCTTTATCAGAGCCAGAACCGGAGTGGACGTTAAGTTGGTGTTTATTGGAAATTACAAAATCAGTTTCCATTCCGTCTCTGCCTCCGCTTTTTGAACTTTTGGTTTTAGTCTAAGTCCTTATGTTAAGTTTTATTATTTCGGTCTTTTTATTTTACTTTTGTTTTTGGTTTTGTTTTATGCTTGGTCAGTGAAACCGGACCTAGAACAGGAACGAAGTTTAGAAATTCATTAAGTTTTTGAATCAGTCTCCATTCCAATTCCACTCCCGCTGTTTCTTGGTCATTGACTTTTTACTGAAGTCGCACTATAGTGAAGTGATTGTTCTTCTCCAGTTCCGACTCTACTTAACTGCATTTAATGCATTAATGACAACTACCATGCGTAGGTAGAATCTCTAATTTTTACCTTGATTAAGGATTATTTTGTTAGATTATCATTGAATTAAATTTATTGAAGTCTAGTAATCTATGATCTTGGCAATGAATGAATGTGCGTTCTTTTAAAAAAATCTTTGAAATAGTTGTGATAGGCGAATTAAAATAAGCACCTTAGATGCATACAATGGTATAGATTATTTTGTGAATTGTATCATGATTTGGTTTTCTTGATCTGTTGGAAAACATTCATTGTTGAAGATATATGTCAGGATGCTAGATGAGTTTTGTTCATGTTTACTAGTTTACCCTCTGATCTATCTTTTTCTTTTGTTTAAAACCCCCTTGATTTACTAAAAATAGTTCGGTAAAATGAGTCATTGCTTGCATTCTTTGTTACCAGCACAGGCCCCTTGAATATTACAATTGCATGGACCAATTGGGTGACACCAGACAATTGAGAACCAACTACCAAGACCTTGGGAGTTAGAATACTATATGTTGTCTTTCTTTTTCAAGAGAAATAGAGTAGAAATATTCTGTTTTAACGTTGTTTGTGTCATTTTCACTATCAACAATTAGAATATGTGAGGTTGGATTATCAACTTCTACATGGTATCAGAGTGTCAAATATGTAGCTTTATGTTCATATTTTGAGGGATTCAATCCTTGAAAGAGTGTTTTTCTTGCATCTTGAGTCAATTTGGACCTCACCATTACATCCATAAGGTTCGAAATAGTCAATATTGACCTTTGTTTCATCTATTTTGGTTATATGATGCCTAATCTATGAGGGTTTGAATTTTATGAGGGCTTCCACTTCTAGAGCGTACCTACAATTTTGGAGTGTTTTGAGGCCAAACAGACCTCACCATTACGTTCAAAGTGCCCAAAAACCCAAAAATTGGTTGTCAAATCATCAAAATTGGACATAGTGACTCTGGGAGGCAAATGTTTTTCAATTCTAGGTCATATGACCTAGTACAAAACGTAATCCAAGAAAAAAATAAAAAACACAGTGTTGTAGGGTACCGTCGTTAGTTAACCGCTAGTTGTTAATGCTAATAGCTAGCCTAACTACTAGGCTTAACCCCCAAACCTTTTTGGAGCAATTTTAGTATTTCTGCCATAACTTTTGCATACGAACTCGGATTTTTTTTTAAAACATATCCTTGGAAAGCTATTTATGGGCCTAATCTAGTGGTGCGGGTGATTTTTATTGATTTTACTTTTTTGATGCATTTATTTCCATTAAAAGTCAAATATTTCTCTTTGTGCTCCCAGGGGCATAACTTTTGCATACAGACTCCGCTTCTCAAAAACAAATAGGCGTTGGAAAGGTATTTCAGTGCTCTTTCCATATATGTAGAGGTTTTTATCAAAAAAATTACTAGGTACATTTTTTCAAAAAAAATTGTTTTCACATTTTGGTGAATTACTTGGACATCTTAGCTCTTGGAAACTTCTTGTTTGCATGGGATGACTTGTTTTTGTCTGTTCTTCATATATTTCTAGCATTAGGTCATTTTTTGGACATTTTGAGATTCCATTGTAATCACTTATGATTTTGTAGATGCATTGAGATAAAGTGACATTTTGATGTATATTGTTTTTGGGGATTTTGCACATCCTATTGTGCCTATTGTATTTGCACTAAGATATAAAGTGCCATGGGAGGGTTGATTTTTACCTTTATTTTCCATCATACCTTTGTCAAGTGAGTGTCCCTTCTACGACAACAGTGAATCTTGTTGATTCTTGCCTCATGTGTGTGTGCATTAGTTTGCATACCCTTTTATTTGTAGGTTGTTTCTCTTACATGTACTTCTTGGTTTCACAAAGTTTCAGTGTTCTTGTCATGGCTCTCCCTTTTTCAGCATTATGGGGGGTTTCTATTATTGCTTGTTAATGCTTCCTTGGTTTCACGTTGGAGTGGGTTATGTATATAGTATTTGTTCCTATGTACTTTCAGATGTAGCATACATCAGTGGTTGGTTACTTCCATTTTGGTGAGATGGATCACTTACCATATAGACACTCTTGCATTCCTATTTCTGGAGGTTCTTCATTTAGCACTCTATCAGTCATCTTTCGATAGCAGTCTACAGCTTCATGCTTGTAGATGTTCTACCTGTTCTTCTTTTTTAGGACTTTATTTGGTTGGAGGCTTCTTAGTCCTTCACACCTTGATTTGGAGGCTTTTTAATCCTTCAAACGCCTTTCATTTATTTTTGGAGTGGAGTTTTTCCCATGAATTTTTCTCTATTTCTCCGCATTATAGAGATCTTCTCTTTGTACATGGGTACCTTACATGGCCTTGTTGTCAGGACCCACATTTTCTTTCATGCATTTTGTCCTTAGTTTTTTAGCTTCTCCCTAAGTTCATCTTAAGGGGGTGTTAGAGTAATAGGTTAATTACTCAATTAATTTAATCATGTTGATTAATTAATTAAGTCGCCTTTACTTTATTTTTCACTTAAGCTAAAATTGGACACTTTAATAATTACTTTATTAAATCCTAGGGTTCACTTTAGGGTTTCAATCTCCTTTCATAAGGATTGATCTTATTGTAATTATTCACTTCTTGTTTATGCAATTTTACTCTCTTGGTTTGCAGCGCAATATCTTTGTGTTGTTTGAATCTCTTCTACGTGATAGGTTATTTTTCTTGTAGGTGATCACTGGGTTCTATGAAGTTGGATTTTACAACTTCATCAAGGAGCAGGTGTGGTACTTACTTCCCCTTCAGGTGAACAATTTCCTTTTTATTATAAACTAGAATTTGCAAATACAAATAATACCATAGAATATGAAGCTCTCTTATTGGGGTTGGTTGAAATGAGAAGTATGGGAATTAAGATACTCAAGGTTTTAGGAGATGTAGAGTTGATTGTCAAATAGGTGCAAAAAAATTTACTATGAAAAATGAAAGGCTAAGAAATTATAGGAATAAGGTATGGGACTCTATTGAGTGTTTTGATGTGTTTTCAATAGAGGATGTTCCTAGAGAACTAAACTCTAAGGTTTATTTATTATCATTTTTTACTTCCTTATTACTCCCACATCTAGATTTTAAGAACAAATCTTATAGGATTGAGATGATTTACCGACCCAACATCCCTAATAATGTTAATCACTAGAAAATATTCAAGAATGATAAGCAGATACATGCCTTCCTGGAGAATGTTGAGATATTTTCCAAAACCTTTTTCAAAGGGAGCACCAGTGATTACAAAGAGTTATGCCCTGATGAATTAGTGACCTGAAGGATGGAGTCATTCAATTGAAAGGTAATAAAACTCCTAAGGGATTGGTCTCTTTGGAGGACTTATATGACCGACATGATCAATCTAAACAGAAAATGAGTGAATCCATTGATAGCTTGAGAGAGTTTGAAAAAGTAAACATTGGTGATCTTGACTCCCCTAAGTTGGTTTACATTGGAAAATGTTGTTCTCCAAAGGAGAGGGAAAATTTGATAGCCTTACTCATCGAGTACAAGGAAGTTTTTGCTTGGTGCTACAATGATCTTAAGAACTTTATGGATGGAAAATTCTAGCATCACATTCCATTAAAAGGAGGGATAGTTTCCTTCAGGTAGAAACAAAGGAATTACAACCCTAAGGTAACTGATGCAATTTTTAGGGAAATTGACATGTTGAAAGCCAGAATAATCTACCTGATTCATTATTTTACCTGGGTAACAAATATTTTTCTAGTCCACAAGAAGAATGATGAAATAAGAATATGTGTGGATTTTAGGAACTTGAACCAAGCATCTCTGAAGGACAATTACCCACTTCTAAATATGGATCATATCCTCCAAACAGTTTTTGGCTTAGAGATGATGTCCATGTTGGACAGTTTCTCTAGCTATAATCAAATTAGTGTGGTGGGATAAGATCAACATAAAACGACATTCACCATGCCTTGGGGAACCTTCACCTACAATAGGATGATTTTCAGACTTATTAATTTTGGGATGATATTTCAAAGGGTCGTGGACTTATCCTTTGGAGATCTTAGGAATAAGGTCATAGTCATCTACCTTGATGACTTGATGGTGTTTTCTAAGAAAAGATAAAATCATTTGAGGGAATTGGAGTAAGTAATGCAAAGGTGTAAAGAGCATGGTATCTCCCTTAACCCTAAAAATATAAAATTTGGAGTTATTGATGGTAATTTGTTAGGTCACATAGTGGACCTAGAGTGAGTTAAATCTATTCATAAACTAAGTCTTCCCTCTAGAAAAATGGGTGTGAGATATTTCTTTGGTTAAGTTAATTTCTTAAGGAAGTTTGTTATGGATTTCTATGAGATTACCAAGCATATAATGGAGATGATGAAAGAAAAACAAGTTTTCAAGAGGAATGAAGCTGGAAAGAAAGACTTTAATGACATCAAAGAAGCTATTCCTCAGGCTCTTATTCTAGTCTACCCTGATTTCAAAAAGGATTTTATCATTTACTATTATACTTTAGAGCACACTGTATCTACTATCTTACTCTAGACTGATGAGCAGAATGTGCAAGCACCCATCACCTTCATCAGCATACCATTGAAGAAGCATGAGCTTAATTACTCCTAAATAGAAAAGCATACTTATGTAGTGGTTAAATTGGAAAAACAATTTTGTCTCTATATACTATATTTTTATTCAGTTGTGTATGTGTTGGACCCTATTATTAAGAGAATCCTCATTCAGTAGGAAATCGATTGCAACAAAAGAGGAGGATGGATTGCTAAGGTGCAAGAATATGACTTAGATCGCAAGCCTACAAAATTAGTCCAAGGAAGAGGACTCTGTACACTAATGGTAGAAGATCGTAATGAGCAAGAAGATGAATATCTCCCTTTGGTTTTGATTGTCAACCTCTAGGATGAATGGTTCTCAAATATAGCTTATTAACTCACCTATGGAGAGTGACCGAAGCACCTTTCAGGGAAGTGGAAGAGGAATCTGAATTTGAAGGCAGCTAAGTGCATAATCTAGGAAGACACATTGTACAAAAGAGGATTAGATGGTGCATTCTAGAAATGCATGGACAAAGATCAGCAAGAGAGGTTGTTAGGAATGTTTCATAATGAGGTGTGTGGACATTCTTCTTCAACCATGATTGCCTTAAAAAATTTGAGGCATGGTTATTATGGGCTAGTTATGTTCAAAGATGCCTATTTCTAGGTAGCAAGATGTGAAAAATGTGATATGTTTTTAGGTAGACCCCAGTTAGCAGTGCTTCCTCTTAGTCATTTTGTAATTGATGGAACCTTCCAATAGTGGGGCCTTGATTTCATAGGGCCCATTGGCCCCTAATTTAGTAGAGGACATACGCATATTCTCATAGTGACAAATTACTCTACTAAATAGGTTGAGTCAATTCTTGTGAAGAGAACTACTTCGGAGGTAGTTTGTGACTTCATCAAGGAGAAAATCCTTGTCAAGTTTTGGGTACCCCACAAGCTAGTCCTTGATAATGCAATGATTTTCTCCTCCAGCGAGATATCATTTTTTTGCTATGACTATAAAATCTCCTTATCACACTCAACTGATTACTATCCTCAAGGAAATAGTTAGGTCGAATCCAACAATAGAAATTTGGTAAGTATCATTAAGAAGTTGGTGAATGAGAATCAATAAGATTGGTATAATAAACTCTATGAGGTTTTGTGGGTAGATAGAACAACTCCAAAGAAATAAATTAGAACGAATCCTTTTGATTTGGTATATGGAGTGGGAAGTGTATTGCCTCTTCCATTAGAACTATTCGCCTATAAATTGCATATTGTAGTTGAGGATTAGGAATTCCATGATGCCCTAGAAAAGAGAATCTTGTACTTGGCTAAGATTGAAGAACAACGAGATGAGATGGTGGATAAATTAATCATGCATCATGCCAAGGTCAAGAATATTTTTAATAAGAATTCCAAACAAAGGAAATTTATGGTCAAAGATTCAATTCTACGATGGGATAAACACAAGGAGCCAAAGGGTGCTCATAAAAATTTTGATGCTCTCTAGACCGGTCCATTCAAGATCACTCATGAATTTGGACCTAATATCTTTCATTTGGATTATTTCAATGATACTCTACCTATTCCTTATAATGGTCAAGATCTCAAACTCTACTAGATTTGATTACCCTTTGGGGTTTCTCTTTGTAAATAGTTAGCTTAAGGTTCTACTCTAGCTTTGGTTGTGTCTTCTTTTGTATCTGGGAGTTTCAGTTCAAATAATATTTTGAATTTGTTGCCTAATGGATAAAGCACTGATCATGCAAGTTTTTCTTTTGGGTTCTTCACTCCATCCTTATCATTCTTTGTCCCTAGTTAGAGCTAGTTGTTATCGTGCTTTTGGTCATCCCTAGGAAATTTATTTTATTCCTAATTTTGGCTAAGTTATGAGTTCACATGTTTTGATTAAATAATATAACTCGAGTGTTGTTTACCAATGTTTCTCTAATCTTACATTTTCCCACCAGGAGACTTTCCTTTGCTTTATCTTTAACACTGGAAGTGTTTTGTTAAGTTCATAGAATTCTCCCATTTACTACCCAAAGAAAGAACAACTAATTTTTCAAGCACTAATTGAAAATTGAGTGGTGTTTTACATGAAAGGGTGAACCTAGGTAGTGTTATATAAAGTTATGTGAACTACCTATCTCTTTGCCCTTTAGTCATTCATTTTCAAATTTTAGAAAATTAGTTGCAATAAAGTGGTGATATGAAAGTCAACACGTGCCTACATGACATGAGGATGTCATTTAATTTCTATCTACTCACACATTTCCCATGGGGAATTAAAAGGAAATTTGTGCAAGAAACATTCTTCAGCTGCAACATTAACACAAAGAGATGTGGTGAGGAAGAGCACACTGATGCAGATTTTCATCCTTTGAATTCAAGTGTTTTGAGGTATTTACATCTTAGCTACTCCTTTTAAATTGCAGTTTCCAAGCTTAATTCTCTTTGCATTGTAATCTACTCGTTGAAAGACCATTTGAACCCTAGAATTCTAGATGGCAACAATTAAGTGTCAGGGTTATGAGTATATCTTAGGGTTAACCTATGGCATGTCTGAGACAAGTGACACCAAGCTTGGGCAAGTGAATATGAGTGAATTTAGAGAAACATTCAATGCACCCAATCCACTCCCCATCATGTAGAAGGTAGTCGATAGTGGATTGGTTGAAGCAGTTGCATTTCTTGTAGCAGTCTAATGCCCAGATCTAATTCTTGAATGCATCAAGCATTATAATTCTCAAGCTCAAGAAATTAGAATAGAAGTTAATTGGTTGGTGGTTGAGATTCAAAGAACCACCTTTAACTCATGAATGAAGATTCTGAAAAGAGAGGTTTACTCGACCCTAGATTTCACTAATGCTCAGATTGAGTTCTCACTCAAAAAGGGGTATTACCAAAATATAATGATGAATAATTGGTTGGAAAATCCTATGTGAGGAAAGTCCCAATTGCCCCAGAATTTGCACAGGAATCACTTTGTAGATGAGATATTTGATATATTATGATGTTGCACAAATTCCAAGGAAATGAAGATGATTATGGGTTTCAAGAGTGGATGTGCTTTTTTGTCCAAATTATGCTTGATGGTTACCAATTTTTAGACTAGACACAAATCATCAGTGATGGTCTATACAGTTTTCTTTTTTTCTACACCCTCAATAAAGAATTTCACATGTCCTCATACATAATATATGCCATTGTGAATACCAAGTCATGGCTAGGCTTGAGGCTAAGTGATCTTCCCCAAGAACAGGTACCAATTTTTTAGTACTTTGACAAGCTACAACTAAACAAGAGTTTCCTTCATCACAAGAGGGTATCTGATATTTTTACCATGAGAGTAACCTAGGAATTGCAAGGAAAAATCAAGATGTAGCTTTCTCTAGAAGCCATGTAATTTGTTAATTTATATGGCAGCTATTTTATCTAGTTTCAAAGATTCTCTTATATAAGAGTTGGAAGTTTCACTAGTTTCCCTATAAAACTCTTGAGGCACTCAGAAGATAAATTTGTAATGATCAAGGTCTACAGATAGTTGGTCAATTTAAACAAAATGTGCTAAGAGCAGAGAAGAGTGATAGTACAGTTTCTAGTTGGTTTTGGCCCCTTCACTTTTGAATCCATGTTTGATGCCCTAAACATAGAGAAGGAAATATCCAGGTATAATTTGCAAACCTACAATGAGTTTTTATCTTTTGACCTCAAAGATTATGTAAAAGATAATTTGAAGCTAGGACTTGGCTTCTTCCATCTGCCAACTTTGGAAGATTATTGGGCTGACTTCTTTGATGAATTTGAGGTAAGGAGAAGAAATTAGATGAGATTGTCTCTAAGACAAATAGTTACATTCGGCTTGGACTGGGATGTACAATGAATGAGGATGACGAATCTGACCTAGTAGACCTATTTTTTATTGAATTAATAGAAAATTTTCCCATCCCTACTATGGATTGGATCAATAAGGAAAAAGAAACAATTGAAGCAAGAACTCCTGATGTCCTAGAAAGGACTTAGGAGTGAGTCACTAAAAATAAAACAGAGCAATCCTTCCCCCAAACTAGGTCACAGAACACTCATCCTGCAAGAGGTGGTGATTATCCTTTTGTGAATGTAGGAATCTCTAGAGTCTTTTCACATTTAGTGCCATCAAAAACTCAGGGTGACAGTGATGAGGAACCTCTTGATAAAAAAAAAATCCAACCAACTTGTGGAGAAGATTTCCTTGATTTGCCCCATTTAGACAAAGATAAAGAAGATGAAGGAGAAGGAAGTGACTTAGGTAACATTGGTATTAGTTCTTCCTCATCATCCTATCAATCATCACCTATTAGAAAGTAAAGTGAGCCTCCTAAATAGAGTTCTACTCTAATTTCATCATAGTACATACAAACCAAAACTCCTCCCACAAAAAGAACACTATTTGACTCCTCCATCTCCAAGGCGACCAATGTTCCTATTACCCATTTTTGGCTAGAAGATACTCTACCAAACAAAAGGAAGGTAGTGTAGCTATATCTTCCAAGGAAATATATGGTGGTTCAATTGCTTCAAAGGACCCCAAAGCCTAAGAAGCTGAAAAATACTGCTAGGTTAATAGATGATAGCAGTTTAGGGAATCTGTGTCTGGAAATTCCACGTCCCACTATACAGAAGGAAGTTACTCAAGCAACTATGAATGCATTTGATATTGATAGGATTAATTTGGGACCTCCTACAAGGGATGGGGGTGTACACAATTTTTAGGTATCTACAACAAGGATGGTTGAGAGGTCTAAGAAAGACAAAGAGAGTAAGGATGAGTTAAAGAAATAGGTCCAATTTTTGACAAAATTTCTAAAATCATTCTTCGATCTTCCTCCTCAACTAATTTCTCAAGTTGGGTCTTCTTCTAATCCCATGGCACTGATAGGGAGAGAACTAGTAAGTAAAATGAAGAGTTGCAAAACCTTCGATAAATCTATTGAGGAGTGGAGTGGCAGTTTGGTAACGAAAGGAAATTAGATTATTTATGAATCTCTTAGATTTCTCCAAAGGGAAAATACTTCAAGGTTTGAGATTGAAGAGGATTCGTCAATGCTAAAAAAGAGGAAATTATATGGATTTAGTACACAAATGAAATCAAAGCAATGATAAGATTTGGAATGAAGAGGCTAGCTACGTAGCAAATCATGCCTAATATTGTTGATGCATGTTTCATAATCTAGAATAAGAGTATAGAGTGGAAGTTACAAGTCACAAGACAAGGCTTGCAAAAAATCTGAGAAGTCCTAACTGAATGTAACGTGATCCTAGAAGAGGTTCATAAGAATCTTGTCACCCTTGGATTACAACTTAATAGGGGAGGAAGTGGAAATGATGATAATTTCAAAGCCTTGGAGAATGACTTCAAGAAGATAGTTGATGGGATTTTAAATTCCCAACCTTTCAATATTGAGCATTTGAGGAAATTCAGTGAATTGGACCTTATCCTATCCCAAGAAACTAGACTCATGAGGACTTACAATCAGAGGATTGAAGTTGTTCGAGATAGCCAGTTAGCATGAAGGTTAAAAATGGGAAACATAACTATTCCCCAACATAAGGAGTTGCCACCTATCACAAAGGCTTTCCAAGTGCTGCAAAAAATAATCACTACATCTATGGAATCTAGAAGTGAAGCGCCACCATCTTAACATTTCAGTTTCTCTTATTTCTTGAAAATACTTTATAGTTTCAGTTAGTTATGGGAAAGAAAAAGAAGTGGTTACTCATTCGCTTATTTATATATGTTTTTTTTAACTGATACTCTAGACATTTTTTTGCAAAGATCTAATATTATATGCTTTGAATATAATTCTACTTTACTGTGGATTGAAATCACTAGTTGTCTATGTGCATCTAGTTTATGGGATAATTGATATTCTTAAATCTGTGTGTATGAGTATATCATGATGTTTATGTTTTTCCTGTGTGTGAGTGTATGCATCTATCTCTATAATATATTTCTATTTTTAGATAATATTAAGCTTATATTTTAGTTATTATTCCATCTCATGTGATTTGGTCTTTGTACGAATATCTTTATCGTCTTTCCTTTGCGTCTGATATTGGAAATATTTCATATCAGGTTATGCCTTTTCTGCTTTTGGGTTAAAAGCATACAATGTGTTTATTTCATTTTTAGTTACATTCATTGATTATCATACAAGGGAGTTGTACCTTTCAATTTAGAGGATAATCACCTTCCTAAAGAAGGTTATTATCCAGAGTTGTTGGAATAGAGGCACCCTTCCTGGGAATCAATGTACATTATCTCAAGGTGCCAAATATGTTAACCAACACTATCATTATCAGAGTAATCACTTTAAAAGGTCCCAATAGGAGGGTCAACCATATTCTTCCATTCAATTATTTAACAATAGGAACATATTCAATAGGATTTTTATAATTTCTACTAAACTCATAGTTTTTGTTCTCCTCCTTCTCAGTTCAAGAATATTGTTATTTTTCATGCACTATTTCATCTTTTGCATCTCCTCCTCATTAATCTATTTTTTTCCATGGGGGAATAAACTTGTACTAGCAATCTCATGCTTATAAACTAGCGAGAATCCTTATTTGAATAAAATCTAGAATTTGGTCTTGGGAATCTCTATAATGATAGAAACCTACATTATAATGTTGAAATTCATGAGGTCAAAAGTAGAGCCACTAATAATTCTTCTTTTGTCTTAGAAAAACTCATTTCTTTCTTTCCATTATGCCACAAAACATCACAAGACATAAGATACCAAAATATATTTATTTCAATAGAAA
Source organism: Sequoiadendron giganteum (assembly GCA_007115665.2). Classification (NCBI taxonomy): domain Eukaryota; kingdom Viridiplantae; phylum Streptophyta; class Pinopsida; order Cupressales; family Cupressaceae; genus Sequoiadendron; species Sequoiadendron giganteum. The sequence continues at coordinate 281,421,877 of CM021101.1, forward strand.
ATGACTTAACAAAACTAAATAAGACATCAAACCAACTAAAAATAATAATGGCCCACTTCTACTTTTTATCCAAAAACAAAGACAACAACTTAATAGAGAAAGGAAAATCCCAAAAAATATTCTCATGTAATTCTCAATTATATCACAAATGCTAAACACATTCAAAATAAATCCCTAGTTATAGACACCATCAAACACAACAATCTTCTTAAGAATGATCAACCATCTAAAATAGATCTCCTTTGGTTCACAATTAGAGGACCAAATATACTTCATGGATTTAGATAACTCATCAAAGGAAAGGTAAAAATTCCAAGAGATACTAATGTGAACTAAAATCTCTCTCATGTTTACCAGTAGGTAGTATATTTTCTTAGGAGAAATATTTTCCATGTCAGAACCATCGGACCATTTTATATTTCTTAAAACTTCGGTGCTTGATTTAAGCTCAATAGGAAAATTGAAACTAAATCATGCTTTCTTAAGAAGAGAGAATGATATTTTCTAATTATCTAGGATATTATATTTAATTTTTAAAACATCCCAATATTTAAGATAATCATTATTCATTATAATTCCAAACTTATAAATCCCTTTCATTTCCCACTTATGGCTAGAGGAACCTTGATTCAAAGCTAGAGCTTTGTTATTCCAATGGAGATTCCACCAAATAGATTTGTTAACAAGCACAACATTGTCTCTTCTTGAGAAAGCATACTCATTTATTAGAAAGGGTTTAATAATATCCCAAGCCTTCTAAATGCTACCAAAAACTTTGGATCCAAAGGGAGAGACTAGAAAATTTCCAAAAAGTAGATCATGAGGGTGGAGACTAGTTTAGATTCTTGATTTCTCTGGTTTAGATAGAGAATTATTTTTCTTGATTAGAACATTCCAATGTTAATTTCCATATAGGTCTTTTAAAATCCATTTGACTACAAGAGATACACCTTTCCACTTCAAGTATTTGAGACCCAAACCCCCTAGTTGCTTAGGAAGACAACGGCAACTCCATCTGACAACATGCCTCTTCTCGACACCTTTCTCACTCAAATAGAGAAAGTCCCTTATCATTTTTTTAAGATTTATCTATTTGATAGCTACATGAGAGACAAGAAAAAGTATATTATATATGAAGAAAAAACTAACATTGTTGAAGCCTACCAATCATAGATAGTAGATGAGTTTTCCATTTAACATTTGTTCTCTCATTTTTTTCCAAATGACTAGGTCCACATATATTTTAATGAGGGATCAATAGAGAAATTAATACACAAATATATAACCACTTTATTTGGGCCTCCCCAAGTCTAGTTAGTATTTTCAAGCCAAATAAGAGGTTGATCTTTCCACCCAAGGATAATAGATTTATACTCAACAATTCTTCCCCACAAGCTAAAATAAAAAATCTCAAGCTTGTTAACCAAACTCCTAAAGTTCTCTTAACACAAATAAAAAAAGAGAGTAGTGTCATCTATATATTGTGCACTTAGAAGTATCAAATTATTAGGTGAATATATGTGCTTCAAAAATGGCATCACAACACCGATTTCCAAAATATAATGTAATGTATCAACAACAATAACAAAAAGAGCAAGAGCAAGAGGGAATCCTTGACTTGTGGACCTCTAAAGAATAAATGAGGGAGTGAGTTCCATAGTGATTTAAATTTAAGTATTTGTATCCCTAAACAGAATCTTGACCTATTCACAGAAGGTTTTAGGAAATCCAAAGGTATCCTACATGAAATACACAAACTCCCATTCAATTTTTCCATAGGTTTTTTAAAATCCAAAAGCTTCATACTAACCCAAAGTACTTAGACCAATTTAAACTTTCCCAACTAGTAATCAAATTTTCCAACATGTATCTAGTTAACAAAAATAATCTTATCAAGAAAATTTGTTAACCTGAGAGAAAACAATTTGGCCAAAATCTTATATGAAGAGTTTAATAAGGTGATTGGTCTCTAGTTTTTTATGTCTTATCCTCTTCTTTTTGAAGTATTTTAATAAAACATCTATTTATATTAGGGCCAATAGATTCTTTATCAAAATCTTCTATGTAGACATCTGGAAGGTCTTCAACAACCCGCTCGCAATTCTCTTTATTAAATTAAATTGGAATCCCATCAAGCGTGGGAGCTTTAATATTCTTGAAGGAGAGAATAGAAGCAATAATTTATTCTTTTTTATCTCCTTCCTAATATCCATTTGGTCCTTATTAGGTTGGAATTATTTGCATTCATGATTGTCTTTATTCTCCTTAGAAGAGAAATATTTTTGATAAATTTATTTTAAATCCCTACTGATATTATTGGTATGTGGCGACTGTTAATGCAAATACTATACACTCGTAATGTATTGTGGGGTTCAAGGCATCGCCCTAAAAAAAAATTGGTTAACACATCAAGGTTTTCTTGCTAACATGTCAAGGTTTTCTTCCCATTGACACGTCAAGGTTTTCCCACTAACATGTCAAGGTTTTCCCATTAACATGTAAAATGAAAAATGACCTTGTAAAACCCTAATTCTAGAAGGTTCCAAAAAGCTTGTTATAAGCAGTTGGGATGTATGTTGTGGTAGTGTGTTCATGAGATTGTAATCTATTTTTCATTGGATAATAAAATCATTGGGTGGTTGATTTTCTATGGATGTAGCCCATATTGGGTGAACCACGTTAAAATTTTGAGTTGATATCTTGTATGTTATTATTCATTGTTATTTTTCGGTTATTTAATCTACATATAATTTTTAATGTTTATTGCTCCAATCTTCTTGAACCCTAACAATTCGTATCAGAGACATGTGTATTTCAATTGATTGCCAAGAAACCTCTAGATTTGAGTGGGAGCAATGGAAGAAGGAAAATTCAAGGTTGAGAAGCTCAACGGATAGAATTATCGATTATGGAAGATGTAGATGGAATATTATTTATATCAAAATGATCTATGGTGGCCAATGCAAGGAAAAACAAAGAAATATTCTACGATGTCTGATGAAAAATGGGAGATTCTAGATAGAAAGGCATTGGGAACCATTCGGTTTTTCCTGGCACCATCTGTGGCATTCAACAGAATAGAAGCAAAGACAATAGAGGATCTAATGGAAGCTTTGGCTAAATTGTATGAAAAAGCCTCAACCTCAAATAAGGTAATTCTCATGAAGTGTTTGTTCAATCTAAAAATGATTGAAGGTGGTCTATGACAGATCATTTAAATGAGTTTAATATGATTACGAGTCAGTTAACTTTTGTAAAAGTGAATTTTTATGAAGATGTGAGGGCTCTCTTGGTTTTATGTTCTTTTCTAGAAATTTGGAATAGCTTGGTAATTGTTGTAAGTAACTATATCGCTAGCTCAAATACATTGAAATTTGATGATGTTGTTGGTGTTATCCTTAGTGAGGAAATGCAATGGAAAAGCACAGGTGAGACTTCAACATCGGGTAATGCTTTGACTTTAGAGAATAGGGGAAGAACAAAGGACAAAGGAAAAAGCCCAACAAATCATGGGAATTCTAAGAAAGGAATATCTAAATCCAAAGGAAGAATGGATTGTTGGCACTATGGAAATCCAGGACACTTGAAGAAGAATTGTTGGTCTCGAAAGGGAAAACAAGGAGATGGACAACATGATGATAGTAAGGAAGCTAATGTTGCAACTAATAAATTGCAGGATGATTTAATTTTGTGTTTAGATAATGTTAATGATTCCTGGGTAATAGATTCAGGGGCTTCATTTCATGCCAACTCCCATAGGAAATATTTTGTAGATTGTGTTCAAGTTGATTTTCGATAGGTATATTTGGGTGATGATAAACCCTATCAGATTATTGGAAAAGGAAAGATAAAAATCAAGTTGTATAATGGAAATGAATAGTTGCTACAGGAGGTAAGACATGTTCCAAATTTGAGAAGGAATTTAATTTCTACAAGACAACTGGGTAGTGAAGGCTACATAGTTACCTTTTCAAACAAAGTCTGGAAGGTCACTAAAGTTGCATTAGTAGTAGCTAAAGGTGAAAAGGTAGGCATATTGTATTTGTGTACTAGTAATACTTATTCTACCTTAGTTGCTATAGAAAAAATTGCTACTGAGATAGTTATAGCGCTTGCTAAAGGGGTGGAAATAGAATTGCGGCACCATAGACTTGGGCACATGAGTGAGAAAGGGATGAAGATCCTTCACTCCAAAAATTTTCTATCAGGTTTGAAGCAGATTGACTTGGATTTCTGTGAAAATTATGTTTATGGAAAATAGAAAAGAGTAATTTCTCAAATTTGGGAAAGAGAAGAAGAGTGAGAAATTAGAGCTTGTGCATTTGGATGTATGGGGACCAGCTCAAGTATCTTCTCTTGGTGGCTCTTGTTATTATGTTACTTTTATTGATGATGCAACTAGGAAAACATGGGTGTATTTCCTAAAAAAAAAATCATAAGTATTTTAAACTTTTAAAAAGTGGAAAGCTTTGGTTGAGAACGAGACAAGAAAAATTTTGAAGTGTCTTAGATTTGATAATGGAGGTGAGTATTGCAGCACATAATTTGAAAATTATTATTCATACAACGGAATCTGTAGGCAAAAAATGGTTCCCAGAACCCCATTAGAAAATGGTGTGTTTGAGAGGATGAATAGGACCATTATAGAGCATGCAAGGAGCATGAGATTGCATGTTGGACTACCCTTACACTTTTGGGTAGATGTTGTTCATACCATTGTTTACTTAATAAATACGGGACCTTAAAATCCTTTGGATGGTGGCATTCTAGAGGAGGCATAGACGGGTAAAAAGGTAAACTATTCATTTCTAAAAACCTTTGGTTGTGAAGCTTTTGTCCATGTTGATATTAAAAATAGAACCAAGCTTGAGGCTAAGTCTAAAAAATTTACCTTCATTGGATATGGAGTAGATGAATTTGGTTATTGATTATGAGATTATGAAAATCATAAAATCATTAGGAGTAGAGATGTTATATTCAGTGAGAAGGTCATGTATAAGGATCAGCTGTAGGAAAAGAAGCTTGAACACGCCAAAAAGGAATATGTGGTGATGGATGAGATTCTAAAAAAAAAATGCTAGTGGTACCTAATGCTCAGCAACAACAAGTTATCCTGTAGACTCCTGCAAGTATTAGATGTTCTACAAGGATAACTAGACCTCTAGAAATACTTTCTCCATCATTATATTCTATATTATTAACTAATTTTCATGAGCTTGAAGGTTATGAAGAAGCAATGAAGGTAGATACCAAAAATAAGTGGGAGCTAGGCGTGAAAGAGGAAATGGATTCCTTGCTACAGAATCAAACTTGGGACTTAGTCCAATTGCTTGCAAGTAAAAGAGCATTTTGAAATAAATGGGTTTACAGGTTGAAGGAAGAAGATGGAGGCAAGAAAATATATAAGGCCATACTCATGGTAAAATATTTTGCACAGAAAAAGATAAATTTTGATGAAATATTTTCTCCATTTGTAAAGATGACTTTTATTCAAACTATTCTAAGTCTTGTGGTTGTAGAAGACTTGCATCTTGAATAGCTAGATGTGAAAGCAACATTTCTCCATGGGGATTTGGAAGAGGAAATATACATGCAACAACCAAAAGGATATGAGGTCAAGGGTAAGGAGTAATTTGTGTGTAGGATAAAGAAGATTTTGTGTGGTCTGAAGCAAGCACCTCAACAATGGTATTTGAAATTTGATAGTTTTATGGCTGAACAAGGTTACAAAAGATGTCATTTTGATTTTTATTTTATTTTTAGAAATTGGGTAATTGAAGCTATATTATCGTGTTGCTTTATTTTGATGACATGCTTGTTGTCGAGTCTAACATGTAGCATATTGCTTAAATTAAGAATAAATTAGAAAATTCATTTGCTATGAAGGATTTGGGTGCAGCAAAACAAATCCTTGGTATAAGGATCACACGGGACAAGACAAATAGAAAATTATTTTTGTCTCAAAGTGAGTATGTAGAGAAGGTGTTGAAAAGGTTTAACATGCAGAATGAAAAAAGTAGTTAGTACACCTTTTCCTAGTCATTTTGAGTTGAATAAGGAGATTTTTCCAAAGACACAAGAAGAGAAAGATAAAATGTCTAGCATACCATATGCATCAGTAGTTGCTAGCTTGATGTATTCAATGGTATGCACAAGGCCACATATTGGACATGCAGTGAGATTTGAGAGTAGGTATATGAGCAATTCGAGAATGGAATATTGAAATGTGATAAAATAGATTCTTTGATATTTGAGAGATACTACTTCAAAGAAACTATGTTTTGGAGGAACCAATGTTGCTCTAAAAGGATATGTTGACTCTGATCTAGCAGGTGATATTGATAGTAGGAGGAGTACTATAGGGTATGTTTTTACTATAGGAGGTACTGCAGTTAGTTAGATTTCAAGACTGCAAAAGGTTGTTGTGCTTTCAACCACTAAAGCTGAGTATGTTGCTACTACGAAAGCTAGCAAGTAGATGATTTGGTTACAAAAACTTTTGGAGAAATTGGGACAATGACAAGAAGATAGCCCTTTGTACACTGAGCACATACAACTCAGATACCACTTTATCCAGTCAGTTTTTGAGGATGGACAATTGAAGCTGGAGAAAATTCACACAAGTGAGAACATGTAGATATGTTCACAAAGGCAGTTACATGGGATAAATTGATTTCCTCATTATTTTTTTTTTCCTTCACCAATGATAATGGTGGACATAAGAAACCATCTAGACTTGTAATCTACTGGGAGCTGCAAATGCAACAGTGTCATCCAGGATTAGTCTCTAGGTGGGAGATTTTTTTGTGTGGAGCCTGATTAGTCTCCAAGTGGGAGATTGTTGGTATATGGCAACTGATCATGCAAATATTGTACACTCATAAAAAAAATCGGTTAACACGTCATGGTTTTCCTATTGAAACATCAAGGTTTTTTTCCCATTGACACGTCAAGGTTTTCCCACTGACACGTCATGTTTTTTTCTTGTTGACACATCAAGTTTTTCTTGTTAACACGTCAAATGAAAAATGACCTTGTAAAACCCTAATTCTAGAAGGTTCCAAAAATCTTGTTATAAGTGACTAGGATGTATGTTATGGTAGTGTGTTCACAAGATTGTAATCTATTTTATACTAGATAATAAAATCATTGGGCGATTGAGTTTCTGTGGATGTAGCCCATATTGGGTGAACTGTGTTAAAATTTTGTGTTGATCTCTTTTTAGTTATTCTTCATTTTTATTTCTAGATTATTTAATCTACATATAATTGTTAATGTTTATTTCTCCAATTTGCTTGAACCCTAACAAATATTTTTTTTCCCCTCTATGATTTTCTCCCCTATCAAAATATGGCTAATTATTTCCCAATTATGTTTATATTTTATGATGTTAAATAAGAGTTTTGATCCTTTATCACATTCTTTTATCCAGCAAAGTATATCTCTGATCTTTTCCCCTTGAATTTTAAAATATTGCAAACATCTTAATTTATGCTTGGTTTCCATTAGTTTCTTTATCATTCTCTTGATATAATTGTTTCTCTACATAAAAATCTCTTAATCCAAGAGTTTATCTTCAAGTTCATTTTCATCTTTCCTTCTGGATATAGCCTTCCTCCTACCAATAATCCTCCAAATTTCACTCCAACCCAAAGTTTTATTCACCCATCTAGAGATGGTAGGACCTTGAAAAAATTGATTGTTGATATTTCTAACACTAGGAATAGAATTATTTGAGTCTTTGTATTTAAGAAGATAAGTATTCAATTTAAACACTAGAATTTTCCTACGTGGAGGGCCTTCATTTCTACCAATTCAACCATGATTTTAGCTTCAATAGGAAGGTGGTTAGACATGTTGGAAGGAATGAACTTAACAATTAGCTCATCTAGATTCTGCATGACTTCAAAAATGATATTATTCACATAAAACCTATCAAGCCTAGAGTAAATTCCTCTACCTACACATTGATTATTTCATCGAGAAAAAAAAAATTATTTCCATCTCATTTGATGTGTTCAATAAGGTTTGAAATATTTAGCATACTTTTAATCTTTAACCAAAAAAATAATTCATTCTCTTTTCATAGACATGCATTTCCTCCTAGCTTGCATTTCCTTAATTCAACCATATTAAGGCCCCCCATAAGCATCCATGGAATTTTTGGGAGAGCTTGATCCAACCAATTCCATAATTGGAACCTATCTTTATACTCATTTGGAGCATAAACTAAACACACCCCAAAGACATGGCCTTCCCTGCACAGATAAATACAGGCAACTCTATTATATGGAGATACTTCATGATCAATAATATTGGTGGACCAAGTATCCTTAATTAGAATTGTAGCACCCCCTTTTCCCCTATCATGATTGGTTGAGAAGCAGATGGAGTCTCTCCATACAAATTTTAGAACATTCTAAAGATAGAACCCTGCAACTTTAATTTCCTGAAGACATATAAGGTCCATCTTATCATTGTTTCTAAAAAATATCTAAGAAATAACTTTCTATCAGCTGACTCCAACCCATGAAAATTCCAATTAGAACAATATATAATTATTTACTAGGAGAGGAGGTGGGGCCAGATTTTGTATTCTTATACAATATTTCAAAACACTTAGGGATCTTTTCTTCTTTTCCCTTTTTGGAAATTTTGTTTCCACAACCTTCTTTATCTGATTTCTTTCTTTTTAAAGTTTCTTCATCAATGGACTTATCTTCTAACATCATGTCTTCCTTACGAAATAGGGGGTTCTCAACTAATTCTAATTGTTTGTCTTTATCAAGACTCTATAAATTCTGATTGAGCATCAACTCCATGGCTCCATTGCTTTTGGACACCATTTGGGGAGGTTCAGGAGGTTTATTCCCTCCTATCCCTAATTTTCTCTAATTCCAATTATTGAGAATCTTTAATGATTTTTGGCTTGATTTGAGGTACAAATCCTTCAACTAACACATTTTTTCCAATATTATCAAGTATTCATCATTGTATACAAGAGATATTATTGGCCCAATATCAATAGTTCCACCTGGAGAATAATTGTTTACTTCAACCAAGGTTTTGTCAAATGAATTAATAGAACTAGCTTTGGGAAAGAAGGATTCCATGTTGGGTTTCCCATCATTCATATCTATAGAGATAGGAATCATATTTTTGTTAGGAATTCCTTAATATTTCTTGGGAAATATAAGGAAATATTTTTGAAGATGTCTGTTTATTTTACATAGAAATTAGTAACTAAGATTACCAAGAGGTTTGACCTCACATGACACAACAAAGCTCCCCAATTAAAGATATAATTGTTTAGGGATATCAATATTAGGTTTAAGAGAAATTAAAACCCTAGCATTCAAATGGGGTAAAGTTACCTTTGACTCTTTCATTTTGAGGACTTTCTCAATGGGTTCTAACATATATGGAATGAATTTCCATAGTTGGGAAGCCAAATTAGTTAACTCCAACCACTTTGGCATTGAAAAAATCAATTAAAAATTTGGCACAGCCTCAAGAGCCCAAGGTAGAGCTTTGAAGACCGACTAACCAATATTCCAACATTATTTTTTAGCACTCTTTCCTACATATATGATTCTTTATAAATATGAAAATAACCCCGTTTGAATCATTCTACAAATTGTAACATTCAATCCAAATTTTTTTCCCTAGACTTTCCCTAACCATTCATCAAAAAACTTCCTCGAGGGAAGAATATTAGTATCTAAGAAAACTATAAATATAACAATGTTCCTCAACCTCTCTTCATCTTCCTTAAGGGTTTATAACATGTCACAATTGGACGCAATAGTGAGGAATTCAGGAGAAGAAGAAGACTTACCAAATTATCCTTCTTCAGGTCTAGATTATTTGAGGTTGTTGTCACCTCCATTGAACCATCCACCTCCTAATCCATGGTCAACAATTGAGAAACATGCAGAAGTAGGAATTAGATATGAGCCACCACTTAAAACATCATTGTATGAAGGAAAAATACCTAGTTCAAATTGTACTACTTTTTCTACTCCAACATCATTAATTACTACCTTTTCTTGAGAAGCCACAATAGTACCATCCCTATCCTTCTAGCTTGTATTTTTTTCAATGGAAATTAATACATCTTCAACCTCCATTATACCTAGAAGGGAAGCATGAGATAGTAGGGACTCCTAATATAAAAAATCTAACATGGCACGGGCCCAATCCCAAGGAGAGGTTGTACCTGACCCGATAAGGGGTCGAGGTTACGTATCTCCTACAGAGACTGGGAAACCCTCCATACACTAAAACAAAAAGACCAAAAAATCAATACAACCACAAACCAAACAAAATACATAAAATAAACCACTTCCCAAGCACCTAGAAAATAAAGAAATAGATAAATTCATGGCGCAAAGGGAAGAAATGCATGGGATAGGGCTTGTGCAACATAAATGCAGAAAAGCTTTGGGCTTCCACATTGTGAAGCAAGCTTTTTCCATCAAATATTATTATCGTATGATGCCCTCAATATATCCTATAGGTATTAGAGCTATGAGATGACATAGACTCGACCTCTTTGATTTAACCACACTAGCAATGGCAACCCTCATGGATGAATTTTTTATAGACTAATATACTAACATGGAGTGGAGATACAAGACATATGGTTATTTGATCTTGTTACTAGGGAGTGTGATCCTTGAAAGATGGGAATGGCCTATTTTGAGATCCACTCCATTTTATGAAACCTACTAAAGCATGGAGATTACTTTCTTATAGATCTACCTTTAATGCCCCCATACTACTATTATCTTCAATGGATGACGAAGGCACATTTAGGTTATGATGTAGGAGCATCCAACATGTAGAGAAATCTTGCATCAAGCAAAAATAATTTATTTTGTTTTAATTTTCAATAAGGTCTTACGTGGGCTAATGTTGTCTGGGAAATTAATTATTTGAAATTTCCAAATATTGCAATATTTCTTATGTGAGTCATGTAATTGTAATTTTGAAGGGAATTTACTCTGGTAAATGTTTTTTATTAAGCATGGATTTTGAAAGGGCCCTAATCCCTTTTACAGCAAGAAAGAATTAGAAATAAGCACAACAACACAAAGAACAGTTGCAAGATGAAATAGCAACAAGAAACAACTCTTGTTGCTAGACAAATAGTAAGGTAGAACAAGCAATAGTGTCAGCAAAATAGGCCAAAAGGCCACTTACAAAGCTGAAAAAGGGAGTAATAGGTAAGAAACACTAATAACCATCTACCTCCTTACAACTCCATGTCTCCTAAGAAGCCAACCTGATTTCCACCTCAATAGAAGAGTTCTCCCTTCTAAAGGAGAGGGAGGAATAACAACCCTTGCTACCAAATCCATCACACTTTGGCACACACCAATTCCACCTTAATAGAAACAAGCAATAAAGGAGAGATATTCTTTCCAAGAATACAACAACCAACTATGCCTCAAAAGGAGAGGGATCCACCTCAAAAGGAGCAATCTTCGCCTCCATAAAAGACACCAATTGTAGAACCTAGAAAAATGAAGGGATTATGATAAAAAGGATAGTCACACCCTTCTTTGTCGAGGAAATAAATAGAAACCAGAAAGCAGAGACAACCATCAGCCTTAAACACCACCACTTTTGAGCCTTGAGAAAAAACCTTCTTAACAGCTCGGCTCCAATGTTCATCAAAAATAGCTTCACCAAAATCTAGAGGGGCAAAACCAAACGATCACCCAACAACAACTTCACAGCTGATATTATGGTAGCATAATTTCCCTTAAACAAGAACAAAAAGGAACTAGAAACCCTTAAAACAAAACCAACCCCCTTCAAATGGTCGAGTCTCCTCAACCACCAAAGAGATTGACTAAAAGAACCCACTATCCCCACACTAAGAGAGGAAGAAAACACACCAAAGACAATAATTGAAATAGGGTACCACTAGCAATATCCAAGCACCAATAAGATAACACAATTATGAAGAGAGAAAAGTGAAAAACTCAACTCCAACAAAGGTAAGCATACCACCAAAACACCACACACCACCACTTTACTAATTTCCCCACAATTTTGGGTAACACGAAAGAGGTTTTGTAGCCTAGAACAGGGGCACAACCACCAAATGAAGGAGGAAAGAAATGCAAAAGATCTCATAGAAAAATAGAATCCCAACACCAATACCGAGCTAAGGCAAAGAAAGAACCAAATAGCCAAAGGAAATAACTAGGTCGGAGAACCAACAGGGGATGCAAAGGCTAGGACCAAGACCCCCCACAATCAAGCTAGAAAAGGATGACACAAGTGTCCATCAGCTAAGCAAGAGCCTTCAATCGAACCCGTGAATAGGAGGTGAAACAAAAAATGAGCACAAACATGGCATGAACCATGCAGAGAAACAAGGAATAAAGTGAAGAAATGCCCAACAAAAGTAAATCCACCAAGAGGGTGCAAGCAAGGGCCAACCTTGTCAAAGGTGGAGCAGGACAAGAAAGGGGAAAATACTACAGCAAGCTTCAACCACCCAGCGTAGGTAGAAAATATAGCAACCAGCCCCTTAAGCAAACAAACTCTCCCCAAGTACATAAAAGCATATATGACCCTCCCTAAAATGAGAACCAGACATGGGAAAGAAGGACGCACAAAGACTCACATGGCACAACAAAGATAAGAAAACCAGCAGAGAAAAAGATAGGGCAGCCATCAGGAAAAATCACAATAGACATGTTGTGCAGTTTTGCACACACATCCCACTAAAGTAGGGACCCTCTTTTGCCTGCCCTTTTGGCCCTTTTTTGTGGCCTTGCCCCTTTTTGAGCTTACCTTTAAAAATCTTGGGGTTTTGGTCTTTGGTGCTTGTCTTGGTTATGGGTGCCTTTGTGTTGATTTCTTGGTGGTTTTGGAGTCTCGCGAATGTCCTCTCTGGGGGTTGGTTTCTTTTTTGCCTTTTTTTTCCCTTGGTGTTTTTGTTTGGGTCTTGGGAGTTGTTCTTTTCTCTTTTGGACTTGTTTATTTTGTTTTGTAGGAGGTGGAACCGGGATGGAGCTTAACTCTGAATTTTAACAAAGTTCACGGTTCGGTCCCCGTTCCGGCTCCGCTTCCTACCTTCTTGTTTTCTTCGTTGCTTTGCTTGTCTTCTGCCTTTGGGTCAGTTTTCTCCCTTGGATTTTCCTTAGTTCATTTCTTCCTTCATTTGTCGAAGGTGGGACCGGGATGGAACTTAACTCTGAACTTTAACAAAGTTCACAGTTCGGTTTCCATTTTTGTTCCGGCTCTGCCTCTTGCATCTTTGTCATTTCACTGTGTTCAGCCTGCGGGTTGGTTTTTTTCCCTTGGGTCTGCTTTCGCCTTCTTTTCCTTCAGTGGACCTAGAACCAGGATGGGATTTGAGCTTCAAACTTTGCGAAAAGTTTCATCTTTTTTCTATTCCCACCTCCATCGGGTTTGTCTCTACATCCGCTTGTTTTCCTTTCATTCTTGTCTTGGTCTCATCTCTGCCTCTACCTGTTTTCCTTCCATTCTTGTCTTGGTTCTGGTTTCACCTGTTATGTCTCCATTCCTATTTTGGTTTCATTTTCGCTTCCATCTTTTTTTGGTTCTGCCTTCACTTGGGTTTGTGCTTGGTTTTCTTACCTTTGGGACTCTATTGGATCAACTTGGATTTTGATGATGTATTGAGCATTAATGGTGGCCCTTTTGAATGTAGATTGGATCGGGCTAAAGGTTGTTGTCGGGTCTAAAAGAAGGATGGGTGTACTTTGAAGATTTGGTGAGATCCATGGGATACAGTCGAGTACATATTGTAGTCACAGATAGGCAAAACCCATCTGTGCACGCAAGATTGGTGCGTTTGGTGGCCATTGATCCGAGGTGGATGCAATGTGGAGGGCTCAACCTAGTTTGACTTGATCTGAGTCATCCATTTTCCTAGCTCGGGTTTGATCGATGGCTCGTATTTGAACTGGTGTTGTGCGTGTGTTGTTGTTCTTCCATTCACATGGGTGAGACATTAATGGTGGATGGGACCTATGGGTTGGTTCTACCTGAATCGGGATTTGTAGAATCTGGGGTTGATCTGAGGAGGGTGCCTCATGCATTCAATGCAAGGTGGCAATTTATTGCTTGTTGTCGAGGCCGATTTGGTTGGTGGTCAAGCTTCTTTTTAACCCTAGCTCTGGCTTATGTGGGTAGGATTTCTAAAAGTATGGCCTTCGGCCTCATTTTTAGGGGTTGGTTAAGTTGGTTGCCAATTAGTTTAGACAGTAGATTTAGTAGTAGAATGGCAGGCATGTTAGAAGATTAGAAGTTAGTTTTACATTTCAAGCAAATGTTGTAACAGACCAGAATTGTTGTTAATGTGGTGATTTAATACAAAGTGAAGACATTGTGCTATGATTGGTGCCTTCTTTTGGGTTGAATATTTATCTCTTAAATTGCTTGGAAACGTTTGAATGTATCTTAGGTTTAGTTAATAATGCTTGTGATTTAAATTCTTGGAGTGTTGTAGCAATCATTGGTTCATACTTTGGGCAACTTCTTGATTATGGGAATGTTGTGCAAGGTCAACCTGTACCTAATACTTATGTGATTAGTTCAACTATAGGAATTTATTCAATTCCATTGAATGAATGCCCATAGTCTAAAAATATCTAACACCTTAGAAGATTGCACTATTCTCTGTGAGATTGTAGGTATAGCCTGGGTTGAACAGGAATTAGTTTAAATGGATTGGTCCATTCCAAATATTTCATCATTTGTATGGTTAATCTTAGGAGTAGTGTTAATCTTAAGACTTCTGAAACCCTCATCTTTTGTTGTTTATTTTATTATTTGGTTAGAACTAGAAATTTAAGCATCACCATATCTTAAAATCTGATGAGTTTAAAGCTTCCAGTGTTTGTTCATAAGGTCCCTTTGTGATTACCAGCATTTTCACATTTATCAATGAGTTTGTTCCACTGCATTGTCAAGACCTGACACCCAAGAGACCTTGGGGTTATCTCTTTGTTCATAGAGATCAACCTTTCAAGAGAGATAGGATAACATTTATTATGTCTAAGTTGTTGTGCAGAAAACACCAAACAACAAGAAAGAGAATCCCTATCTGCATCGTCATCTTCCCCACCCTCGCCATCACCCTCAACAAAATTTGAAATTCGTCCCCACTCTCTCTCCCACTCTTCATCATCCCATTTCTCTTTGGGAATTTCATTTCTTGGTTGGGACCACTTTGTAAGCATTCTCTTACATGTCGAATTGCATGATTTACATGCATTTGCATGTTGGTGCATGTTCATATTTGGAGTGATCGAAGTCGTTGAGGAGTTATGTAGATTCCAAAATTGACCATGAGTTAGGTGCCCATGTGAGGGTCAAGTGAGCATTTAGTAAATTTAAATTATTTTTAATGATTTCTCCTCAAGGTGGGCATGGGTTTTCCAAGAAGGTTTTTGGCTTTTTTTTTGGAAACCACGATGGTTTTCTCATTCTAAAACTTCTATATTATGATGCCTTATCATTTGGAGAGGGGGATTTGTAGTTTTTGCAGGTTGATATGGGGAGATGCTGCAAGATTTTGAGGAGGATATATGAACCCATGATTGCAGATTTTTGCATATAGAAAGCTCGTGTGTGAAGGGAGCTTGTGAGCTTCCATATTTGTAATCTATTTCAATTTAAAATAATATGATATTTGTTGTTTCCTTCTTGCAATTTTTTGTATTTGGAGGTGTAGTTCTTGGAGAAGGAGACCAAGACTTCTTTTTTTTTTAGGTTTGAAGGTTTTTGAATAACAACAAATAGACTTTGAGGTTACAAGTTTATTGCAGCAGGGACTTCTCATTGAAGATTGTAGATTGAAGGAGCTAGAGGATATAGGAAGGGGATTGATTGAAGGAGGTCAATTTGAGATTGATCTTTTCTATTTGTAATAGACTTATATTACTCATATTTTAGTTTTATAATGGTTTCCATCAGCCCATATGGCTGCAAACAATCTGATTTTAGATTCTCTATGTTTTACATGTAATTTCATGAGATTTTGAATAAGAAACCAAAGTTACTTCTTACATATTTATGAGTTGTTTCAAACAATTTCTAAGTTGCATTTTCATATTGTTGGGATTTTTGTTTGAGGGTTGGATCCCCTTACATCAGGTTATTATTATGGAACCTGTTGGTGTTCTTTCCTATATAAACCCATAACTCTAAGGTTCTTACTAGAATATTGATAAAGTGACTAGCTTACTTAATAGTAAGGGACCTATTTTAAAATCAAGTATTGAAAATGCCAAAAAACAAGAAGATTATGGACCTCTTCTACATTTTGAGACCTACCAATATTTGGATGGTAGTCCTAGAGATATTTTAAGTATATTACAATTAAGTAAACCTGGGTGAATGATGTAGGAGCATCCAAGGTGTAAGAACAATCTTGCTTCACCAAAAATATTTCTATTTTGTTTTGTTTTTTTCAATAAGGGCCAAGGTGTGTGGAAAAATAAATATTTTAATTTGCAACATTGTGATTTTCCTTTGTGATGATTTGCAAATGTAATTTTTGGAGGAAATATGCTTTGATAATTTTTTAAAGGAATTTAAATTGGAATATTCCGTTTGGGGTATCCAATTCTAGGTGGGGACCACTTTGCATACATGTTCTTTCAAGATCATTTCCATACTTTGAATGCATTTGCATGTTGGTGCATTTCCATATTTGGAGCCGTTGAAGCCATCAGGAATCAATGGAGGTGTCATTGTTGACCAAAGATGATTGGCCAAAACATAGGCACCCATATGAGGGCCATGTAAATAATTAAATGTTTTATATTTAATATTTTTAATCTCCTCAAGTTGGGTGTGGGATTTCTTGGAAGTTTTGGTAGGTTGTTTTGGAAGCCAACAATGGTTTTCCTCTCACACACTCTTCTATATATTGATGCTTGTTCATTTGAAGAAGTTGGCTTGGAGGAGTTGGAGTTTTGCATAACAAGATGCTACCATATTTTCTAAGAGATTGTGACTCCAAATATTTACAATTTATGTAATCAACAAGCCCATTGCAATGTTGTAATCTCATTTGATTTTAGAAATAATAGAGAATCTTATTTCCATCTTGCATTTTCTTGTGCAATTTGTTGTTTTGATTGTGAGTTTCATATTTTTAAGGATCATTTTCAAAAAAAATGGAGGAGACTAAGGCATAGTTCTTAGAGAGGAGTGGGGTCATCACAACAGACATTAGAGAGGAGGGCCCTTTCTTTATCTCGTACTTATGTGGAGATTCATCTAAAAAACCCATTGCCTGATTCTTTGGAACTTCAAGTTGGGTCCATATCATGGATACAACAATTGGATTGTGAGACTTTTCCTTTTTGGTGTAAAATATACCATGAATATGGTCACCTACAGTGAAAGTGTCCTAAACTTAAGGATGCAGGTAGACAAGCAGAGCCTCTTTTGCAAACGATATTCCACGAAAGCCAGAATTCACTGATGTTTGCAAAGATCACCTCCAATGTGATCAAACCAGTTGGGGAAATTCTACCAAGTGACTACTTTGTCAATGCCATTGGACTAGATTTTCATCAAGCTCGTCCGTAGGATAAGGTCGAGCTGATGGAGGAGACTCAGGGGGTGGTTACCACCAATTACCTCAAGCTCAATCGCCAATCAAGGAAAAAGGAGGAGCAAATATCAGAGCTAAAAGGAAAGGTTGATATTTGGGAAAATAAGTATAAGGCCCAGGAAAATGAGATAAATTGCCTGCAAAAGGAGAGGAGTGCTTTTGAAAGAAAGATCAAAGAACTTCAGGTTATGATCATAGAGATTGTTTTGGTCCTATAGAATGAGGTTGAGCAAAGTCGAGCCAATGAAGAAAGGCTTCATGCTAAATTCACACAACTGAATGATGGTATGAAGCAGCTCTGATAGAGCACAAATGATGAGGTAAATGAAATGAATGTCATTTTGGAGTTGGAAATTGAGAAGAGAAAGTAGGCTGAATTGGCCTTAGAAGAAAGGGAGAAAGATATTTCCACTCTATGAAGCCAGGTGTCCACATTGGACGGGAGCTTATTGGAGCTGAGGTTGGACCTGAACAGTCGGGTTGTAGAATTAGATCTTTTGAGAGCCCAATCTCTTGCACAATAGATGAGCTCATTGGGAATTTTCAAGAAGTTATACATGTCCTACTAGGATAAGGTCAAGGCATTATGCCTTACTTTGCAGCCCACCCTGAGGTTTATGGTGCAGGCATTTTACATATGTGGAACCGTTAGTGAAACAATCTAGCAAGTTCAGGAGATGACTGTTGATAAAGTTTTGGAGGCCAGGCTTCTATTGGGCAAGCTATATACGGCTTCTGATGAGGCCCTGAGCAACGTAGGCATTGAGGACCGAACAATAGTGGATATGGGTGTGAACATTCTCATTTACATGCATGAAGTCATCCAACATGTGATAGAATGCAGAGCCAAATTGAACCAAGTTACCAACGACATGCGGGAAAAAAAATTCCGCTTAACTCAGCGAGGCCTCCCTTTGCCCTTCATTGTTGATCAGGCGGTAGTAGGTGTCAAACATATAATTACAAATATCGAAGAGAAGAAGCAGGACCTTTCTATTTTCCAATCTTTTGATCAGTGCCTAACTACCGAGAATATTGAAGGTATAGTGCATCAGCTAGCACAACTCTTTTTCCAACTTGAGTTGGAGGTGAAGGTATCTGGCAGATTTCCTTTTAAGGAAATCATTGATCTCAAATTGGTGCATGAAAAAATATGAGCCCTCTCCGCACCATCAATTGAGGTTTGGACCACTCTGCAAGCTGCCCTCTCAAGGTTGTGAGTGATAATGGGATGCTGAACCAAGGTTTCTGGGATTCTTCATTCCACAAGTGAAATGTCCCTATGAGTCGCCAAACTGTTTCACAAAAAACCACTGACCTTCGCGGTAATTATTTTTCCTTTGTGGCTGCACCTTATCATTTATCGCTCGCAACCTTTGGAATTTTCCACGTGGCCTCCTAATAGAGCTTTTTTCTATTTTGTATCACTTCGCTTTCACCGAGTTTCGTGTGTGTGATGCGTGGCTTTCTCTTGCCACTTTCTGAGTTGGGCCCACCATGCAGTTACTATCACTTGGCATCGCCCACATGGCTTCCTCTCAGAGCTTTTCATTGGGCATCCCTTATTCTTTTTGTCAGGCTCCGTCTGCTTGACGCGTGGCATTTTCTTGCATGTTGGTTTTTTTGGGAGTTGTTGTTGCACCGTTTGTTCTCGCTTGTCATCGCATTCTCTTCTTCAATGTCGTGTGTTCATTTCTTTTGCTACATGGGCTTATTTTCTCTAAGGCAGTTGTGCTAGTGCATTGTTGAGCATTCCTTTTGTTTGGTGCCGGCTCGAGAAAATCTGGGGCATCGATGTTTGATCAAGGCGTCTTTCTCCGTGGTTTTCAGGCAATGGGTTGGCCTTTATAAACTGCATTGCTCCTCTTTAATTAGGTTGTTGATTATATAGATAGAAAAGCTTCCCGAGCACTAGGAATAGCCTTTGTAATATTTTTATTGAATTTGAAGTTCGTAGACTGTGCCAATCAATTCATCCTTTCTGCTTTTCATGCATTTGATAAGACTGTTAAACTGTGTTGTTATTTTCCTATAATATATGAATGTTTGTTCTTCAGCTTTTGTAATCTTTCATAGCTTAATAGATACAGTTCATGTTTTCAACTCTTCTATGTTAGCCGAATTTATACTAGATTATTCTATGTGGATAGAGGTTGTTTCTTATGTTTTAAAGTGCTTTTGAGAAAATTTATCTAGATAAACAACATTTGGTGGTTCGAGCCTTTGCATCCAGCACTGTGCTTAGGTAATATCATTTATGATTTGGCACATCGCCTTTAGCTTAGATTTACATTCTCAGTTATCTTCCTAACCTCTTACCTCCCCCACTAAAATGAAGATCATGCTTCGATAAAACCCAGAGGTCACTTAGTTGTGCGCATAATGTCCCCCAATAGCTAAGTTTCCCATGAGACTGTTGCTACCTGCAAAATCTTGCATCAGAAATTTTTCTTTTGGTGGGGCTTCTGCTAGGATGCCTCCTTACTCGTCTCCATTGAGAGATAAAGGCAAAGCCCCTATGTCTAAAAGGGAAACTGTTAAGGAGGTTTTTATTATAGTTAAGGCTCATAATAAGGGAAGAGCCAAACAAAGAACCCTTAAGGACAGGAAAGATGATTCCATTTTTAACCATTTTGAGGCCCTAGAAGAGATGGACCAACAAGTGGCTATCCCTAATAAGGGTGTTTCTATTGATACTATCTTAGAGGTGGAACAGGTGGCTTCTCAAAAGGATGGGATTGGGAATCTCTATTTGGAAATAGGTACCATGATAAATTCTGGTCATACCCCAAAATCTTCCTTTTTACCTATCATTCCAGTGGAGTTAAAGGTGAATGTTGATCCATCCATGGATTGTTTGAATTCATAATCTTTGGCTCTGGTTCAGGATTTTGGTAAGGGCTCCTTGATATCTTCTTCCTTGAGGCTACACCAGAAAACTTTAAGAAGGGGAACTCAAAGAAGCCTTCCAAGGTTGGGAGGAAGAAATATTAGGATAAGATCAAGTTAATGGGTGAGAATTTGGTGGATTCAAGATCAGTTAAACCTCTTGACTCCCATTTCTATAAACCCCAAAATTTATTGTTCTCTCTTAAAATGTGAGGGGGTTGAGCAACATCCCTCGACAAAAGGTTGTTCGGGAAAAGATAAAGGCTCATTCCCTTGATGTTTTATTTATCCAAGAATCTAAGTTTTCTATGGAGGGCATGGTTAAGGTTTTCTCCAAGATTTGGCGGTATGTTCAATGCCAATGCATTGGGGCACAAATTAGTGTTGGTTGGATTTCATCCATCTAGGACAACTAGAATATCTCCCCCCTATGGTGGATTGCAAGTCATTTTTCCTTATCCATGGTTGCCTCAAGTTTTGAATCTTGAGAAATTATGTTGCTTTCCAATTTCTATGCTCTAACTAACTTGCTTAGCAAGGTGTGTCTATGGCACCATATAAGGAATGTGAGATCTTTACCTCCTTTATTTCCCTAATTTTTGGCTATGGATTTTATTTATATTCTCAATCTAGATGAAAAGAGGGGTGGTTTGGATCATTTGGAGCCTTCTTCATCTTTGTTCAGTAATAGGAGATGTGGTGTGGAAATTATCTCAACACGTCCCAAAAGTGAGACACACTAGTGCAGTAGCACCCAGTCCAAAACTCCATATTTGCAAGTTTGAAGATGTTGTTGCAATATCAAAAGGTTTGAGAATCAAAGGTCTATTGCAGCTGAGTTTTCCCTTTGAAGGTTGCAGGTTATAGGAACAAAATCTTGGGAAAGAAGATTGGTTGAAGGAGACTATTCTTGTAATTGATTTTTTCTATCATAAATCAGTTCTCTATCATTTTGGAAATGTATTTGATCAGTCCTCATGGCTGAAAAATAATGTTATTTCATATTTTCCTTGTTATTATGTAATTTCGTGAGATTTTGTATGAGAAACTAAGACATTTCTTGCAGTTTTTTTGTGTCATTTCAAGCAATTCCTAAGTTGCATATATGTTGTAGTGAAATTTTGAATGAGGGTGGATTTTCCCTCTTCATTAGTGAACTCCCAAATAAATATTACTCTATATTTATCTTTCAATTATTATTCTTTTTTGAAGATTATAATGCATTGAAAATGCAAATGTCTAAATTTAGATAACTGGCCTCAATGTTGAAACTAAAAATAAATATTGATTACTTATCTTTATAGATATATTCATTTGTAGTTCATTACAACACCATTGACCTAGTTTAATACAATATATATATCTCTCTAAGGTTCATAATAGGTATAGGATCGCAATAGTTTTGGAAAAAATATATAGCAATGAACTATGTATAATAGAAAATAAATAAAATATTTTAAAATGTTTTCTTGATTTAAAATGGTGTGTGGGGCACCCTTTTACCATGATAACATTTTGTACTCCTATAATACAAAGTCTACCCTAAAAAAACACCTTAATAATAGTCCAAACCATAATTTTTATATGGATTTGATTTACTTGGCTTTGTCTTGTAGATCTCAAACCCTGAAATTCCCTTTATCCCTTGTAGTTTAATCTCTACTTAATAATCCTTAAATAATTTTAAAGCTTCACATACTAGTTTGAAATTTTTCACACATCATCCACGTGCATATAATGAAAGGTTATATTGCACCCCTTGGATGAAAACTAATAAAGATCTAATACAAAATATCAAATGTGTATCTAAGGTTTCTTTGAATCCCCTAAAACTCTAAATTATTTATGGAGAAAAATTATGAGAAGAATTAAAGTTTTGGATAAGATAAGTAGGATTTATAGGGTGATGTACCCTCTAC
The DNA here is from genome assembly GCA_007115665.2 of Sequoiadendron giganteum. NCBI lineage: Eukaryota > Viridiplantae > Streptophyta > Pinopsida > Cupressales > Cupressaceae > Sequoiadendron > Sequoiadendron giganteum. The sequence continues at coordinate 281,444,302 of CM021101.1, forward strand.
ACAATGAGCCTCAAGGGACAAAAAAGATCAGGTCCAAAAACCATTACAAAAATACCACCAAAACAAAACAGAGTAACAACAGACAAATAACCGATAGTAAGATGACCTAGAGGACTAGACACAGCAACAACAGACTAACTAGCATTCTCCCAATTCTGAGAGAGAAGGAAAACAACATCCTCCCCTACCCAGTTGGGGCCTTTCTCATTAGCCTTTTTATCTATTTCCTCCTTCAAAATAGTAGAGAGGGAGTCAGCCGCATGGTGGACCATCTTGATAGTGAACCGAGCCAGATCACTAAAATTCTTCTCAAGCTTCTCCACTTGCTCTAGTAGCTTGTGATGATCTTCCCCTTTGTTTGCAATCTTCTCAATGTATTCATGCTCAATAGCCTAAGGGTCAAAGGACTAGAAAGTCAAATTCTCCTTTAGAATTTGTTGAATTCAGAAAAGTGGCTAGGCCCTTCAACAAATTGATCCTCCTCTTTTTCTATGTCTTCCTCATTCCTATTGCCCTTGCTAGCAAACCACTCCTCATCAGTAGAAATTTCATTAATCTGCACTTTCTTTCTATTTTTTGCAAGCCTGATAGATCTCTTAATTCTAGTATTTTCAACCCCAGTCTCCTTTGTAGCAGCAACCATAGTATCCCCCTTGGAGTCTCTCCCCACCACATCCTTCACATCTTTTTCAGTAGTTGATGGATCCACTCGACCTTTCCCCTCTTCTTTCACTTTTTCCTTAGTTACAGGTTTGTTGTCAGTCTTATCGGGGCCAGATTTGAGCTCACAGAGCCCAACCGCAAAATTCTACTAGGAAAGCCCCACACCCCCCTTTTTCTTTTTGGCTAGTGGTTTAGGCCTTGGGGTTTCAGTATTCCCCAGAGGGATTTTTCTTTTGGGACACTTTAACTCAGTCGAAGAGATATTGGTTTAAGTAGGGGGTTTGACTTCCTCAATATGAATAGTAGAAATGGATTTGGATGAGTGGAGCATGAGTTGAAAATGATAAAGCCTCAAGATGAGGCCTTGGTGGAGCGAAAGATGAGGAGAATCCTCGGGGTTTTGGGCAGTAGCATCAAGGCATTTCTCAATGGAACTTTATAAATTAGAAAGTAAGAAAAATGAGAAGCTCAACAACATTTTATGGTGGAGGTGATTTAAAAGAGGAAAATGATAGTAATAGAAGTTTTTATATCTACCCTCTAAAGTGGCATACTTCATGAGAGCAATACAGACCTAGTCCCAAGGCCACGGGAGATCTTTTGTTTCAAAGCCAAACTAGGAGCAAACAAGTTTTTCATTTCCAATAAAGAAGAAATTAAGGATTTCATTGTCTTGAGCCTTGGTATGCTTAAGATACTTCTTCTTGATGTAAGAGACCCCCGTCACTTGAGCAATCACCTCCTCATTGAATTCAAAGGAGATACCACCTATGTTAACCATTCTTTCTTTGGACAGGAACTCACAAAATGTGTTGACATCCTTGGATCATGACCAACCAAGCATTTCATTAAAAGTGTCAGCCCACCTTCGACACAGATGTGCCAAACCAGTGGGTCCTTGGGGAATTCCTCACAATTATCTGATTTTGTCCTCACCCTATCGCCACACATTTCTCCACTCTTCACCCTACAAAACCAAGAAACATGTGAGAGAAAAAATTTATTATTTTTGTTAATGTGAGAAGTCATCCAAAAACTTCTTCTTTTAAGTCAACCAAGAAGGCTCTAAGCAATCAAGCCGGTATGCAGGACACATGCTTCAGGAGTAAAATCCAAAAAGGAAATCTCTACAATCCCATTAATGAAAATATTTAAACACCTGTGACTAGGTTTGTGAAAAATGATCAAAATGGAAGGTGCACCTTTCATGTGGCCATTGCACAAGTACCAATGATAATTGGTCGTAGGGCCAAATTTAGGCTTCCCTAAATATCTTCCTTTTAGCCTTAGAAACTTTTTAGCAGAATTGATAAGACAAAGCAAGCTCTTTATGCCATAATTACTAGTCACATCAAAATTGAATTAAAGTTATGTCTTATATTGATTTTTTTTTAAATATTTATGATTTACTATTACAAATGATCCACAAATTCAAAAATATGAGTTACATATGACTCAACCTAGATGATCTTTTCCCATACAAATGTAAAATCCCAACACATACAATGAATAGAAAAATTACCTTACATAGATCTAAAAGTGGAGCATGAAAAACACAGAGTGTGTGTAAGGAGGAACCTATTATGCCTTGCATAACCACCCCATCTTTTTCCTTGGTCAAAATGTGTCCCCCTTTGTTATTTTTGTACTTAGTTGTTTTTGAAACAAAGTTTGGAGTCTAGTTTTGGCCAATACTTTGTTTTTCTTTTTGTTTCTCTGTCGGAATCGGAATCGGAACTGAATCGGGTTCTGAAAGTTCTTTTCAAACTTGTTTTGGTTTCCATCCCGATGGTCTTTTCTTTATGTCTTTTTGTTTTGTATTTAGCAGACTCAGAGCTGGAGTGGGGGTTAACTTAGTCTTTACCGAAAATTGCAAAATCATAATCAATTCCACCCCCACCTCCGCTATGTTGACTTTTGGTTTTGGTCTTTGTCTTTTTGTTTAGTTTTGTTATGTCGGTCTTTGTTTTACTTTTTGTCTTTGTTTTTGTGTTATGTTTAGTTAGCAGACCCTGAACCGGAATTGGAACGAAATTTGGAAATTTCTCATAAAGTTTTGAATCAATTTTTATTTTAGTTCCACCCCTGTCGGTTGCCTGGATCATTGACTTTTTGACTGAAGTCGCACTGTTGTGAAGTGTTGGTTCACTTTCAGTTCCGACTCCACCTTAACTATGTGTTAATGCATTAATGACAGTTAGTGTTGTAGGTAGAAATCTTCATGTTTATCTCCATATAAGGGTTAAACGAGTCATTATTATCATTATTAGAAGATTGAAGAGCAAGAAAAAGCAGCAGCAGAGTTCATTTGAGCGAAAAGATTGAAAGAGGAGAGGATTGTTGCGAACGGATCAATTCAGAAGGTTAGCTGCGTTGTTGTGTTTTGAGGTAGGTTTTCTTAGTATTGTTCTTCATTTTGTTTACTGTTGTGTGTTTTGTATATATGTTTGCCCGTACATTGAATCATGTTGTTGTTATTGTTTCGTTTTAAACGTTTGTGATTCTTGGCATACTGGTTTGAATGGGTCTTTTATATTGTTGGTCAGGTTGTTTCTTTGTTTCTTTTTGCTTGTATTGTTAGTTCTTTCTATTTTTAGGGCACCGTCGCTTTCACATTTTAATCGTGATTACGTTGTGTTGTTTTGGTTTTGCAGTGAGTTAGATTAGGTTTAGGTTTTAAATGGTGATTAGTTAGATTAGAAGTTACAATGAGGTAGATTAGAGATTTACAGTGAGTTAGGGTAAATTGATTCATCATTTTTTACTTAGGGTTTTGTCGCATTTGGTCTAGTAAAAATAGCAAGGTTTAAAATTCGTGCCCTAGTTTTTATCAGGTTTGTTAGATTAGGGTTTCGTTGGTCTCTGTAATCACTTTAAATGATTAAAAAATGATATCTTAGGATTCAATCATTCCCCATGGTCATATGAATGTAGAGTTTTTAAAGCCCCTTTTCGTTTTAAAGTGACCTTGGGTTTAATCATGAAGTTATATGTTAAAACAAACCAAATCCTTGATGATGTCATGGTCAATCTAGGCGAAGGTGGGATCGAAATCGATCTTGAACTTAAGAATTTCATCTTACAAAAGTTATCGATTCCATTCTCATCCCGATTCTGGATCTGTGTATAGCAAGAAGTCTTCTTTGGAAATCATGGTCAACCTAGGTAGAGACGGGATCGAAATCGATCTCGGACTTGAAAGTTCTATTTTGCAAAAGGTATCGATTCCATGTTTCATCCCGTGTCCGGCTCCACACATAATGGGAAAGTCTTTCTTCAAAATAACAATGACCAAATCGGAGGTGGAGGCGGAATGAAAATAGAATATGAAAAAATGAAATTCAAAGAAAACCAAATCTATTTTTCATCCCGATCCTGGTTCCGATAACCTCCCCAATTCCGACTCCGAGCCCGTTTATTGTTAGTGAAATTTCTATATCGGTTTTTGCTCCGAGTCTGGCAGTGTTGTGAAAAGAGATTGTTTTAGGTTGTGGTTCCACCTCTGGTGCATATATGAAAGGTATGGTTTTAAAGTATGTTTTATGATAATATCTAAAGATCTAATTAGAGGTTTTGCTTGCAGGAAAGTTGAAAGATGTCAGGAACATCAGGGGAAGCTGCTCTAAGAAATCAACCTATAGAAACATCAAAGGTAGCATCAAAACCAAAGAAGTTAAAGCCAGAACAACTACCTTATACATTAAGGTATAATCACAAGAGTCTGGTTGTGAAGATGAGCAAGGTGGAATCAGATTGGTCGGATATCACTGACACTAATTTAGGTTAATACAATTTTGAGGAATGGTATTCAGAAGCGTTTGACAAGGATATTGCATTGACTACAGAAAGAATTGTCAGCTCTGGGTTAGCTCATATCACCTTATTTCCTATATTTGTCCAGTGCCCAGAGTTAATCATGATAGTAGCCAGTGCTTACAATCCTACTACAAGATTATGCATGGATTCACAAGACAATGTGATTATTAATCTCACTCCTCAAGCATTTCAAACTATATTTGATGTTCCAGATCCAAAGAGCTTGGTGCAATTAAATGAGGTAGAGGCCTTGGAGAAATATAGTAAGCATAAGGGAATGAATAAATCTCACTTGAACAAGAAGTGGTTGAGGACAGAAAAGAAATCTCTAAGTAAACTTGCAGATCAGCCAAAGAGGGTAGATTTCTATGAAGAGATAGCAAGGTTGATTGTGATGTTGTCTAGGGTGTTTGGAAAGAGGGATGCATTTTGCTTCAAGGAGTGGATGTTTCCTTTTATTCAGACTATCTTGAAAGGAGAACAACAGTTTGATCGGACAATGATTGTTTCTGATGCCATACATGATTAGTTAAGTAGGATTAGAGAAACCAAGTGTTTCTTCATGACCTCTTACATTGTTTATGCAGCTGCAAGAGTGGGTGTTTTCCCAGGTTTGAATAGAGTGGGTGTAATGGGAGCCTTGGATGGAAAAAAGAAGGTATGGGAGCACTATGATCAATTATCTCTTCAGGTTGCTGAGACTCATTTCAGAAGAGTCAATGATGCATTTTTATATGTGGTCATCAATCAATTGAATGGAGATGCAGGATACAGGTTAAGTCAAGAAGCTATGTTTTCATTGCTGAATGGGGAAGTTGGTATATCCAATACCCTAAATTTACATACTTCAGGTTATTTGGTTTTGAAGGCCACCCACATTTACTTCCAAGGTGCTATGGTAACAGAAAGGTGCTAATGGAGTTTCTATATCAAGCCATTGGAGTTAATGCTCGGTTCGGGATTAAGCATAAAACTGGATGCCATAAATTTCCCATGAAATTGGGTGAATATAGCTGTCAACACTTGAAGGCAGAAAAAGTGGTTTGTAATGAGTTGATATAATTGAAATTGGGATTGTATACAGCTCGTAAGTATTTTGATCCTAAGAAGAAGATGTATGCCTTATTACCTTCAGTGTTCACAAGACATTTTAATTTGTTAGAAGACTTTTGGAGTGATAGGCGAGATGAGTATGACTTGAGAAAGAAGAATTATGAAAGATTATCAGTCTCACTCATGTCAGAACTTGGTATTAAAGAAAACATTCCTGAAACCGTGGTGGAGGATGGAATGATGTTGGATCCATCTTATGAAGCATTGAATATTGGCACCAAGAACCTGGATCCAATTGATTGGGATGCTAAAGAAAAAATTGATATCAAGAAGATTGGAAGGACAGTATTGGATAGAAGTATGCAGTGGTTAGTGTTGAGGACTCAAGCTTCTCAAGGACCAGTTCTTAAAAAGGGTAAAGGATACAAGATAATTAAGAGAAAGACACCTCCCAAAGAGCCATTAGAATTCCTTCCTCCGGACATTGAAGAAATAGAACTTGAGGTGGTGGATGATGGAGAGGAAGCTCAAGAAGGAGATGCTCTAGTGGGATCTATTGGTTCAGCACCTGCTTTAGGTGAATCATCTGCCCAAGCCCCACTCACAAGAAAGAAAAGTAAAGAGGTTCAAGAAGGAGCTCTTCATACCATGGCTAAAGCTGCTAAAGGAAAAGAAGTGGAGGAAGAATTTGTAGAAGTTGAGACAGATTCAGATGAAACTCTATCAGAAAAGGATTTGCAAGAAAAGATGCCCTTAAAGGGGACTACTGAGCAGATTCTAACACAAGAAGAGCAATGGAAAATTTTTGAAGAGGAGAAAAGGAAGTCTGATGCAAGGGCTACAGTGGAGAGACAAAAAGAAATGGAGGCAAAGGTACAAGTTGATGCTCTACTTCACCAGCAATAATTAAAGTCAAAACAAGTTGAAGTTAAGGCAATAGATGATGAAGTAGAGAAGCAAAGGAGGCAGCAAGAACATGAGCTTAAAGTTAAAATAGAAAATGACAAGTTAGAGCTGATACAAAAGATCCATGATCTTGAGGAGGAGAAAGCAAGAAACCGGAGGGAAAAGGAAATTCTGGTTGCTAGGTTGAAACAAGTAGAAGAAGCTCGACAAAATGAGGAAGAATCAGAAAAGATAAGGAAGGAAAAAGAGGCCAAAGAGCTAATTAGGAAGCAATAGGAAGAAGAAGTTGAAGCTGAAAAACTTAAAGCTTTGGATGCAGAATGGTTAGAAAGGGAAAAGCTAGAGGCCTTAGAAAAAGAGAAGTTGGAAAGGGAGGCTCTAGAAAGGGAAGCTTTAGAAAAGGAAGAATTAGAAAGAGCAAGAATAGAGAGGGAAGAATTAGAAAAGGAAAGGTTAGAGAAGGAAAAAATGGAGAAGGATTGGTTGGAAGAAGAGAGATTGAGAAAAGAAGAAGAAGACAAGAAAATGCAAGAACAGAAGGATAGAGAAGAGGCTGAAAGACTGGTGCAAATGCATATACTACAAGAACAACAAGAGAAAGCAGGGGTTGAATCCCAATCTCAAGTAAGTATGTAGCCACCTTCTATAGTTATTGCTCCCTCTTCCTCTATGATGACTACTAATCCAAGTGCACCTACATGGCTAAAATTAGACCTGCAGAAGAGAGCAGTAATACCTTCACAACCTCTCAATTGGGAGGATATGATGAAGGGAATTGAGCAGGAGAGGCCTAAAAAGAAGGCTAAAATTCTACATTCTACCCAACTCATAGACAAAGGAGAAATTGTTGCTGAATGTTCTATGCCGATGATAGAAAAGGAGGTAGGGGATATGCAGTTAACAGATTATCAGTTGAGTATGGTCAATTTGGGAAGACCCACTAGAAATCAGCAAATGAATTTGATTGATGTGGTGGCTTCAATGACTAAGTCAAGAATGATTAAGGACAAGCAAAAGAAGGATGAGATTAAAGCTCAATTGGATCAGTTGCATTCATTCTTGAAGAGTGTCTCATCTCCAAGGTCACAAAAAGTAGCAGCCATTGAGACTCCTATTTTGCTAAGCAAAAAGGAGGTTGATGATTTGGTGCAGGTTAGAGGAAAGGCGGAGATGGTAGATAGGTGGCTAGATAAATTGAGCCAAGAGGTAGGAGAGGTTTTAGTGAAAGGATTTGAAGCCTACAAGGATATTGAAGGGTTGACTAAAGAGATGTATTGATACATTGAGGCATCAGAAAAGCAAGAAGCAGAATACAAAGAATACAGTCAGAAGTTAGAAAAGGTGAGTGAATTGCCTCTAACAACTCTTCTGGAACAGTCTATACTTGAGGAAGACAACAAGGATTTTGTAGTGAAAACTTCTCGTATACTCCGATTTAGGACTGACTTTTTGTGTAAGCATAAGAATGAGATTCAAGAGACTGTAAATAATTTAACTGTAATTGGAAGAATTAGAAGTAGCCATTGCCATTATTGTAGATATAAATGCATTTACAAAAGAGGGCATGCCTTTTAATCAGATAAAGGAAAAGTGGGATGAAAGATTTGAAGGACTTATGCAAAAGGGAGATGATGGCGGAGAGTTGATGTTAGATCGACTAGTAGAGGTCAAAGAAGAGATAAAAGCCACTGGGAGAGAGTTAATAAAAGTGAAAAGGATGAAGGAGTTTTCTACAGCTGAGTTGGATTGGATTAAATTTGAAGATGACTGGATTGATGGGCCAGAGATGGATACTCTACAGCAAGTCTTCACCAGCTACGATGAGTTCATAGCAAATCTAGCTTCGCATGCATAAATCCTTGCATGCATGATGTTCTCCTTCCTTGCATGTTGCATGCATACAGCAGTGACAGTTTTAGGGGTGCATGACTTCTTTTCTTTTCTTCTATTTTCTATTTTTAGTTAAGACTGAAAGTCTAATGTAAGAACTCAAGATCAAATTGATCTGATTTTCCAAGAGAGTCTAATTCCTAAAAAGGTGGATAGCCTAAAATAGAAGTGAGGCTCGAACTTTTTGTATATCTATAAATACCAAGTGGGTATCATATTGTAAAGGTCGGCTAATTGAGAATTGGATTGGCTTACCTAATGCTAGGAGATAGAATTTTGTAGTGATTTTACAAAGATACAATGTACTTGATCTTTTACAGTTAATAGAATTACAAGTTTACTTGAAATATGGTGTTTGGAATTAAATTGTTTGTTTGATAAGGCTGATAAGTTATGATCTATCTGTATGCAGTGATTGTGCTGAACATAGGAGTTTCTTGAATGATGAAAGTCATTTGAAGGAATCAGATTTAAGGATCATCTTATTAGATTGTCATTGAGTTGAAGTTATTAAAAATTCTATTGATCTATAATTTTGATGATGAATGAATGTGTGTTGTTTTGAAACCCTTGAAATATTTGTGAAGAGTAATTGTGAAGTTAATTAAGCACCTAAAATGTATGCAGTGGTATAGATTATGCTATAGACTGTATCATCTTATGGTTTTTGTGATCTGTTAGGAAACATTCATTGTTGAAGGTATATGTCCAGATACTAGATAAATTCGATTCATACTTATTGTTTTACCCCTTTATCCTATCTTTTCCTTTTATTTGAAAACCCCATTGATCTACTAAAGCAGTCAGTAAAAATGAGTCATTGCTTGAACCTTTTGTTACCAGCATAGGCCCCTTGAATATTACAATTGCATGAACTGATTGAGTGACACTAGACAATTGAGAACCAACTACCAGGACCTTGGGAGTTAGGCTACTATATGTTGTCTTTCTTTTTCAAGAGAAATAGAGTAGAAATATTATGTTTTAACGTTGTTTATGTCATCTTCACCATCAACAAAACCATGTTGTTTCCATCATGAACCATGTCCTCTAGCCTTGAAAATGTCATCTTGAGTCCAAATAATACATCAACAGTCACCAAAATCTTATCTTGAATATTAGTAATTAAATCGCCCACTAAATGGAACCCAAAATCCATACCTGTAAAGAAAAAAAGACCCATGAACCTTACTTCAAATCTGGCCCAAAAGGCATAATAAATTGATCCCTATAAGAAATTATCACTTTCAATAACTTTGACATGGCTATGGAATCTTCCCTTGTCAAATATGTGCCTTTTACACATAAAATAATGATTCTAGGTGTAGACACCTGAAAATGACTAACGCATTTCTTCTAATTCACCATCATTTCTCATCCATCTATCCATTATTATTAATTCATTAATTTTAATTATTTAATTAACACCATATTCATTCATTTTCCTCATCTATTTTAATTAAATAATTTTTAATTATTTAATTATTTTCTCAATTTTCCTTATCTGCACAAATTAAATAATTTTCAATTATTTAATTAAATTCTTAATTTCTTGTATCCACATTAATTAAATAATTTTAAATTATTTAATTAATTCATGCATTATTTTCATCCATTATAATTAGATATTTATTATTATTTAATTAGCTGATATTTCCTCTAAAAAATTTTATTTTTTTTGTTTTTCTATCTTTATTTATTCTAAAAATAAATTAAATAAATAGTTTATTTATTTCCTAGAAATATCTTCACCTCATGCACTTGGAATTAAATAAATTTATTTATTTAATTATATTTATATTATTTTATCTCCTAATTTAGTGAATTGACTAAAAAGCAACATCAGTTCACTCTCACTTCACTCATCCATGCAGTCAATCATCTAATCCATTTTAAGTCATCATTCAAGTCCTTCATCTTCACACATGTCACTTGCACATTCATCATGATCTCTCAATCAATCTCATCCATCAATATTTGAAAGCATCCTACACTATTGATCAACTATTAGGTGAAAGCTATAAAAACACCCAACATTTATCCATTCAAATCCTTCATGAATTTTGAGAAATCAAGCCATTTTTGCTTCCATTTTACAAATCAAGGTTATGCTAAGTTAAGATAAATCCATATATCATTATTACAATATTATCAAGTACAATGGAGCAAGGTTAGGCATGTTTGTGGAGGTAATATTGATTCAATTTGACTTAATTTATTTTGTGTGCACACACTCTCATTGTTGTATTCATTTATTATTGAATTAGGTTTTATTGACACACTCATTTTTAGATTTGATAATTTCATAGGGGTTCACATTCTTGCACACCCAGTGGGACCCACATCAATGAATTTAGCAATTTTCTTTGAGTTTATGGTGACTATTAAGGTACGAGTGCAGAACAACACTTCCAATTCTAAATTAATGCATTTGACTTTAAAAATGGTGCTTTTGATGTAGAATGGTGTATTTGATGTAGAATGGTGCCTTTGATGTAGAATGGTGCTTTTGATGTAGAATGGCACATCTGATATGCAAAATTGTGCATTTGCTGTAGAATGATTCTTTTGATATACATAATGGTGTTTTTGATGTAAGATGGCTCTTTTGGTCTTTTTAGGGTTTTTACTTCCACTTTTAAGTATTTTTATCTTAGGAACAGATCGACATGTTTGAAAAGTAAAATAATGCATTTAATAGGTAAATAAATGCTTTTGAAGGTATTACTACATATTTTATAGTTACTTTAATGCATTTGAAATCTATTCCTATGATTTTGATTCTATCATTTTATTTTAGTTTTTAGATAACATTTACGTAATTTTAGAAACTAATCAAGTGGTGAAAATTGGAAATCATTGGGAGAAGGAATTGAGTCTAATACTACTGGCATAATTTAGTGTAGGGCATAGTTACATATTTTTTATCTTAGTTGCACACTTCATGGGGGTTTTAAAAATGAACATGTTTGTCATGCCTCTATAGAATTTTAGGTGTGTATGCTCTCTCCTTGCACTACATGCAAGCTTGGAGATCAAAAGCACCTTTTAGTTTACTTATTTTATTTATTTCTCATCCAAGGTTATGTTATTTGTGTATGCTCTTCCCTTGTGCTTTGTGTGAGCCTGAGGATCAAAAGCACTAGTATCAATCTTTCCTATTAGAGGGCCTATGTGAGGATTTTATTACCCTAAGGTTAACCTCAACCATATTTTTTGGTGGGGTATATAAAGGGTGGATATTGAAAGCTATATCTCAAGAGTGAGCCATCATCATGTTTTTTCAAGCCTAGAGACCCTTGTTCTATCAAGACTCTTATAGGTGAACAGGATAGGAGAGACCCTCCTAGACTCAAGCATTTTTATGTATACCCTCAATTCACACATACATTTCTAGAATCCTAAGACCATCAGTCATCAATCTAGTGTGGTGTAAGGTACAATATCATGCCTGAAGTTACTCACCATGTACCTTCCTAAGCAAGGTGGAAATCCCTTGGGCTAAAAGTTTCAAAACCTCAAAGGTAAAGAATAGGTGAGCCCTTATGTCTTTAGAATCCTAGTCATTGACTCTTGAGAAGCGAAACATTGCTTCCAAAAATCTCAAGCTATTTTATCATGTGATACCACAATAGTGTGACACTCTTAATTAAAAAAATGTAGAGTTTATCATATTCTTGGTGTGTCTTTCTTGTTAATACTAATATAACCTATTCAATCTTATTACCTTGGAATCATCATGTATTTTGTTTGTTGTTTTTATCTCTTTCCAAAGATAATAATCTGACCAAAAACTTGCAAAAAAAAAAAGTTACACAAAGTCGTGCTTGTGAGGCTAAAATTGTGCATTTGAGTTATCATGTAGCACTTTTATTTTTTGTTATTTTTCTTGTGTATCTCCAAGAAGAATTATATTTTTGATATAGTGGTGTTCTTCTAGATAGAATTATTCTTTTCACCAAAATTATTATGCATCTAAGATATAATTTAATGAATTTTATAATCCTTTTGGGCTTCTAATTCACATAATTATTCATTTTACTTGTATCTTGGCACATTTGATCAATATATTGGCACATTTGACCAATATTGTGGTACATCTGGTTAGTAATGTAAGACGTAGATTTTCTGGAGATTAATGCTAAATGTTGCAAAGATTAAAATGATCAAGTCTAAACTAACAAATCTAAATCAAAAACAACAAAGAACGAAGTAAGTAAACATAATTAAACTAAACAAATAAATTGGAAAGCTCTCACTGAATATGCGTCCACTCCTTCGAATTATCTCGATTGTCCTTCTCCATTTTGTTGTTTTAGTATTCTTGCCCTCAAATTTTCAGTATTGATGCAAGCATAACCTTGTTGAATGTCTAAGCAAAATATCAAAGATAAGTTTCTTCTCAAAAGTGTATGATTTCGGGAGGAGGAATAATGATAATGACAAGCCATTTTATAGATTTTGGGTTTCCGAACGATCGGCTTAGATTCAAAGAGAGATCGACGAACGAGATTGATGAATGTCATGCGATGTGAGTTCTATGTCAGACAGAACATGAATTAGAAAAGACTGAAAGATAAAGACTAAATTAGAACGATGACTAAATCTTGTGTCAAGACTGTTCAAAAATAGAAAGAACAAGAGTTCCTGATCTTAATCTTGAGTTAAGAATCTTTGAAAATAGAAGAAATAGACTTTGAATGTCAAAGACAAAGTTAGAACTCGAAGATGAAGAATTCGAATGCATACATAAATTAATTAATTAAATAAAGATATTTAATTAATAAACGCATTCATGCACATGAGTTAGAACTAGTTGTGACAGAGAGTCCTCTCGCAGAGATGGTCAAATACCGAACTTGGAGATAACTGGCAGATTTAAAAATAGATCTTGAGTCAGAAGGTGAGTGAATGACTTAGATAACTGAACAACAAAAGAATGTGACATAAACAATTAATAAATGAATTAAATCTTAATTTAATTCAACATTCAAAAATGAAATGAATTTAATTAAATAAATAAAGATAATTTATTTTAATTTGACTATTAAAAAGGTGGAATTGAATAATTAAATAATAAATATTTAATTACAGTTAAAGAGGGTTAAATTGAATAATTAAATAATAAATATTTAATTATAGTTGAAATGTGACAAAAGGGGTAATTATTTAATTAAGAAGGAAGAATTAATTAGTTAGCGACATAATTTAAATAAATATGATTTATTTAATTAATCAAGTTGAATAAAGGTCATTTATGAATTAATGAATTAATTAAAAAGAGATATTTAATTAATAGAGGAAATATGTGTTAGAAAGGGTAATTAAATAATAAACATTATTTAATCATGACCATGGATAATAGAAAATTATGTCGAAAGTGGTGTTCGCAGGCCTAAACCAGTTTTCGGTGTCTACAATTTGCCCCTCTTTGATACAATGTTGTTTTCGCATTGTGTCAAATAAAATATGCCCCGATCATGCCCCAGCATGAAATAGGTTAGGGTATACCCCCTCGGGAAAATTGACAATTTTTTGAAAAATTTCAAAAAAATAAAGAAATATTCCCGATTAGTCAATTTGATGGTCAGAAATGCTATGGAGTTGACGAAATTGAATTTGGATGTGATATGGACGTGTACGGGTCAGTAGAAGTTGAAAGGTTAAGCGGCCAATAGACAAGGTCAAAATAAATGCCACCCAAACCCTATGTATAAATAAGAATTAGGTTGAAAACCAATTCATTTGCACCTGGAAGAGTTTGAAGAACTGAGATTTTGCTCTGGCTATTGGATGAAGATGGCTCCCATTCCATACGTTGCGCATCGAGGATATCAGATCCAAACCTTCAGGCACCCAGCCGATGCAACACCATCGGTATGTACCCAAAAATGAACTCTTGAAAGTTATTTTTGCACGTAGTTTTGGGCCTCGAAAACTTAATAATCATATGCGATCTTTCAGGATCAACACATATGCCTTCGTATGCACCGCATTTTCCTACGGAATGACGCATATGCTAAAACACTCCTAGGGTAGGATAGGCATTTTAGGCATTAAATGCATTTGTAAGAAAATGCTATGCATATTTATGTATGGAACACATCTGCATTTAGGATGAATGCATGTAGGTAAGTTAACCGCATGTGCATTAGTGAAACGCATATGTATCAGGTAGACAGGTTATAGGAAATGCACCGCATTTTCTTTTCTCCATCGCATTTGTAGTAGGTAGAAATTGGATTGGTGATGTGCAACACATATGGAATATGTGATGCAAATGCTTTGTATTGCAATGCATTTGTTTGAATTCACCGCATCTGGTAAAGCGAGCCGCATGTGGCTAGAAAAATTTTGGAAAAAAAATTCCTAAGGAAAAACTTTTGAAAATCTTGACATCATGGTTGAAATGTAGGTTATATTAGATCCTATTTACACATGGGAGACACATCTGAACACCTTCGATCTGAGAGATCATCTGAGTAGTGCAGAGATACGGCTTTTGTGGAGACTTGGTCTTCGTCATTGTCTTTCGATGCCCACTATTCAGGCAAATAGAGGGATGCTCACCGTGTTGTGCGAGCGATGGCACTCTGAGACATCATCATTTCATATGCTGACTGGGGAGGCGACTGTCACATTAGAGGATATGTATAGGATACTTAGACTTCTGATTAGAGGAGAGCAGGTGATGTATGATACCCAGTGTGGATTGAGCGAGCTAGCCAGATTTTATCAGGTTGACGATATTAGTAGGCTCGGCATTGAGCATTATGAGATCAGATGGCCGATGTTGGCAGATAGATATGAGAGGATTGACTGTATACTATGTACACTGATAGGTGGGATAGTATTACCAGATCGATGGGGTCATGGTTTTCCAATTGGATGGGGAGAGATTTTGGTGGGTATGTTAGAGAGAGAGACCGTGTATGCCTGGGGTCCATGTCTATTAGGGATGCTATATTTCCATTTACATGATATTGCATACAGAGACGTACAGTCAATGAGTTGTGGGACCACTCTTCTAATGGTTTGGGCATGGGAGAGGATTTTTTTTTTTCATCCTTCGGTTACTATAGAGCAACGGGCTAGATCTCCATATGTTTTTCAGTACACGAGAAACATCACTCAGAGCCATGTGGGAGATACTGGATATTGGAGACATGCACTCGACATCTTAGATCAGTTCACTTGGAGACCATACATGGACTATGAGTAGTGGTCTAATGAGGATAGACATTTCCCATATTGTAGAAAGACACAGTACTTGATTGGGAGGACTGTTTTGAGTGTGCACATCATAGAGAGACACTTGCTAGAGTGAGTTTTGAGACATTTCGGAGAGGTTTAGAATGAGCCTCGAGGTAGAGTGGAGTTTTCTCATTCTTCTAGAGAGGTTCCATATTAAGGGCCCATGATTCTAGTAGCTACTATAGAGGTAGAGATACAGGCTTTATAGCCATTATAGTGGGGATGGGGAGATGGAGTGGCAGATCCAGGGACTATAGCTGCATATGATGCATGGTGGGTGGAGCATTGTCTAATTCCTTACACAGATCCGGATCAGCCGGCACCAATTGAGAGACAAGGCACAGGGCCAAGAGGATGGTGGACAGGTAGAGGTGGAAAATTTGGAGGGAGGGGTGGTGATGATGATGGCAGAGGTGGTGGTGGTAGACGAGGATGGAGAGGTCAAAGAGGTGGACGAGTAGGTGGACTATCACCTATTCGAGAGGCAGAGGCGGAGGATGTACCGATGATAGACCTCAGAGGTGGAGTAGAGGCACAGGCTGGTGTTGAGCATGCGGAGGTAGATATTGGTGAAGAGGACCTTGCAGAGGATGAGGAGGCATAAATGGATATTAATCCACTTGGTAGTCTGGTAGGCTATGGTGAGGATGATATTGAGGAGGAGATACCTATGGAGGAGCAGGAGAGAGAGCTTCGAGATCAGATTGTTGAGGGGAGATGAGGTGAGGAGGCTCCTAGAGATAGTGATAGGGAGGCTTTGGAGGAGATACTGACAGTGGTTATAGTAGAGTTGGATGCCTTGCGGATAGAGAGATGGTGCTTTTATGGAGAGAGATACTGCTCTTATGGAGAGAGACCAGGTAGTAGCCCAGAGACAGGAGATAGAGCAGCAGTTTACAGAGGTCAGACACCTTTGCAGTGGCACCTCATCTGATGGTTTTTCTCATGAGCTAGTTAGATTAGTTGAGAGAGTGTCATATTATAGGGATCTATATGAGTTAGTGGTGCCAGCAGAGAGACGAGCTCCTAGATTTTCAGAGGTTCGTAGCCAGAGATCACAGGGCAGGAGTCAGACTAGGACACAGAGTATGGAGGGTGTGGTAGGACCATCAAGGATAGGTCCATATGATAGACATTCCACCTCGTAGAGAGTACCTCTGAGGCAATTTCTACCACCTTCACCACGTGACAGTAGTAGGAGTGGGACACGCTGATACTGTTATATATGTAGACACTGTATTTTGATCAGAGAGCCTGCGAGCTCATTTTTATTTATGGATACATTCTGGCATTGTACTATGACACATTATTTTGAGCGATATATATATGATTTTGCGGCTTCTATATGATATGCAGTTCTGTTTTATGATGATGCATTACTTCTATATGATTATGTTTCCTATATGATGTATGTATATGTGTTATGAATGAATGTTTCTACATGATGCGTTTATGCAATCTATGATGTTATGGATGTCTTAATTTACTTATGACAATGGATGCAATGTTTTATATGATGTTATTTATATGTGATGGTAAAATGTACATGTAATGTTTCTATTATGTACCTTATAATGATGGAATGCCTATTATGCAATGATTTCGTAAATATGTAATGAAGATGTTAATGCAATGTAACTATATGAAATGTAATGTAACTATATGAAATGTAATGTAACTATATGAAATGTTTATAGAATGTATGCACATGCAGATTATCTAATGTTTTTGTTGTATCACAGGACTTTATCATTATGTCAGAAAGGAGAAATGTTAGCATGAATGAATGCAGAATGTTAGTTAGAAATAACGGAGGTTGATTGATTGAAAAACATATGATCTTCAATATTTTTCCATAAATGCTATGCTTTCTTTTTTATCATCATTGGGAGGGACATGACACAAATGGATAGTACACACTATGATATGAGATAGACCATAGTGTACAAAGTCATCCATCTGCAAAAAATAGACAGTCATAGACAAGGAGTGTCTTAACTCATACTAAGGACAAGATTGCCCCAATCATTTTGTCGAGACAAACCACAGACAACAAACAAAATAAAAGATAGGTCATGAGACGTCATTGCTCATCTAAATCATTGATAGGACATTCTTGAGGAAACTAGTAACATGACTCAAAAACCAATGTTAAAAAGACAGTTGATAGACAACAGTCAAAGAAAAAGAGTCCTAAGACATCCTTGCTTCTCTAAATCCTTCAAGGGATATCCTTGAGAAAGCTAGTAACTGGACTTAATTCACAAATCGATAAAAGATAAGACAAAATAAGATATAAAGTCATAAAGCCAAATAAAATTATTCACCAAAACTTGATCTTGTGGGATTATTTGATTGTTGATGTTTTACATAGCATAATGCGAGAGATGACACATACCGCAATAGGATGTTGATTCTGGTTTCGACTTGGTGACTATTTGTATAAGGCATGACAAAGCCTGGTTTCAAAAAGACACATGTCGTATAAGATATTGGAGCCTGATGACATTGATGCAACAAGCTACATGAGGCTATGACAATTTGACGACGTTTGTTGACAAGAAAGACATATCTTGCTAAGACATAAGTTGATCACTTTGACAATGTGTTTGATATTGACTTGATGACTATTTGAGATGTTGCCTTGTTGATGCATGACTTGTTTTGATTCCTTGACTGATTTAAAGTGTGTGTGTGTGTATTGAAAATGTATGACTTGAGATGATACCCTAAAGGATTGATCTAATGCAGCCTCAGGGGCTCATCGATTGATTAGCCTTGCCTACGTTGTACACACAGTGACCTCGTAGTTCAACTAAACTTTAACTGACATAACTGACTGAAGATATGAACTTAAGCTGATGATATGGAACGTGTGTGACAGTGAATGTGAATATGATAAACCCTATTGGAATGACCTAGTGCGGTCTCGGGAGCTCATCAATAGATTAGCCTTGCCTATGTTGTACACGTAGAGACCTCATAGTTCGACACGACCAATGACTTTGAATGTACAAAGAGTCATGATTTTAATGTGTGTGATACATGACAAACCTAGACAAACATACCTAATGCCTTGGGGGCACATCGACTAATGGCCTTGCCTACATCCCAGTCGCAGAGGCAACGTAGTTTGACTATGTCTACAACTGACTTAACATGATTGACTTGACTCTATTTTTTTTTTTGTGTTTTCTAACATGTTTCAATATTTTATTTTTTTTATTTTTTTTGTTTTTTTGTGTTTTTGAAGTTTTCTAATGTTTTTGGATTTTTCAGGACATTTTCCGATGGTGCAATGTTATGTACAAGGTGTCATGGTACAGAACAAGGATTTTCCCCTAGTCGGTAATAAGACATGTGAGATGGAGTGGGGAATGTGATGGAATGGATGTTAGATGTCAATCATTCCAAGCAATGGATAAGACAAATATTTATTATGAGGGATGGTGAAAAAGTCTGATTGGAATGATGGTAGACGAAAGAGCAAGTTTGACTACACATAGTGCCTATTTTCCAGGTTTTCACCATGGTACTTATCCATATCGCCACCAAAGCGGTTTTCACTATTGGATGGATTATTTCTCTTTACTTCTTTTTTTTTCCATTTTTTTTTGGTGGTACAAAGACGCATGTTTGCCGAGTTTTCATCAAGGTAACCATTTTTTTGTTTTTTTGTTTTTTTGTATTTTTTTGGTTAAGACAAAAGACTCTCAGAAGCTATGCATAGAACCTTTTCAGATGCAGGTTGTTGATTGGTGACAAAAGTGGCTCTCCTTCAGGAGTAAAGAGTCGGTACGCTCCTGATCCAAAAGCTTATGTGACAATATAAGGCCCTAACCAGTTAGGTTCAAACATTCCTGGCTTTTCCCATTCAGCTTGATTCTTGGGATTCTCCATTAAAACCAGGTCACCAATGTCAAAGTGTCTATTGAGAACTTTCCTATTATAGCTTCGACAAAGACGATTCTGATATGCTTGCATATGGTCTAGTGCTTTTTGTCTCGTTCATCTAGTAATTCTAGCTCTTGTAATCTGGATACACGGTATTCTTCATCGTCAATGTGACCTTTCAAGGATACCCTCAAAGAAGGAATTTCAACCTCAATAGGTAAGATAGCTTCGGACCCAAATATGAGGGAGTATGGAGTGGCGCCAGTGGGAGTACGGATGCTTGTGTGGTAAGCCCATAAGGCAGGATTTAGCTATAAGTTCTAGTCACAACCAGCGTCATTGATAGTCTTCTTTAGGATTCTAACAATGGTTTTATTAGATGCCTCAGTTTGGCCATTACCTTGTGGGTAATACAGGGTGGAAAAATGATGTTTGATATGGAACTCTTCACATAGATGGTGTACTTCTTGTTTTTTGAATGGGCAGCCATTGTCTATGATAATGGATTGGGGTACACCATACCGACAAATGATATAGTTTAAGATAAACTTGGATATTTGTGTGTCAGTGATGTAAGTTGGAATAGCTTCAATCCATTTGGTGAAGTATTCAACGGCGGTTATGATGAATTTATGGTCGTTGGATGATGGAGGGTGTATCTTACGTATGAGGTCAAGTCCCCATTGGGAAAAGGGCCATGGTGATGTAATCAGACGAAGCTCCTATGCTGGGAATCTTATCAAATCTCCATGTATCTGACACTGTCTACATTTCTTTACAAAGATATATGAGTCTTTTTCCATTGTAGGCCAATAATAACCTAATATCATAATCTTATGGGCTAAAGTAGGACCACTCGAATGGGATCCGCATATACCCTCGTGTACCCCTCGCAAGGTTGTTTGTGCTTCTTCAGCATCGAGACAACTCATCAGGGTATCTCTGATGATGGTGTACTTAGCTGACTTACGGATAAAGGTTTGCCGTTGGTTATTTGACAGGTCTAGAGGTAAGGTTTGGTCAGTTAGATAGTCAAATATGTATTTATACCAAGGGGTAGTAGGACCAACAATTGTACACACAATCATAGAATTGGGGACATCATAGGCAGGGACCAACAGCTGTTCAACAAAAAACTCAAACTTAGGCATGTTACTCAGAACATCCAATAAGGAGCCCACAGTTGCCATAGCATCTGCAGCCCTGTTTTGAATACATGGTATTTGTTGAAAGGTAATGTCATCAAATTACTACTTGAAACTTTCAGCCATGCACTTGGAGGGGGCAAGTTTCTCATCTTTAGTCTCGTAATCATCATTTACTTGCCGGACTACAAGCTGAGAATCGCCAAAAACATGTAGACTCCTAATCTTCCACTGAGCTGCCATTTTTAATACTGTCAATAAGGCTTCATACTCTACTATGTTGTTGGTACAAGGGAAAGCAATCCTGAATGATTTAGGAATGGTATCGCCTTGAGGTGTAACAAATAGGATACCTACTCCCGAACCACATTGTGTATGTGACCCGTCAAATTATAATTTCCATTTTGTTCTAGTGTCAATGTTAAAGATAAATTCGTTAGGAAAATTCACCACTAAAGGATGGTCTACCTTCATGGGTGCATTTGCTAACTGATCTACAATCACTTGTCCTTTTATAGCCTTCCTCTATACATATTGGATGTCATACTCGCTAAGTATCATAACCCATTTAGCCAATCGGCATGTTAATGCTACCTTACTTAGGAGATATTTGAGGGGATCAATCTTTGCGACCAACATTGTTTGGCGATTGGGCATATAGTGCCAAATTTTTTGAGTAGCAAAGACTACCGCAAGACAAGCACATTCTATGTTGTTTTAATTTAATTCATATCCCACTAAGGTACAACTAATGTAATACACTGCTTTCTCATGACCTTAATCATCTTTTTGTGCGAGAAGAGCTCCTAATGTTGACTGGGTTGCTGAAATGTATAGTATAAACAGTTTTCCATCTGTAGGTGGCATTAAGACTGGTGGAGTGAGCAAGTAATCCTTGATTTTTTGGAAAGTGTCCTAACATTTAGGTGTCCACATAAATGGTACTCCTTTCTTGAGTAAATGTTGAAATGGGTGTATTTTGTTCACCAGTTGTAAAATGAAACGCCTGATGGATTGTAATCTTCCCTGTAGGGTTCTTAGTTGACCAATGCTGACTGGAGGAGGCATTTCTATGATAGCTCTTACCTTCTCTGGATCTACTTCAATTCCTCTTCTAGAAATTATATACCCTAGAAGTTTCCCTGACTTCACTCCAAAGACACACTTCTTTAGATTTAGCCTGACATTGTAATTCTCTAACCTCTGGAATATCTTGTCTAGAACCTTCAAATGATTTGCCCTTGTTTCTGATTTAGCTATAATGTCATCTAGATAATCTTTCATGAGAGTGTGTATAAAGTCATGGAAAATAGTAGTCATTTCTCATTGATAGGTAGCTCCTACGTTCTTAAGGCCAAAAGGTATAACATTCCAACAATATGTGCCCCATGGACACGTGAAAGTTGTCTTGTGTTGGTCTTCAACTACGATTTTGATTTGGTTATATCCAGAGAAACCATCCATGAGGGATAGCATCTTGTATCTTGCTATAAGATCTACTATCATGTCTATGTTCGGAAAAGGGAAGTCATCCTTAGGACATGCCTTGTTGATGTCTCTAAAGTCTATGCAAATGTGGATGCCCCTAGTTGGTTTAGTCACTGGCACAAGATTTCAAATCCAGTCTGCATAGTTTATAGTTCTAATAAATCCAACATCTAAGAGTTTCTTAACTTCTTCTTTGACCAGTAAAGCAATCTACGAATGCATTTTCCTTAACTTTTGTTTAACTGGCTTAATGCATGTTTGTAATGGTAGATGGTGCAATATTAGGTCTGGATCCAGCCTAGGCATGTTAGCGTATGACCATGTAAATTTTATATGTCTCTTTGCAAATAAGTCCTTAAACTCAGGTTGTTCTGTCTCTGTCAATGATGCTACAAAGTATATGTGCCGAGGGTTTTCTTTTGTATTTATCTTGACTTCAATAGACTCTTCTACTAGCATTGGTGACTTTTCCTATTCAATGGGGAGAATATTTAAACCTCTATCCTTGGGTGCCTCAGAGAGGTTTTCACCCTTGGATACGTCCTTTATTTTGACTGTTTCTTCGTCCAAAGGTGCCTTTTTATTTTCACTTAAGGACTTGTCGTTTTTCTCATTTTTATCATTTTTCTTCTTATCTTCATTTTTGCGACTAGAGGTGTAAATAGACTCCCCAAAATATGCTTTGTCATCCAATTCTATGGTAAAACCAACTTTATGATCCCCTCTTGGTATGCCTTCTTGAAGTCCCATGAACTCGGCTATTGCTTCGTCATTCTCGAATGTGTCTATGATGGTTGTACCTTGTTGATCCCAATCGATAAGTTCAGGATATATGAGAGGCATGTCATCATCGGAGTTATTAAAGGTGGAAGCTGACAAGGTGAATATAGAATGGTTGACATGGTCACAAAATTTTTGGAATAACTCCTTCTTGTTATTTTTCCTATAGGTAGGTATACTCTATTGTGGGACTATTGTAAGGGCTGAATCATCAGAAGATGGTTTGTCAGGTGCCCAAGATGCATGATCAAGGGTTTCCCAATAATAGTGCTTATGCCATTCTTCTTTGGACAAGTGTTTCCTATGATGAGGACTAGATGGTTTTGGTACAGGTTTTATCTTTAGGTCCAATTCTCCAAATAGAGCATCTATGTTCATTGTACTGGTAGAGGAAAGAGAATCCCATTCACAATCGCTTGAGTCGGGAGATTCATCATAAACTGGGGGAAGTGTTTCATGAGATATCTTGATGTCTGCACAAGCACTCACTTCCTCTTGAAATGGTGACAAAGTATTAGGAAACCCAATTCTAAGCGGTTGAAACCCTAGCCCTAGGTATTTCGATCGTGGTGAGATAGTGATCGGTTTCGTCCTTCCATTTTGATGTAGTCCTAACCCACTATGCCTATCATAGCCTTCATTTTGCATTATCTTAAAGCATTTTCCATATTGATCCTTAGCTATTTGAATAGACGGTGAGGGGTATTCATTGTCTTCTTGGTACAACCAGGAGGTAATATCACCTTGATCTATAATTTCTTCACTTAACTCTCCCCATTTGGTCAATGTCATCATAGGGGGGACATGAAATGTGACTACTAACTGTCTTCTATCTTCCATGGGTAAGCCATATGCCTTAGGTGGAACCAGTTGACTGACACAGTATGATGCCTTTTTGTAATATTCTCCATAGCCCTTGTCTTGGATCTCGACCTTAGGAGTGGATGATGGTGGTTTGAATGAAATGGACTTAGTAAGATGTGATGGGTCAACATATAGGGATAAAGTGGATGATGAAGCTTCTTGGTTAACTGGTACCTGTCGTTGTGGAATTTCCCTTAGGCTTGTACAATATTGAAATAGATCTGGGTCACCATCAATCTTGATCTCGGTGCCATTATATGGGAATTTAAGACATTGGTGATATGTTGAAGGTACAACTTTCATTACGTGTATCCAAGGTCTACCTAATAACAGGTTATACGGAAGGGTGAGATCCAAGACTTGGAAGCTAGTGTTTATAATTGTTGGGCCAATTTTGATAAGGAGTGTGACAACTCCTTTGGATGATCTTTCCTCATCATCGTAAGCCTTGATGACTATACTCTTAGAAGTGTCTAAGCATTCTTCTAAGAATCCTAATGCATTAACCAATTTTAGGGTACACATGTTCAAACCTACTCCTCCATCTACCAAGACTCATCTGACTTTGGTTTGATGGACTAGGACTTCAAGATGTAATGGGTCATTATGATCAGACTTTTCAATTGAGTAATCTTATTGGGAAAATGTGGCATGATGCGAATTGGTTAAATATCCCACCATTTCTTCAAAATGATTGACATCTCAGTCTATAGGAAAGGTCATATTCTGTAAAGCTTTGTCGAGAATGGCTCGATGCTCAGGTGATAAAGTCAATAGTTCCAAAATGGAGATTTGTGTGGGGTTTTTACTCAATTGATCAAGGAGGTTGTACTTGAACTTGGAAGTCTGTGTAAGTGGCTTAGAAGAAGGACTTGGAATAGTTATCTTAGTTTTGCGTGTGTTTATAGCACATTCTGGATGCTTCTTAATGACGATGGTATTGACGTTTTCATTTGCAACTCGGAGGTGATTTATGATCGTTCCTTTACCATAGTCATAGTTGGTACTGGTATAATTGGCTGATGGATTATTCTTGGTTCCCGAACTGGAGGCCTTTCCTTTCATGTGGTCATGTAATGGGTCTATGAAGACCTTATGATCACTGTTCTTAGTATTTTTCTGCCCATTGACCTCTATGGTTCTGTTTTTAACAAAGTCTTGGATAATATTCTTTAGTTGTTGACATTGTTGTAGGTTGTGTCCTCTTGTTCGATGATATTCACAATAGGTGTTTTCATCCCACTATGAAGGTTTAAACTGTCCAAGATCATACTCTCTTGGTTCCAAAGGTTTAATGAGATTATGTTTAATCAACTCTTTGAAAACTGTCTCGATTGGTTGTCCTAGAGGGGTAATTTCACGTGTAGGAAATCTCCTCTGTGGTCGTTGTTGTTGTGAATTTTGGACATAATTTGTTGTTTGATCTAGACTATTCGTCATGTCTTGATTGGGGTTGTAACCTCTAAGTGTGATAACCGGTCCCATATGTATGGTTTTAGCATCAACAATGCCGTCATTTGTAACATTTTTGTTTCTAGACCAGAATTTGTTTCTATCATTTGGTGCGTTTTGATGTTGGACAACTGGGTTTCTGCCTAGTACTTTTATTTCTCCTTTGTCAATAAGGCCTTTTTCAAGGATGATGCCCTTTTGTACCAAGTCTAGGAATGAAGTACAACAATGTACCCTTAAGTCACCTCTTAGTTTTGGATTGATGTTTTCAAGGAATATTGTGACCTTCTATTTTTATGGTATTTGAATTGGACATCTACTAACTAGACTTCTCCATCTCTGGAAGAAAGTGGTGAAAGTTTCACCATCTTCTTGTGTTGTGTGGCACAAGGTTGCTATTGTTACTTCATTTTCTATGTTAAAGGCAAAGTGTTTGATAAACTTCTTAGCTAATTCACCCGAGGATCATATGCCATATGGTAATTTAGAGAACCAATCCAGTGCTATCTTGATAAGGGTTCATGGAAATAGTCTCATCAAGTATGTGGGGTCATATGATATCTCCATGCATGCCATTGAGAATTCTCTAATGTGCTCCAAACGATTCTTTCTCCCATTATACTTAAGCAAATTCAGTATGATGTATCCATGGGGGAACGGTGTCATATAAAGTGGTTTGTCGAATGGACATGGACATAGGTCTTGCACTGAGATAGTTCATTTGCCTAACATAGACATGTTGTCCATCTATTGTTGAAGCATTTGCATTTGGTTTTGACGGACATCTACTTGTGTCAAGGACATGTTGTCCGCGTTGTTTGGATCAATGTAGGTGTTTTGAAATTCCATGTTCTATGATGGGTTATGATTTGGATTGGGGATATTTCCTGTCTGAATGTTCTAATTTTGATTGGGAATATATCCTATTTGAATGTTCTAATTTTGTATAGGAATATTTCCTATCTGAATGGTCTGATTTGGTATAGGAATATTTCATGTCTGAATGGTCTGATTTGGTATAGGAATATTCATGCCAACTTTGGATCTCAAACCAGTCGTGTTGGTGCCAAAGGGGTTTGATGAAGTTGCTCCCGCAGTAAATTGTAAACCTTGTGTTATGTTGAAAGGGGTTGTGTTTACAATTGATGATGTTTGAGTTGGTATGCCAGTTGGTATTGCTGTGGTGATTTGGGGAATAGAAACACTTGATGTCATAGTTTGTGTCAGTTGAATAGATAGTGTTTTCAAATTATGAATGTCAAATCCTAGTGGTAGTGTGGCACCTTCTACTAGCAAATTTTCTAGATAGCGTTGGGGATCATTTGCCAAACACTCATCCATGAAGGATGCAAATTCAGGATCTTGTACGGCGGCATCCATGTCTTCAATGTAAATTTGTCTGTGTGTCTCTAGTGACATGTTTTTCAAGCAAAGGTTTGTGTGGTCTTTCTTTCCCTGATGGTTGATTTGCGAAAGGATTGAAAAATTCGTTGGGGTCCGACATTGCTTTTTGTTTCTTTTGAGACCTTGTTTCGACCATGAAAATTTGCTCAAAATGGGGTAATGCAGACTATGTCTAAAAAGTGATATGTCCTATTGCTATGTTTTTTGGATTTTCTAATAGTAAAGGATGTTGCTAAAATGATTTCTAAAAAGATGTATACTAAGATGACGTATGGTAGGATGGACAATATGCAAAATCTCGAGTAAACCATGACGGTAAATGATTCTAAAATGGGTATAACCTACCTCCTATGGAATAAATGCATGTAAGGATTTGATTTGACCAAGGAACCCAATTGTAGGACAAAGATAGTTGAAAAGGTGAATTTCCCAAACTAGATTGTTGGGCTAGAAAGATTCACAAATAGGACTAAAGTAAATAGGTTCAATGATTGTGACAAACCAGAACATGAACATATCCAATGACGAGGAAAGTTATCTATTCTACGATATGAAATTTCCTAGGAAGTATCTATATGCATGAAACTTAGGATGACTATGACTAAGACGTATATGACACCTGATGATGCAAGGTTTTGAGAAAAAAAAAATCCAGTTTCTATCCAAGGGTGATCTTAAGAAACAGAAGCGAAAAATGACAGTTATGTTTTCAGACTTGGTTTGCAGTTTTCTCAGTTTCTGTTGATAGTCAAATGCGGTTCACCTATCAAATGCGGTTCTATTTTTGACAGATGCGGTTTACAATGTGCATGCGGTGATTTGGCTAAAAACAGGTTTCAAATGTCAACTGGTGATTTTGACTTGTGACAGATGCGGTTTATGTTTTGACATATGCAACTCACAGTAACAGTTGCGACTCAAAATATAGACTATGTGAACCTAAACTTGTTGATAGACACATGCGGTTTTTCTATTGACAGATGTGGCTTGCATATACACATACCCATTCGCATCCTTACTCCATCGTCATCAACTCGCTCGCCATCGATCCTAATAATCGGGGGATGCTCCTAACCACAAACCAAATCACATCACCCATCGTGTCTTCAGTTTCATCTTTGGAAACCTCATCAAGCGATGGTAGTGAAGCCAACAATGACATATCGGTCATTTATTTTAATCACAGAAGGACCCTAACCAAAGAACTTCATTTACATCGCTCATCGCATCTTTAATTTTCATCGAGTAATCTTAACCCGCGATAGACTGAGCCCGCATGATGGGGAGAAACTCCACCAATCGACAGTCATGGGATCCCTTTTAAAGAACATGAGATAACTGATGATAGTGTTAAGATGAGCGATAGGTTAAATACTTAATCATATCGCTCATTGCGGGTTACCTTTCGGCAATGAGAATGCTTCACGCGATGGGCGATGAACCTATTGGTGGTAGGAAGTAACATTGCATCGCATGTCATGGGATGGACATGGGCAGTTTCAAAATAATGCACGATGGGTGATGAACTACCAACGATGGACTTGGGTGGTGCTAAAACACACGTGAGCATAATTTGTTCATAAAAGAGGACCTCCTAGGCTCGATGGGTGACTTAAATGTTGGGGTCAGTTAAAAGGATGATAGTGAAGGCCATAAGATACCATTTAACTAACTGGTGACCTGATGCAATTGGTCAATGAGTGAACATAAGCTGACAGGAGAAAATAAGGGTATAAACATAAATAGAACCCTTAAACCCCAAACCCTAGTGACAACAAGACTTGGGCCATCAAAATCTTGACAATGAAATTCAGTGGAACCCAAAAAAATCTAGGGGTTACACCAACTACCATAGAGATACAAAAGTGATGGCTTACCACCAAAAGTGAATTGATGAATTACAGCTTTCTTGTGTTGAATACAGTTATAGATGAAGCTCAATAAAGGTAGTACTATATATCAATTTTTTTTTTAATAGATCTACTCTGATCACGCACTTATTATCTACACTTTCTTTGCTTACTCTGATATGTTGTATTCACACCCTTTTCTACCTCTATATCCTTACATAACCTCGCATCCATCCTCCTCTTCTAGAGAGACATATATGCATATATATTTGTATCGTACTCATGAATTAGGTCAACCAAACATCCATAATGTATTGCATACACTAAGTCCGCCAAGATCTTCAAATATCTAAATCATAGTTTGTCATAAGGTAGGAATCGGACCTAAAAAATGACATACCAGACCACATATAACGGTCATCTTCAACGGGAAATAACTTCTGGTAAACGATTCATAAATACAATACTATGTTGACATTAATGACAACCTACTGACATTAATGACAACTATTTGATGTAATCTTCAATCTTCAATAATATCCCCTAACAATTGTGACTCGCTAGGACAGATGCGGAGTTAAAAATGTCATTTGCGACTTTTTTTGACAATTGTGTTTTTCTGAAGATTGTATTCTGATTGACTCCATTTGTTGATTAAGTTTTTTGATGAATACAGCAAAAATAAGCACAGAAATCAATGTATTTTCAGTTTGTGATGATAGAACCATTAAGACCAGAAAACATTTACAACCTAGGCTTTGTGGACAATACTTGTTGAGTTCTCACTTGGATTTCTCTAGCTATGCATATTCAAGGCGAATAACTAGTAGCTTGACCCCACTGGCTCCCCTCCACGGCACTCACTTATACGGGGCAGCCAAGCTACTATACCCATGAAACTCCCATGGCATGCATCTCATCTCCACACATGAACCGTAAGAATGTAAGATGGCTTCACAGGTTTGAACCTGTTGCATGAGAAAATAGGTAGGATTTTGGCAAAACTACAACATGGTATTTAGTAAGGGCATTTCGTTCATGGGACACTATTCAGCTCGGCGAGAGACCATTTTTGCCCTTCTCGTCAGAATAGTGAGCGTGATTTTTGGGGTTTCTCCTAGAAATCCATTTTTATATACCGAGTGGAAGTCACTGGCTAAAGCATGTTATCGATCTGAATCATCTTGGGGTGAGTACTTTTTCCCACCAAGACAGACCCAAATTCTAGAGTCAGAAACCATTTCTCTTACACCTATTATCACATGACTACGCAAAGGGAGAGGAAACTTCGATATACCGAATCATAAAGGGTGACATAAATGTGCTTTTGCACCAAACAAAGCAAACACTGATTCTTTTTAATCCAAATGACAATAATTTATCTACCAAACAAAAATCTTTTAAAATAAAACAAATTCATTAGGTCCTACATGCAAACTGATCAGTAGTTGGTTTTTGGTGTCTTTGACTTTCGTCCTGTAGAAAATATTGGTTTTTGGTTTTAATTGGTCTTCTATGCTTCATCCTGAAAAAACTAAGTTATTCCACCTTAACATAGCTGCAAACAAACATTAGCGAAAAATGAAATAACACAAAAAACGCGAATGTATGGACATGAATTAAAAAGTAAAAAAATATTACCAGGCAGATGCGGCTTTTCGAGCCATAGATGTGGCTCGATGTTGACAGGCGGATGCGGTTCGTGTTGACAGTCGGACGCAGCGCGAACTGTTGATAGGCGGATGTGATGAAGAGTGTCACGGATGCAGTGCAGAATGTCAGATGCATCATGGAATTTAGCAGATGCATTTCGTGAAGACAGATGCGTCGTTTGTTTGAGTGGATGCGGTGTGCCGTATGATTCCTGAAAAATAAAAAATGGAAAAATGGAAAGATGTTGCACGAATTTGAAGCGTGTTCACGTTGGGTTCACCAAATGTAAGACGTAGATTTTTTGGAGATTAATGCTAAATGTTGCACAGATTAAAATGATCAAGTCTAAACTAACAAATCTAAATCAAAAACAACAAAGAACGAAGTAAGTAAACATAATTAAGCTAAACAAATAAATTGGAAAGCTCTCACCGAATATGTGTCCACTCCTTCGAATTATCTCGATTGTCCTTCTCCATTTTGCTATTTCAGTTTTCTTGCCCTCAGATTTTCAGTATTGATGCAAGCATAACCTTGGTGAATGTCTAATCAAAATATCGAAGATAAGTTTCTTCTCAAAAGTGTATGATTTCGGGAGGAGGAATAATGATAATCACATGCCATTTTATAGATTTTGGGTTTTCGAACGATCGGCTCAGATTCAAAGAGAGATCGACGGACGAGATTGATGAATGTCATGCGATGTGATTTCTATTTCAGATAGAACGTGAGTTAGAAAAGACTGAAAGATAAAGACTAAATTAGAATGATAACTTAATCTTGTGTCAAGATTGTTCAAAAATAGAAAGAACAAGAGTTCCTGATCTTAATCTTGAGTTTAGAATCTTCGAAAATAGAAGAAATAGACTTTGAATGTCAAAGACAAAGTTAGAACTCGAAGATGAAGAATTCGAATGCATACATAAATTAATTAATTAAATAAAGATATTTTATTAATAAATGCATTCATGCACATGAGTTAGAACTAGTTAACTGACTAGTTGTGATAGAGAGTCCTCTTGCAGAGACGGTCAGATACCAAACCCGGAGATAACTGGCAGATTTAAAAATAGATCTTGAGTCAGAAGGTGAGTGAATGACTTAGATAACTGAATGACAGAATAATGTGACATAAACAATTAATAAATGAATTAAATGTTAATTTAATTCAACATTCAAAAATGAAATGAATTTAATTAAATAAATAAAGATAATTTATTTAATTTGACTATTGAAAAGGTGGAATTGAATAATTAAATAGTAAATATTTAATTATAGTTAAAGAGGGTTAAATTGAATAATTAAATAATAAATATTTAATTCTAGTTGAAATGTGACAAAAAAGGGTAATTAAATAATAAATTATCTAATTAAGAAGGAAGAATTAATTAGTTAGCGACATAATTTAAATAAATATGATTTATTTAATTAATCAAGTTGAATAAAGGTCATTTATGAATTAATGAATTAATTAAAAAGGGGTATTTGATTAATAGAGGAAATATGTGTTAGAAAGGGTAATTAAATAATAAAAATTATTTAATCATGACCATGGATAATAGAAAATTATGTCAAAAGTGGTGTTCCCATGCCTAGACCAATTTTCGGTGTCTACAAGTATCAATCATATTTTTCTTTTGAGCTTCCAACCATTGATCATACTTTTAGGATTTCACCCAGGCACACTTATAACATGCCTAAGGCACCCTAGGTGATTCCATCATCAAAATTTTGGGTCAAAATTCCTTAAACCATGCCACTCATTACTACCCCAACTAGGCAGGGTCATAACTCCTAGCTCGATAGTCAAAATTTGAACTTCTTTACACCATTGGAAAGATATCCAAGATCTCTATTTGTATTCCCTTGAAAATCATGCCTTTGGTAACCATTTCAAGGGACTAATAATAGTATTGACCCCAAATTCTACTTTAAAGGCCTCCAAAAATTTAATTTACTAAAACATAAAAAAATACTAAAATGTTATTTTTTTATTGTAATGACCCAATTTATTATAACCCAAAACACTAATTATTTTTTTAAAATATTCAAATTTGTATTCATATGTATACTCAAGAACTTCTATCCATATGAAATAGGTATATGTCAACCAAATCATCTTCTCATATGGAATGAGAATTCAATTCATTTATTCATACAGAATAGGAATTTAGTTCATTTATTCATATGGAACAGGAATACTTATATTCATATAATTGGAATAGGCATCCATCATACGATAGGTATGTGATCTAGCCAAAGTCTCAGACTTATTGAGATAATTTGGATCCTGAATCACTTCCCTGATGACCACACTTCCTATTAAAAGTGTACCAAGGTCATCATCCTCAGAGGGTATGTAATTTATAATTCTATGCTTGAAATTTGCCTCAAAATTTGGCCTATAGCCTCAGGGAATCAAGCAAACCATATATGATTCTTTTGAGTATAGTTGAATATATTTTATTGGATTATATTTTATAATTGTTTGGGTGATCTCTCTCTTGCCCTAAATCTTGTTCTCAAACACCTGAGTACTGGGAGCATCCTTTGTTTCCCAAAATACCTACATACCCTGCTTCCAAATGAGTTCAAGGTATAAAACATGTAGTTCTATTTTCTAGACTATGTTTTATGTGAACTTTTATAAAGTGGGTACACAACCCTTTCTAGGGTTTTTATTCCCCCAAAAAATTCCTCTACGATTACTACCCATGAAGAGAAGCATGAATAACAAATGATCGACTTGACCATTGTTTTTTACCTAATAACATTCATCTAAACCTACTTCCTAATAATATTTTTTGCCCTTCACCCATTTAAATGATTTCATAATTAACATACATCAACATAAATATAACTTCAAATCCAAAATTATATTTGCACCGTAGAAAATTCCTACTTTAGTTTTCTAGGTTGTCACTAGTGGATTTAATTCATTTCTTTTTTATCTTTTTAGATTATCGTTCTAAAGGGGATTACCCTCCCTTTGGATTTAATCAACCAATGTCCCTTATTTCTCCCCAGCAATTTATAGGGACGATCCATAGACATCATTATTTCAGTTGTGTTAGGTTGTAGATATAATAGCACAAGTGTGACAACATTACTCATAAATGTGAGCCAGAGGCACCGTTAATCCTGAATTTTGATGGTTTTGTTTTCCTTCCTTAGATTAGGTTCCAAAGCTATATCTAACATAATTAATATTTATAAGAAAAGAGCTCATAAGAATCTAAAATTCATAATGGATTACAATTTGATAACTTATTAAAGAATAATACCCATGAGATAATTTAATAAATCAACAAGCATTATTAAAGGTTTTGCATTAATTTTCTAATCTAAATAGTTTAAGTACCATTGACAATGAAAGATTTAATATTCCATCATAACCATTCATAGAAATTATTACCAAGCAACATAATAAAATGAGTATTTAAGATTAGTTACACACATTATTCCTCTTTTCCTTTGGTGGTTTCTTTCTTCTTATCTTTCAACCATTTTAGTGTGGATGCAAGGGTTTTAGTATATGTTAGCCAAATCTCAAGAGGAGGTTTCTTTTTGAGATTTATTCTTGGTAAATATGCAAAAAAATTTCTTCAAGCTCTCTTTTTTTATATCTTTTTGCATTGTCTTTTAACATATCTGAAAATGCAAGAAAAAGGTTTTTACATTACTTGGAGAAAATTTTCAAGATTTAATAAACTTGTTCATCTAATTTTTGAGATCGTGAT
Source organism: Sequoiadendron giganteum (assembly GCA_007115665.2). Taxonomy (NCBI): domain Eukaryota; kingdom Viridiplantae; phylum Streptophyta; class Pinopsida; order Cupressales; family Cupressaceae; genus Sequoiadendron; species Sequoiadendron giganteum. Next base: position 281,478,154 of record CM021101.1, read on the forward strand.
CTTCCATTTTGTTTAATATTAATAAGCATGACTTGAGAAATCTTTCCCTCACACGAATTTTGAGAAACTTAATAATCAAGGTGTAGACACTAAAAAATATCCCAACTGATATCGTGCACTTGAATCGGGTATACTAACATCATTTCCTCTCAAAACTCATCCTGTTTTCACTTAATTAATTAAATTAGCCTAACTATTTAATTAATTTCCTCATTTGCATCTATTAATCTAATTCATCAAATCGGGTTAATTCACCCCCTTTCACACTAATATTTCATCTCATTAAATTAAATAAATCAAAGTATTTAATTTAATTCCCTAATTCTTCTTATTTAATTAAATAACCCTAAGTTATTTAATTAAATGTCATTTCACCTTTTTCCCACTCATTAAATCATTTAATTTAATGAATATCACTTTATTCTTCTAATTCCCCTAATTGCATGATTAAACCTTATTTAATTAGCAATTATCTAATTAATCCAATTCCTCCCACTTGCAAGGGAATATTCCCTCCCATTTTGCATAATTAAACTTAGTTTTAGTTAGCAAAATATCATTTTCCTCACCCATGAATATTCCAAAGAATATTCTTTCTCTTCCAATCATTTAAGAAAGAGAATATTCTCACAAAGATTCATGTGCAAGTTACCTTGTGACTTCTTGTGCAAGTTAAATTTTCACCTCTTATATAGGTTAAAATTGTGCTTGTTTGGAAGGAATGAGAACCCTTGATTAAATCTCATCTTGCATTCTCACCCGTTGATGAGAATCCATGATCCATGCCTCCTATTTCCTCCATCCTTGACCATTTATTAGCTTTTTCAATCTTAGCCCTTCATTTCTCATTTGCTCTCCTATAAATAAAGCACTATTTGGAGACAAATGGATCTATCTCTCAACATAAAACTTATGTTGTTGAAATCATTCACACTGAGACTCATACTTTGCATACATTTAGCATATTTTAGTTTAAATTAGTTGCATAATAGCTTAGCTTTCATTAATGGCTTACATGCATCCATTTAGCTAATTAGAGAACTAGGGTTTGAATCTTTTTAGTTTAAATCTCATTTAGATTAGCTTATCAATTGCATATCTACATATTTTAGCATAAAATCATGGTAGATTAACTCTTGCATCATACTCCATTTTAGCATTAATCATGTTTTCATCCATATATCACAATGGTTTCATTAATTCTCTTCAATAGAATCAATTAAAACAAGCTCACAGATCATGAGATTGGGAAAGGTTTGTTGTTCCACATCAATACAACACCAATTCCAAAATGGGATAAGTTTCAGATGGATTAGAGTAGACATTTTAATGCTTTCATAGTTTAGAATGTTTAGTTTCAACAAATTTTTAGTTTAACTTTCATTTGAATGATATTGTTTGAGATTGAGTATTAGTGGCTTTTTTATGCTTTGATTCTTCATGTATCAAGCGTAATCGACCCATACTAATATCCTCGATTGACATTCTGGTGCTAGAAGGAGGAAAAACTGATCAAATTTAATCAATTTCTAGCTCAAATTTTGTTCGTTTTGACTTTTGTAGGAGAGAGCGACGCCCAACTCAATTTCAGTGATGTCTTTGCAGGAAGTTGCCATATAGTGATGCTATCGTCATTACAAACAATAATTCTTATTAAATACGCTGATGCTAATTAAACAAATGGCAATGTTAATATAATATAGAGGTATTGAAGATTTGCAAATGGCGACACCTAGTCAAATAGTGATGTTATCATGCTCTTTGTTTTGTTTGTAGAGCGACGCCCTTGTTCACCAAAGTGACGTTATCATGTATAGAGAGCCCAACTTTGGTAAGAATTTTAACAATCATTTTTAATCATATGTTTTTTATTTTTTTGAGTCATCGGAGTACTAACATTCCTCTAATGTTGTTCTAGTTTTTAGACTAACGATTTGCAAGATTAGACAACACGAAGTTGAAGTGAAGAAGCATTCTCATTTTAATATTTTATAATTGTAACAAGCGTTTGATGCTTTGGGGAAATTATAACCCAAATTCTTATGATTTTTACTTTATGTTCTAAGACCTCACTAAATTTCATTTGGATTTAAAATGAATGCTCAAACGGGACTAAAATTGAACCCTCATCTCATCATTGTCTTTTGGGTTTTAAAATTGAACAAGGCAACTTAACATTTCATTTGGTGCATAAAATGAATTCATCTTAGCTTTAGAGGTTAAAATTAACAAGTTTTTTTTTTAAAATCTTGTGTTATTGAATGTGTATGCAATTCTCTCATGCCACTCAACGATCTTGAGAAACAGAAACATTCCTTAACATTTTTTGTAATCACCTACATCTTTCAATTTGGATTAAAAATGAAACCCTTGCTAGTGTAGGGAAAAGGTATGGTGTGTGTTCTCTCCCTATTTCATGCAAACTGGGATGATCGAATTACAAACATACTTCCTTGCTATTATTTATCTTTAGAGGGCCTACCTCCCTGCTTCGAAAGGAGGGAATGACCCAAGTGGTAATGAGCTGAAGCCAAGCTCTTCCAAGTCACTATATAAAAATGTGTTTGTGACTAAATTCATAAACAATAGGTGCAGATGTGTCATACCAACAAGTTTCACCCCTTAAAATCTCTTCTTAGGAAGAGACTGGGAGGCCTCTTGGTTGAAATAACCTTGAGCTAATCTTTTCGCATTTATGGCCACCTTGAACAGAAGCCCTTATTATGAACCATTGTTTAGAATCCAAAATCCTTAATACTTGTTGGTGCAAGAGTGTTCATTCTGAAGTTACCCCACACTTGTACTATTCATTGTTGAAACAAAAAAATCCTTAGGATCTTCAGGATTTTTAGGTTTGGTGGTCCTGAAAAGTGTGTGTCATGGAGGGGAGCCAGTGTTGCCAAATCTCTAATTGTTCACAATGTCTTAGTTTTTGGAGAAATCTAAGTGGGGACTCAACAAGTATGGCCATTTCACCCTAGGATTGAAATGATTGTGAGTCAATTTAATACCTTGCTTGGATCCAAAACAAAAATAAACATTCATGGTCTTCCTAAAAATTTCAAACACTTTGGCCTAAATATGGATACCTTTTGAAAAATCCTTGATATTAATGCTTGTCCTAAGGATTTATATCCTTATAGATTTCTAAATATCTTGACTTATATCTCAATCCATATTTTCCAAAGATAACATAGGAAATTATGGCTTCAACCTCATGATTCTCACAAAATGGACATTATGAATTTTATGATGTTTTGGACATAAACATTTTAGTTTGAAAACTTAATCAATACAAGTGTTTGTTGTAAAATCAATTCACTTAAGCAAGATAATTGGACAATTTGAACCCCACATGACCATTTGGAGACCAATTTCTCTCATTCAACAACCCAACCTTATGGTTGCTATCATTCAACTAAACTTTGAATTCATTGAGGGAGAAAAAACATATATCATTAGTAGTTTGAGAAGCTTCACTTTTGAAAACAAGGAAACATCCAATCAGTGGAGAATTGTTGCAAGCATCTTAGATAAAGAAGAACAAAGAGTTGATATTTTGGCTAGAAGGCCTATATTACCAACCCCCACGTGGAAATGAATATCTTCTTCTTCTCAATGATCTCATGCAAAATCAAAATCCCCGAGATAAGGTCCACCGGTCACCATTACAAACTTAGGCACCTTAGTTGAAAGGCAATCAAAAACTGCATTTCATCACTATACCAAAACATAAATAAATTGTTGGTGAACTGTTATGAGCATGCACTAAGAAGACATCCAAACATGTATGTGTTCTTTATGGGTCAAAATCTGGGTCTTTTTCAGGATAATCAACCTATCTAAAACATTAAATATTTAGGATTTGAAATCTTTAGAGGTCTAGCATCATTCTCACTACCTTGGTCTTAGAAAAAAAAGGTTCATTCTAAGTCAACATTGGGTCAAACATTTCATCCACCCTTTCATCAAGTTTCACTTCACCAAACTTTGCAAAACTTTGGAATACACCAACACTTTTTGACTTCAACATCTATCAAACCAGACTCTAACTTGGCTATTTTGTATGTGAAATGTATCCTTTTCCATGCACCTAGCTAAGTTAGTTATCATCTTTGGACTAGTTTATCTTGAAGGTCACAAGTCTACCCTAAAGATTCTCAAGTTCATAAACATCCTTTATCCTAACATCAAAACATCAAACTCAATTCAAAAGTGTTGTCCCAAAATGTTTGCAAATATTACTTTCCATATCACCCATCTTTTCATCTCCCATTATCATCATTGCTCCAAAAAGACTTAGAGTGTCCCTTTTACCTAGATTTGAGTCAATTAGAGAGTTCAAACATTACAAATCTCAACATAACTCTCCCATAAGTGTCCCAAAATTTATGGTAAAGACAAGATCACAATACAAGAGAATTTGATTTAAGAAGTCAAGTCACCCCATCATATCAACCCTCATCTCCATCAAGACCGTATGAGATTGAAGACATCACAAAAAACCCCTTTGAGCTTACTATGGAGGAAGTCATCGAACATCAAGCCTTTGAAAACATAGCTCCAATTTCCCCATCATTTGTTGCACAAAATTTGGCACAAGGATTCACAACTCCACCATCATGGATAAATCAAACATACACTCCTAGTCTTACAATTGGCCTTGCCAAGGACTTTGGTCTAACTCTTCCATTTGAAAATAGTACACTTGTGGGTACCCTTGATACCAATCCTCCACCTCCAACAACCACTTAGACACCTACCTTCGGTGCTCCTCTCATTCCTAAAAAAACCTAAATAGCCATATAAACCTATTGACCTTCATTACTCCACCACAACCTCCACATATCGAGGACACCCCTCTTCATCCATACCATGAGTACCACAAGTGTACCCACCATCACGTAAAGAAGTATGGACCAAGTGTCTCAAAATAGCACACAGGGGCATGTCAATACTATATCACAGATTCAACCCTCAATGCAAATAGGGACACCTTTTCCCAATCCTCCCATTGGTTCATCTATACCATTGGTGTCACAAAGCATATCCACCCCATCCATTATCAACCTATCTCAAAGCAATCCTTTGATAATGAATCCCATCAACATAGGTAATCTTTTGTCCATATCTCTAGCACAAGGAAATCCTCACAAAATTGGACAAGGGAACCTTTTCAATCAATAGACTCAAGGTCCTAATATGTCATTACCATTACAAAATCTAATGAAACCATCCTCATCTTTCCCCACAGTCCCCTTCACTATGAAAAATCAAATGGGGCCTCAAACTTACATTCCTCCACCTCAATCCACCATCTTAGAAGGAATGTTAAACCAAGGGTACTCCCAACCTCTCATCACCAACTCACAACCCATCCAAAACATCAACACCCATAATCCATCACAAGTGTCCCAACAACCAACTGGTCTTACATTGCAAGTTCATACCTTAATGCCTTACAGCAAGCACCAAAGGTTTATCAACAAGCTATCCAACAATGGAAACAACAATCAGCACCCTTAATCGCACAACAATAATAGCAATAGTAACAACAACAAGCAAGCAACCTTAGTAGCACAACAACAATAGCAACAACAACAACAAGCAACCCTAGCCACATAACACCAACAGCAACAACAGTAAGTAGCCTTAGCCACACAACAACAACAACAACAACAATACAAGCAACAGCAGCAAGCCTATCAAGCATCCTTTGTTGAATAGGACAACTGAGAGGGGGGTGAATCAGTTGTCACCAATTTAATTTCCTTAACTATTTATCGAAACTAAATCCAAATACTACATAAATGATTTATCTCTATAAATGCAAAAATTGAAAGTTATCACATAAACACAGTAACACAAAATGTACATTGAAAACCCAATGAGGGAAAAACCACTGTGAGGATTAACTCACTATAGAGAATATCAAAATTGATTACAAAAAGGCTCACTACCTAGAATAAGGCTCCTTTCCTAGAATTAGGCTCACTGTCTAGAATAAGGACTTGTTGTCCACAGGGCTACAACCCAGATGGATCACTATTGTTGGTGTTTTTTCTAGTACACCCTAGGAATTCTCTAAAAGGTAGCCAACCTCTATAGCTAATAATTCTTGAGATGAATGGCCAGCTCAACGGGTAAAGGTTTTCAAGCTTTTACCCCTACTCTTTAGGCCCTATGGGACCAGGGAGGGTGTTTCCCAGTGGTGTTCATACTAATTAGACTAAGATAGAGAACATTTCTTCACAAATAAGTTCCTGCTGAATGCAAATAGACATTATTCATCAAAGGTGTGGTTGACCTTTACACAAATAACCATTCATTTGCTAGAAACGAGGGTGTATTTCAGACTTAGATCTCAGAATTGATAGAAAGTGAATAATTATTTTTTTTATTTTGAATCTATGACTAGGCATTTCACTAATTCTTCAGATTACATGAATTCTTGACAAATAGGCCAATGCCTCATCAATTGGTTAAATGGAGTCAAATATGAAATACTCATTAATACACGAATTGTTCAACCCTGAAATAGATGGACTATTTTCATAATGCCTTACATTACAAAAACTCACAGTATCTAAAGCATTACTTCTTACCCAAATCTCATGCAAGTTCTTATAGACCTACAACTCTCTTCAAGTATTTAATTAACTCTTTGAGTTAAAACATAAAACATAGTCATACATTCAATTAAACCATTGAAGATAAACAAAAAGATACTTGATATTTTCATTCATAATCTCCAACAATTGTACATAGGAGAGTACATACTTTGATTTTTGTAGATTTATTTCGATATCAGTCATTTTGTGAAACTATTTAAGACTATTACATACAAAACCCACACCCAAGACAATTAACTAGCAGATTCATCAAGCATTTTGCATTGTATTCATTCATTGTACATGTATCCTACCTAGACCATTTTGGACTCAAAATTTTGACCTCTGTAATGAGCCTTGAAATCTCTTTTATAGCACAAGAGAGCAACAAGCATCAGGCTCATTACAGTTACATTTCATAATAATTTCAAAGTTAATTTCATTTCATTTCATTTGGGTTGGTTTTTGAACCATTACATTAAATCATTCATATACCACGAGAAAAAAAAAAGGAAAAAAGAGTGCCAAGCCATTGGTCAAAGATGCCACACAAGCCTTCCAAAATTTGTTATCGAAATTGGCACATTCACCAATATCAGAGAGATCACTATCATTACCAATGGTATAGACCAATGAACCAACCACATGGGAGTTGAGTCACCACAGCACCCAAAAACTGAATACTATTAAAAAGAGAACATGGGTGTTACCCAACCTTGTCAATCATCGAGTAAACACCCTCACTAGGATTTTTGATAGAGAGTGGAGTTGCAACAATTACCTCATCATCTAAGTCATCATAAGGCACAAGAGAAATAGGGAAATGGATAGGAGCAGGCTTGGCCCCTCCTTCATCACTTGAAGAACTATCAAATATCACCACAGGTATAGGAGGTTTCCTAGAATAGACCCCTAGACCCATACTCGGCCTCATTAATTCTTTTGCAAACTCAACTGGCCCTTTTCCTCTAAACTTGACCAATTCTTCTGAAATGGTCCTATTTCTAAGATTGTAGGTACTCTTAACAGTAATTTTCTCAACCTTCCTTCGAACACTCCTCTTTCCCCTTGGGGAAATTGGCATTTTTTCCACAATAGGTTTTTCTTCATGCACATACGCCAATGGTTCCTACATATTTAACCTTTTGTACCTTCAAACTGGTGTAATGGGAGTACTTGGATCACTCATTCTCTTTGAGGAAAAGTACCAATCACAGCTAAATGTGTAGAAAAAAAACTAGCCACAACTTTCAGAGAATTCCCACACACAATCAATGAAAACCCCAAAAGCACTAGACACAGAAAACTACTGAACTACAGCAACAATACAATATGTATGCACTCTTACATACCAGAAGATATCAGGTAACCACCATTTTTAGAATTCATTAAGCACTCATGATTAACTCCTTGACTACCTATGATAATTGTGTATGTACCTCGATGAATGCAGATGATCAAACAAACTACAAAAAATCCTCATTAAATAGAGGAATTGGAGGCAAGTTGCATTTAATGGCCATCCTGGTTTGCTCGCATGAGCAAAAAAGCAATCACTATATGTTGAATCTTAGTCATCAATCACCCAGGATTTAAAACTTGATCAACAAGGCTCATTAAGGATTGCCACTTGCTTTATTGATCATACTTGGAAACATTGATGAGGTTCTTTAAAGTTGCCACATACCCATTCGCATCCTTACTCCATCATCGTCAACTCGCTCGCCATCGATCCTAATAATTGGGGGATGATCCTGACCACAAACCAAATCACATCACCCATCGTGTCTTCAGTTTCTTCTTTGGAACCTCATCGAGTGATGGTAGTGAAGCCAACGATGAGATATCAGTCGTTTATTTTAATCATAGAAGAACCCTAACCAGAGATCTCATTTACATCGCTCATTGCATCTTTACTTTTCACCAAGTAATCTTAACCCACGATAGACCGAGCCCGTGCGATGGGGAGAAACTCCACCAATCGACAGTCATGGGTTCCCTTTTGAAGAGCATGAGATAACCGATGATAGTGTTAAGATGAGTGATAGGTTAAATACTTAATCATATCGCTCATTGTGGGTTACCTTATGGCAATGGGAATGCTTCATGTGATGGGCGATGAACCTATTGGTGGTAGGAAGTAACATTTCATCGCTCGTCGTGGGATGGACATGGGCAGTTTCAAAGGAATGCACGATGGGTGATGAACTACCAGCGATGGACTTGGGTGGTGCTAAAATACACGTGAGCATAAGTTGTTCATAAAAGAGGACCTCCTAGGCTCGATGGGTGACCTAAATGTTGGGGTCGGTTAAAAGGATGATAGTGAAGGCCATAAGATACCATTTAACTAACTGGTGACCTGATGCAATCGGTCAATGAGCGAACATAAGCTGACAGGAGAAAATAAGGGTATAAACATAAATAGAACCCTTAAACCCCAAACCCTAGTGACAACAAGACTTGGGCCATCAGAAACTTGACAATGAAATTCAGTGGAACCCAAAAAAATTTAGGGGTTCCACCAACTACCATAGAGATACAAAAGTGATGGCTTACCACCAAAAGGGTGAATTACACCTTTCTTGTGTTGAATGCAGTTCTAGATGAATCTCAATAAAGGTAGTACTATATATCAAAAAAAAATCAATAGATCTACTCTGCTCACGCACTTATTATCTACACTTTCTTTGCTTACTCTAATATGTTGTATTCACACCCTTCTCTACCTCTATATCCTTGCATAACCTCGCATCCATCCTCCTCTTCTAGAGAGACATTTATGCATATATATTTGTATCATACTCATGAATTAGGTCAACCAAACATCCATAATGTATTGCATACACTAAGTCAGCCAAGATCTTCAAATATTTGAATCATAGTTTGTCATAAGGTAGAAATCGGACCTAGAAAATGACATATCGGACCACACATAACGGTCATCTTCAATGGGAAATAAATTATGGTAAACGATTCATACATACAATACTGTGTTGACATTAATGACAACCTACTGACATTAATGACAACTATTTGATGTAATCTTCAATCTTCAACAATATCCCCCTTTGTCATTGATGGCAACACAAGATGTGAAATGCCAACAACAACAACAACAACCTTTGTAAATATTTTGATAAAATGATGTTCATTTGTTTCACATGCTTCCTTTCTCCTCCTTTGACATCAATGACAAAAAAATTTCTAGTAAACTCAATGTATTAACTACTCCCCCTGTCAAAAAATTTCTACAAAAAGTTTTTCCTTAGATTCTTCATCTCTCCATCTCTTTATCTCTCCTTTTTACTTCAGAAATTGTACAAAAAGGCTATCAAAAATGATTCTTTACCTCAATCCTTCTTTCTTTAAAATAGTTCCTTGTATTTTTCTTTCAGTTTTGGAAGACATTTCTTTCAGTTTTGGAAGACATATCTTCTAGGAATCCATTGCCAGCTTGATGCATAGACAAATACTATTGTTGTTTTCTATTGAATCAATTGTTTCTAGAAGAGTATCCAGAATAGCAATATTCTATGTGTTGTTCTCAGCATCCACCAGGAGACTGGAAAGTTGTTCCACTTTTAAATTAGTTATCTCTTTGACTTTCCAAAAAGTCTTCACAATATTATCCCTCTTTACCTTGATGACAGCAAGATAAGATTGTAAGGAATTGATCCTTTTCTTTTGTGTTCCATCCTTTTCATTAAGAACATCATATGTTTTTCCGATAGAGTTCAATTCATGCTCAATAGAATCAATTTTTGTTTTGTAGTTCCCTATAGCAGTAGGCCACTGAAGACAATACCTGTGCATACTTTTTACACTCTTGATGCAAGTTCTCAGTTTATTTATACTCTCAGACAACTTCTTACATGCATTACGGCATCTTTCTTCCATAGCCAATTGGATTTCATCTTTATTTGTTGTTCCACCAAGTGATTGTTCCTTTAATCTGTCTTCAATCTAATCAACCAATACTTCTAGTAAAATACTTGTCAATTTGTTTTGATTAATATCATTATGAATTATGTAAATGTCCAAATCATCTGTAATCTCATCCGATTCATATGAGGGTCAGGACAACCATATATCTCCAATCTTCTTCAATCCATCAGGTTGATCAATAATTTTTAGCATTTTTTCTTTAGCAACATCTTCTTCATCGTCTGTTGATACCAGATCAAATATTTCTGCAATTTTTGTTTCCTTTTCTTCTCCCTTTTCCTCTGTCTTCTGCTTCTTTATTTCTGGAGGGGAACATGAATTGATTCTTCATGATTTCTTCTTTTCGAAGGAGAATCATGCTTCAGACATCATAACCAAACTTATTACTAGGTCGATTATGGTGTGAATTATAAGTGCCCTTTGATCTCTTGTTACCCCAGTTAGGGCTTTGACCTCTTTGTTCTTTACAAACTTCTTGACTGGAACGGGTCCATTATTGCATAATCTTGTTATTGTTGCAATTACTTCTTTTGTGATTTCATAGGTTTTTTCAAGGATCGTCTTTTCACCTTAAATTCTACTTAGAATAGCCTAAACAATGTCCACATTCAAAAAGTATGGAAATTCGCTCTAAATGTCTAATCCCTTGTGCCCTAGATTTTTGACCATTTTCATTTTCTCAACTGAAAGAGAAGTCTAGAGATTCCTAATATTTTCTTGGTCAAATTCGTCAATTTGTAACTTACTCAATTTCTATAATTCATTGATGCGCTAATTGAATATCACCATTTCCTTAAACTCCATTGCTTCAACCTTGTTCTCTATACTTTTGCTTGCTAAAAACCTAACTCCTTTTCTTCTCAGCTCGTTCAGCTCAAAAATGAAAATGACTACTCAATCTCGTTTGTTATCGCTTTTTAGGTTTTCATCATAAAGGATAATTTTTTTCTCATGACATCATTATTCGTACTTCAATCTGTCAGATCTTTCTTCTGCCAAAGCTATCAGCCATATTGTGAAATGGAGGCAAGCAAAAATGGTTTCGCAAATCCTTTGTATTGCCTTTTTTCTACCAAAATTTTATTCATTGCCTTTAGAATGAGAATTTTCATCACATATCCTTGTGTCATCACATGACACCTCTTATACTGAGGTCTAGATAGATTTTTTTGTGACTTCTCCCCCTTAAGACACTACTAGAATTAGTTCATAGAAGGGGAATCTGCACCAAATGTAGATACAAGATTCTTTGATTTGTCCTTGTTCTTAGGTTCTTTTTTCTTTCTCCAAATATTTTCCATTTCTCTTCTCACTTCTAGAATTAACTTGTCCTTCTATTTTGGATTCAGTTTCTTCCCAAATTTGTTTTTTCTTGGTTTGTTGCAAGAGTGGCACACAACAATTCTTTGATCATGAGAGTTTTTATTCATCTTTGTCCTGCATTGGTTAGCCTTGTGTCCAAAAATATTGCACATGTAACAGTAACCTTTGAATGAATGTAATCTTCTGCCGGTATTAAATCTATTCATCATTTTCTGACTTGTACATTTGGTGGATTTATGTCCAAACTTGTTGCATACATAAAAAATTTTAGTAAAGAGTCCAACATTCTAACTTAATATATTTTTATTCATCATACTTCTTTATGTCCAAATTTATTGCATGAGTAAAAAAATCCATTAAAAGATGGGTACCTTTGATTATTACGTTGTTGGCTGGGTATCCTTTTAGTATTGATCCTTCTATTCTTGCCTTGATAAGTACTGCCTCTCCTTTGACTATTATTTTTGTTGAAACTTGGTTTAGTTTTTCAACTTTGTCCTTCTTCGAGTCCTCGACCACCTTTATCATTTACAAGCTTCTAAGATGAAATCAATTCATCAAGAAATCTCAAACTTATCTTGAATTTGTCTTCAAAAAAAATTCCTTTTCCAGATCAGCTTTAAGAGTTATTACTTCATGTTCAAGCTTTTCACATTTTTATGTTTTTTGATTGATAACTTATTTTCTTTTCTCAATTTCCAATTTCATATTTTCTTCCACCTTTTTTCTTTCTTCAAGTTTCATCATTATATTTTCAGCAGTCTCCTTTGCTTCTTTTAGTTCTTGATAAACTTCTTTGTGCTTCAACTTAAATTTTCAAATCTAATTTCTTAGTTTCTGAATACATTCACCAACTTGCTTGACATTTTCTTTCAGATCTTCATTCTTAGAATCTGAGGTCTTTGTTCTAAATTCTTCATATAAGTTAGATCCCTTCATCATTTTTTCAACCTGCCAAGATCTCCTTCAAGTTTTTAGACTTATTCCAAAGGACCTTGCTTTGATACCAATTGTTGAACAGGACAACTGAGAGGGGGGTGAATCAATTGTCACCAATTTAATTGCCTTAACTATTTACCAGAACTAAATCCAAATATTGCATAAATTATTTATCTATAAATACAAAAACTAAAAGTTATCACAATAACATAGTAACACCAGATTTACATGGAAAACCCAATGAGGAAAAAACCACGGTGAGGATTAACTCACACTATAGAGAATATCAAAATTGATTACAAAAAGGCTCACTACCTGGAATAAGGCTCACTACCTAGAATAAGGCTTACTTCCTGGAATAAGGACTCGTTGTCCATAGGGCTACAACCCGGATGGGTCACTAACACAAAGATACAAAAGTGATGGCTTACCACCAAAATTGAACTGATGAATTACACATTTCTTGTGCTGAATTCAGTTCTAGATGAAGCTCAGTAAAGGTAGTATTGTATGTTAGTAATTTCTCAATAGTTCTACTCTAATCACGCACTTATTATCTTTTTTTGTTTTGCTTATCCTGATATACTATATTTGCACCCTTTTCTGCCTCTATATCCTTCTTGCATAACCTCACATCCATCCTCCTCTTTCAAAGAGACATATATGCATATATATGTATCATACTCATCAATTAGCTCGACCAGACATCTATAAAGTATTGCATACACTAAGTTGGCCAAGATCTTCAAATATCTAAATCATAGTTTGTCACACAGTAGGAATCAAACCTAAAAACTGACATACTAGACCACATATAATGGTCATCTTCAATGGGAAATAACTTTTGGTGAATGAGTCATACATATAGTACTGTGTTGAAATCAATCACAACCTACTGACAATAATGACAATCATTTGATGCAATATTCAATCTTCAACATCCTTAGTAGCACAACAATAGTATGAAGCCTATCAAGCCTCCTTAGTAGCAAAACAACAACATCAATCCCAACAATAATCCCTCATGGAATAGCAAGAACATAAAGCTCAATAGCAATCCCTAGTGGCACAACAACAAAAATAGGCTTAATAGCAATCCCTCACAGCACAACAACAATAGATATCCTTACTAGCTCAGTAGTATGCCCAACATCAACAACAACAACAACAATAGTAAAGTTCCTACTATAATCCTAAACAGAACATCATTAATTCAAACATGTTAGAAACATATACATCCACACCTTAATCACCTTCACATAACCTCACACCACCATACACCCCATATAACACATCGTCATATCAAAATCCCACGTACAACTCATCCATCATCCCACCATATGTTTCTCCACCAACCTCGCAAGATGACATAGCATCACAATTCAAGGTGCTATCCCAAGAAATACAGGATCTTTGAATAGGATAGATAAAGAATCCCCATACATAGAATCTATGTCCTTATCCATTTGATTGAAACATCACAATGGTTCCATTCCCTCCTGGATTTGAAATCCCAAATTTTATAAATATAAAGGGAGAGGAATTCTCATGGACCATTTCAAAGAATTCAATGTCATGTGTATGGAGGTGGCCTACGATGATTCTTATTTAATGTGCCTCTTCCCTCGATGTTTAATAGGTCTTGCCATAGATTGTTTTTCTCATCTACTTTCGAGTATCAAAACTTTTCAAGAAATTACCAATAAATTTATCGATCACTTCTCCTTCAACCTGGAAATGGACGTTAGTCTAGAAGAGTTATACACTCAAAAACACTAAAGAAGAATCTTTCACCAATTTCTTGCAATGATGGAGACAAAAAGCTAGTAAGAGAAAGTGGACCCTTCCCAAGGAACAACATGTGGGAATCATCATAGATAATTTAGACCCTAATCTATCTTTCCACTTGAAAATACAATGCATCACATCCTATGATGAGCTTGTACCTAGAGCCCTTAACATTGAAAGAGCTCTAATCTCATAGGGAAATACTCAATCTTACAAACGCCCATCAACCAATTCAAATGACAAGCCTCGTGTCTAGGGTAAAAAAACATTGTGAAAAATGATGGTGTGGTAGATGCTAAGGTGGTCCTAATTGCTCCTAGACCAAACAACAATCAAGTTTCTAACATTCAACCAATTGTGTAGCAAACAACACCCCCTCAAAACAATTAGATCAACAACACCAAGATGCAACAAAGGTGAACTACCAAAAAGAACAACTATCCTAAACACAAGTACACACAATTATATGAACCTATCAAAAATATCATGAATAAGTTGGTAGAGTCAAAATTGATAACACTTCCTAACTTTGAAAAATACCAAGAACCCCAAGAGAAACCATCCTGGTACAATCAAAACCATCTCTGTGATTTTCACAAAATCAAAGGGCACAAAACAGAAAATTGCATGAGAATCAAGAATATTATTCAAGACCTCATAGAGAACAAAACCATATCTATTGAGGTACTAGCTGAGAATCAGGATCTTAAGATATACAAAAACCCTATGTTGGATCATAACAAAGGGAACAACAACAAAAAATCTAAGGATTACAAAAATGTGTAGCATACCTATTCCAATGTTGTTGCTTCCTACGATAGCATCATCATTGTTGTCACCATCAAAGGATCTAGTGCAGAGTGTGGATTCACCACATGACATGGAAAAATTACCATCCAAGGATTTCCATCTCAATCTAGGACATGGCCTACTTTTCCAACATAAAATCCTAGCAAGTATAATTTGCTAGATCAACTTAAGAAGACCCCCACACAGATATCAATCTTAGAGCTATTAAGGCTATCCCCTACACATAGGGAAATCTTAGAGAAAGCCTTGTCCAATTCATATGTCCCTAAGGATATTGACACCGATTAGTTTCAAACTATGGTAGTGCATATTATTAATCATCTTCTCACCTTCTCAGAACAAGACTTACCATCACAACCATCTCATAACTGTGCTTTACACCTTGAGATTATTATTCATAAAAACAAGGTCAAAAGAGTCGGAGGTGTTTTTCTAAACATTTGTACCCTACAGTTAATCAAGAACCTGGAATATTCAGAGGATACTATTGATAAATAAAAGAGTACCACCATAAGAGCATATGATGACTAAGAATGGGTATCACAAGGCATCATTGTGCTTCCCAACCAAGTAGGACCTCTCATTGTAGAAACTACATGCCAAGTGTTAGACCTTGATCTTCCCTACAACATCTTACTTGGTCGACCATGGATCCATGCCTTAAAATATGTAGCCTCGACCTATCATCAATGTGTGAAGTTTCCTTTCAAGGGCAGAGAAATTACCATCCATGGAGATCTTGACCCTTTTTACTACTACAAGAATCTTGAGGCCAATTTCTATAAGATACCCCAAATACCCAAGAATTATGAAGGGCCTACACCATCTACCTCATTTCTTGACCTATCATCCCTTGCATCTACCTTAGCAATGAAAACACCCATTGTGCAAAAAATTCTTGACATCAAAGTAGTGATTCAGGATGGAAGTTGTGGGAACTATAAGCTAATGAAGGATACATTAGTCTTAGGAGAGCTACCTCTTTCTCCTAAATCCCACAAGAAACCCACATCTAGCACCAAAGAGCTCAAAACAATCAAGATGGAAGCTACTACTTGTAGACATGGAAAATGTACAAATTCATTTTGGCACACCTGATCCTGATTTACTAACAACATTTCCTCCTAGATCACATTCTCAGCATTCTATCCCTTAACTTGATAAATCATTATTTATTGAATTAAGTCTTCTCTTTTCAATGATTAAATTAATCAATTTAATTTAATCAACCTTGCATCGCTGTTTAATTAAATAAATCTTTTTATTTGATTAAATTCTCTAAAGTCCTCTTATTAAATTAAATGAATTAAACCTTATTTGATTTAATCTAACACCTTCCTCCTTTATTAAATAAATCAAATCATTTATTTAATGAATCATTTCCTCTCAATTTCTGACTTAAATCAATTCATAAATCTAAGTCTAAATTGTCACATCACCTAATTCTTCATTAAGTTAATCAAATCCATGTTTAACTTAATCCTTCTCACTAAAATCTTCTAGAGAATGCAACTTGCACAATAAATCAATTACTTTGATTTATTAAATCCCCTATTTTCTCTCACAAGGCATCAAAAAGGGAATATTCCTCTTTTGAATTCAAAAAGTCCAAGTGGACTTGGTCCTTCCAACAAGGCATTAAAAGCCTCTTACATGTCCTTGACCTTGAGCCAAGTGACAATAACTCCATTCCTTTTCCCTCTTCAACATGTTATTTCTCAAGTTTGAAATGCCACCTAATTGCATTTATTGGCACATTGGCCAAAACTTGCACATTCCTCATCCAATCACATGTGGACAAGTGGCACAATGCCATTTGATGAACTTTGATCCCACATTGCTCAAACTCACTCTTCTTCCAATCTTTGGAATCTATAAATTGGAGACTCTTCTCCTCAATCTTCATCCACAACTCATATGCAAAGTTACTCTCTACAATTGAGAACTAATTTTTCCCACTTCAACCAAGCTTTCACAACATTTCATATTTTGTATCAAGGTTATGCTCAAATCTCTTTGGAGATTTGACCATTTCTCTCATTCAACCAAGCATTGAAATTAGGAATTGGGAAAGGGCCAATTGCAACACATCATTGGCACCAATTCCCCCATAAGATCTTTAACTCATTTGCTTAATTAGGATTTCTTTCAAGTTCTTGTTTCATGTTCTTCATTTTCCTAATTTTATCTTAATAGGTGGATTTTATGGGGAATTCCTCAAATATTTACATGCATTCTTGAACTAACACTAAAAATGTTTGACTTCTTTGTGCATTTGTAGGTTTAGGGGTTCACACTACCTTCACCAAGTGGGGTGATCTAAATCAAGAAGATATCAATGAGGAGGATGTCTCTAAACTCCTCTATCAAGATGAACGACTTGTCCCTGTTCTTCCCATGGAATATGACAACAAAGTCTTACAGCTAATGAAAGGATGGGTTTATAACAAGAATGAGAAGATAGGATAGAATGGAAATGGCTTGCTAGAACCTATCATTCTTGAGAAATGATTAAAGAATCTTGGCCTAGGTTGTACTACTAGCAAGGTCACCCTTATTGGCAAAGGTAATTTTTCTAAATGAGACAAGGATTCCTCTTGGTTACCTACATCACATGATATGACCTTAGATGACTTCCCCCTTGATGTTGCTGACCTATTTGAGAATAACTCCCTCTTCATGATTTCCATTACATCCTTTACTCCAAGCAATCAGCTAACTGAAATATGCCTAATATACCCATAACTCATTGACATGGACCAACAAGGACCACTGATTCTAGATTTATTCAAAAATGATGAAGCAATCTTAGAATTCATGGGACTCCATGACAACCTATCATGGGTAGATCATAAATTAGGTTTTGACATAGAGCTAGACACAAGGGAATAATATAGGGGTACAATTGAATCCTTCAGTCAAAAAACTGATGAAATGTAACTAACATACATATCTTTGAGTGAAAATCACATTGTGACACTCTCTGATCCTGAAATAATAAAAAGAAAGGACATATCTGAAGGTGAAAACCTCTCTAAGATGCCCAAGGATGAGGGATTCAATCTCCCCATTATTTCAATACATCTTGAAAAGTTATCAGTTCTAGTAGAAAAGGCCACTCCCCTCAATGTGGGAATAGAAGAAGCACCCAAGATCACTTTATGTATTGAATCCTTGGTGGATGAAGAACAGAAAAACCTAGTAGCATTCTTGAAAGAGTGATGAACTAACTTTGCATGGCCATACATAGATATGTCAGGGCTCAATCCACAAGTGGTCGTGCATCACTTAGCAATCTATCCTAAAGCCAAACCAGTCAAGAAAAAGTTAAGGAAGATACAACCTCAAATAGAACTCTTGGTGAAACTAGAGTTACAAAAGCTTCTTGACGTTGGATTCATCTGACCGATAGATTATCTTGAGTGGGTTTCAAACCTAGTACCAATCTCAAAACCCACTAGGGGCATCAGAATATGCATATATTTTAGAGACATAAACAAGGAATTCCTGAAGGATGATTTCCCTCTTCCTAACATTGACCTCATCATGGACTTAATGGCTAGGCATGAAATGCTATCACTAATGGATGGTTTTTTAGGCTACTATAAGATCATAATCGCCAAGGAGGGTCAACATAAAACTACATTCACTTCTCCATGGGGAACCTATTGCTGGAATGTGATGCCATTCGGCTTAAAGAATGTAGGAGCAACCTATCAAAGAGGAATGACCCTCATATTTCATGACATTATCCATAAAACATTTAAAGATTATGTGGATGATATTTTGGAAAAATCAAAGAAAAGAAGTGAGCACATACAAGCCTTAGGACCCATCTTCGATAGGCTTGAAGAATACAAGGTAGGAATGAATCCAAAAAAGTGTCTTTGGGTTTACATTAGGGAAACTCCTTGGCTTTATCATATCACAAAGAGGGATAGAAATTGATCTAGCAAAGGTAAAATCTATCCTTGAAATGGAACCACCACAAACACTGAAGCATATGAGAGGATTAGAAGGAATATTGTAGTCTATCAGACAGTTCATAGCACAACTATTAGATAAAATCCACCCCTTTTTACATCTTCTGCATGAAGGAATAACTTACAAATGGGATGATAAATGTGATAGAGCTTTCTAGAAGATCAAGGACTACTTATTAACACCTCTAGTGTTAATTCCATCGATACCAAATAGGCCATTGATCTTATATATCTCAACAACATCAGCAACACTAGGAGCTCTTCTAGCACAACATGATGAAAATGGAAAGGAAAGAGTTGTCTATTACATCAGTAGGACATTGGTGGGTTATGAAATGAACTATTCACCTATTGAAAAAGCATGCCTAGCAATATTTTTTGTTCACAAAAATTCAGACACTACATGTTGTCACATAAATCAAACTTATTGCAAAGATCGACCCATTGAAATACATGTTATCTAAAGCAACACTCACTGGGTGAATGGCCAAATGGGTAATGATCTTAACTGAATTTGACATAGAGTATGTGTAGTGCTAGGAAATCAAAGGACAAGTAATTGTAGACCAACTAGAAGACGCACCTATCTATGCAGAGAACCCTTTGATATCTTAGTTCCCTAATGAATCGGTGTTCCTAGTCAATCTTATAGATCAATGGAATATGTACTTTGATGGATCATTCACAAAACATGGATCAGGAGTGGGTATTATTTTCATCACCCCTCAAGGCGATTGCATTCCAAAGCCATACAGGATATCATTCCCATGTACTAACAACATTGCAGAGTATGAAGCCTTAATCATAGGTCTAAGGATAGTAGTTCAATGGTAGATACAAGAGATGAAATTCTATGGAGATTTGCAGTTGGTTATCAATCAATTCAATGACGACTATCAAACTAAGGATGACAAGCTTACTCCTTACAAGAAGATGGTAGAAAGTCTCAAGGGAATTTTCATAGACATAAATTTTGAGTAGATTCCTCGCATGAACAACCGAATAGTAGATGATATGGAAATAATCAAATCATTGCTAGATACATGCCAAACAACGTCCTTCAATGTGAATTTTTCATAGAAAAACTTCTCGTACCAACTTTCAAAATCCCTAAATCTAAATTTTTGTATTCCATTTTTGGTCCTGGATCCCCATGGTATCATGACATATTTATCTACCTTAGCAGAGGAACTCTCCCATCCGATATCACCTCCAACTTTAGAAAGACCTTTTATGAAAAAGGCATCTCACTTTGTGATCCTAGGTGATACCCTTTATCGCTGAAGCTTCAAAGGTACATTACTACGATGTCTTAGCCAAGAGGAATCCTTAATCGCTTTAACAGAAGTACATAATGGAATATGTGGTTTCCATTCTAGCGGTATGACTTTAGAGAAGAAACTATTGAGGATGGGGTACTACTAGCCAACTATGGAAAAAGAATTTCATCAGTATATATAGAAATGTGTCTAGTGTCAACAAAATGGAGATTTGATTCATTCTCCAGCTTAGGAATTACAACCAATAATTACACCCCTAGCCTTTTTCATAGTGGGTACTTGACCTCATAGGAAAAATCACTCCAACCTCATCTAATGGCCAGAAGTTTATCATAACAGCCACTGAGTGCTTTACCAAGTGGGTTGAAGCCATTCCTATGACCTACATAACAAGGAAGTAAATTGCTAAATTTATCCTAAATTACCTAATTTTTCGTTACGATGTTCCACAAACCCTTATCTCAAACAACGGAACACCCTTCAAAAATTAGGATGTGAAAGGGCTATGTCAAAGATTCAACATCCAACATCAATTATATGCTCCATATTATCCATAGGGCAATGTTCAAGCTAAGGCTACAAACAAGACCATCCTAAAAATCCTAAAGAAAATGGTCAATGAAGTTGGCCATGACTGGCATCTGTAATTAAATCCCACCCTTTGGGCCTATAGAATCAATATTCATGCACCAATAGGTGCAACCCCTTTCTCCTTGGTCTATGCATCAGAAGCCATCTTTCCTATTGAGGTTGAGCTCCCATCACTACGAGTGTCACTACATAACCTAATCACTGATGAAGAATACAGAGTATCTCGACTAAATGAGCTACAATTTTTAGACAAACGTCATCTTGATTCTCTTAATCACTTGCAAGTATATCAAAACCGAGTGAAGTAGAGCTATAACAAGAAGATCAAATTTTGATCTTTCTAGGTAGGGGATCTTGTCTTAAAGCAAAATCAGAATAATCTACCAGACCAGGACAATAAAGGAAATTGTGAGCCTAACTAGTTGGGTCCCTTTGTTGTCACAACAAGCTATGGATCACGAGAATATCAACTATCAACACCTAAAAGTGAACCCTTCCAGGAGCCAACTAATAGCTTGCATCTCGAAAAAAATTATGCCTAATCTTAAAAAGGGTGTAAATGTTAGAGTAATTGGGTATTTACTTTATTAATTAAACAATATTTGTTTAATTACTTAAAGTTCCCTTTTACCTCTTTTCACTTAAGCTAACATTAGGTGCATAATAATTAATTACTTTTTAATTATTATTAAGCAAGCCTAGGGTTTTCCTTTTTAGGGTTTTCATCTATATGTAGTTGAAAACTATCTTTTGTATCATTAATTCATTTTACATTTTAGGTGAATACATTGCTCCACAGTCTTAAGCATTTCCTTAGTTGCTTCTCTTTGTTTCTCCTTGTAATAGGTTATTTGCTTGCAAAGATCTTTTGGGATTCTGTGGTGTTGTATCTTCTCAAATCCAACATGGTATCAGAGCTTCATATTTGCAGCTGCTTGTTCTTGTTTTGAAGATTTTTGTAGCCAGCATCAAAACCTGAACTGGGTATCTTTTAGATTTTGCATATCTTGCATAGATCTAGAAAAAATCACTGTTGAAAAAATGGCATGCGTCATTTTTCTCCTGGCTGAAAGTAAAAAAAAATCATTTTCTCATATTCTGCTTGTTGGATCAAGAAACAATTTCTAGGTTTTGTTTCTAGCATCAAAATATTTCTAGGTTTTTATTTTTGTTTACAAACAGTGAGTAGATTTTCCAGAAATCAAGTTAGAAATAAACATTTTTTGCCAGAAAATTAATTTCCTGCAAGCTAAATTCAATTTTTAAAAAATTCATAACTTTTGCCCACGGTGTCCGTTTTGCGCAAACGAATAGCGTTGGAAAGGTGTTACAGTGCTCTTTCTAGATCTACAGTCTATTTTATCAGAATATTTACCAGGTATTTTTTATTCAGTTTTGTGTGTTTTTACACTTTGCTCAATT
This sequence comes from Sequoiadendron giganteum, assembly GCA_007115665.2. NCBI lineage: Eukaryota > Viridiplantae > Streptophyta > Pinopsida > Cupressales > Cupressaceae > Sequoiadendron > Sequoiadendron giganteum. The sequence goes on from CM021101.1 coordinate 281,500,849, forward strand.
ACTTGGTCATCTTGACTCCTACATGGGGTTTGTTTGCGTTGGATGGGTTATTTTGAAATATTTTATCATTGCTAAGATCATTAGTCTCTGAATTTTTCATTTGAAGAGTTATCATGGGTTTCTCTACTCACCCTTCAGTTGTTCTTCTAGAACGGGGTAATTATGAGTCATGGGCAAAGGGTATACTTACACATTGTAGGTGGATTAATATTTTTCCTTATTTGTATGATCTCATACCTGAACCAGCAACTTTAGAGGGCAGATTAGCATGGGATATTATTAGAAATCACATTGCAGGAGTTATATTGTCTAGTGTTGATCATGACACTGTGTTTGTTATATCGGACATTGATTGTCTTCACCTACTTTGGACACGTCTTTGGGAGATCTATGGAGACCCTATTCTATCTCCATTCCCAGAGGATCCTACTTCAGATTGTCTCATACCCATTGCTTGGAAAGAGAATACACCATTTGATCATGATACTTTAGAGGAGCTTGAGTATTTAGACACCCTTACTTATTCCGATGGATTAGAGGTTTGTCTCCCAATTCCTACTTTTCAGACTGAGACTTCATCAGCATCTCTTGTTGTTCTTGATTCAGTGCAGTAGGGAATAATACATCTTCCAGACATAGCTACTTTGGACTCTTATGTTGCAGACATATCTTTCTTGTTTGTTGAGTCCTATATTGCAGATTTGGAGGATTATTTTGAGGACATTCATCTCCTCTACCTTGATAGTTAGGTTATCACTATTCGCCCACCATTATCCATGCATTTAGAGTTTGAGTTCCAGTATTCTCCACATCAGTTTGGATTTGGCATTATTTGTTTCCATTCAGACAGTGAGACTCTTTAGCATCCTATCATGGCACACATCTTGAGACAGATTGGTTCATCATTCTTCATAGGGTTTCTTCGATACAGGTCCATGGATCCATTTCTTCCCAAGGGGAGGAATATCATTTGCCGCTTCAGGATCTCCTTTTGGATTCTACATCAGGCATCTACCATTGTGATAGGAGTTTCTTCATTGTGTGGGGGCCTTCTTCTCTCTTTCTATCTCTCCTATGGAGATCATTGTACATGTACTTATATGATAGAAGTTGTCTATGGCGGGTATCATGTTATCCACCTCCTATCCTTCTTTCATTAGTGCATTGCATTCCTTCCTTGCATTCTATTTTGGGGATGAGTTTTGTTCCCAATGGGTTTTCTTCTTTACCCCATTTCATTTAGTTTGCATTGATTTTGTACATGGGTACCTGATATGGCCTTGTTGTCGGGACCCATTGCTTTTGCTTTCAGTAGCTTCTTCTAGGTTTTAGCTTCTCCCTATGTCTATCTTAAGGGGGGTGTTAGAGTAATTGGGTATTTACTTTATTAATTAAACAATATTTGTTTAATTACTTAAAGTTCCCTTTTACCTCTTTTCACTTAAGCTAACATTAGGTGCATAATAATTAATTACTTTATTAATTATTATTGTGCAAGCCTAGGGTTTTCTGTTTTAGGGTTTTCATCTATATGTAGTTGAAAACTATCTTTTGTATCATTAATTCATTTTACATTTTAGGTGAATACATTGCTCCACATTCTTGAGCATTTCCTTTGTTGCTTCTCTTTGTTTCTCCTTGTAACAAGTTATTTGCTTGCAAAGATCTTTTGGGCTTCTGTGGTGTTGTATCTTCTCAACTCCAACAGTAAAATCTAAAAATACAAAAAAATAAGAAATAATATTGAAAAAGTAAAGAAAAAAATCATCCTCTAGTGAAAACCACTTTAGTGGTGCTTTGGGTAAGTGCCTTGGTGAAAACCTGGCAAACAGGTGCCTCGCATAAATAAAGCATCTCCATCTATTCTTTGCCTCATCCTCCATCCATTGCCTCATTCATTCCATCACCCATCTGCATCCTTATCATGGCTTGATGTTGTGAAGTATCTTATCCCCTTTAGTACTACTTGGAATATTCCTAAGGTTATTTTTTCCTACCTATATCAAGGTAGTCTATTGCGTCACACTAGGGGTAATTTGTTATGGATCATATCGGGTTCTTGTATATCTTAAGGTTAAATCTCATCAAAAATCCCAAAAAAATTCATAAAATGTTCATCAAAAACTCCAAAAACATTTGCAAAATCCTATACAGCTAAAATCCAAAAACATTCATAAAATTATAAAGGGAAAAATCCAAAACATCTAGAAAACATCAAAATCCCTAAAAAGGTCAAATCATCAAAACTCCAAAAATAGTTCCCTTGTCGAACTACGTTATTTCTGAGCTTGAACGTAGGCAAGGCCATCATTGATGTGCCCCTGAGACAGCCTAGGCCAGTCATTTAGGAATCCATCATAATAAAAGGACATCACTTCACTTGTTTATATCTCATTTGTCAATAAGTTGAGTCAATCGAACTACATGGTCTCTATGTGTATAACATGGTAAGGCTAATCTTTAATCAGGCCCCAAGGCCCCTAGGATAGCTCTTTTAGGCTAGGTTCTTGGTCAAAACTTGGAAAATCCCAAAACACTCAAATATCAGAAAAATCAAAAACATTTAAAAACTTAGAAAACTCTCTAAACATTCAAATACTCCAAAAAAGCTCCCAAAACATTTAAATATCATAAAACCCCAAAATATTAGAAAACCTTGGAAAACCCTAAATAGCCTCAAATAATAGAAAACCAAAAACATTTGTATAAACTTTCAAAAAGACCAAAAACAACGTCAAAACATTTTTAAAATACCAAAAACATTGAAATATTCTAAAAATCCCAAAACCATCCATCCCATTTCACTTTCACTCACAATAAAATTCCATCCATAATAAATTGATCATTCCCTTCAACCTTTGGCAAAACAAATAGAAAGCAAGTATAGCAAGTCGTAAAGTGAGAACTTAAGGGTTAAAATCTAAAGTCTATATCATAGGTAAATGCATCAATGAAGTTTGTATCAACGGCTTATCATAAAGCTCATCATCATCCTAACATCAAACAACCCTTTGATCAACATTTCCTAGGATGTATCCTTCCTACGATGGACATCAGTATCATACATCACCTTAGCTATATTTAAATTGGCAAGAGATATAGATAACACTAACTATTTGTCTCTGATCTTTTCTTCTGATTTATCTTAATGACCCATTCTGAGGACCTCTTAATGATGTCGATAAAAATGATTTAGAGAGAAAGGAATGGGGCATCAATCATTATCTTTCATTTATTGTGCTTGTGGGTATTCTTGTAAAATAATCTTGGTGCATACTTGTTTGGAGTATGTTGTTGTTTATTGCATATGCTTTGGTCCAATATATTCTAAGTTTCTAACTTACATTCTGACGAGGTTTTTGTATGTCAAGATATGAACAAGAACTATTCTATTTTTTTGTAGAGTCAAATTCCATTACACTAGATACAATGACATCCTAGTTATCAATACATTGATGCATCATATCTATGTGTTATATCAAATAATAAGGAATGATGGAAAACCCCAATCCTAAGATTTGAGAAAATTGTCATCATGCATTCATCATCATCATGCATTTCTCATCACCATCTCTAATAAAGTCTCGGTGGATCATAGAATCGTTGGATCTTATGAAGAAGTCATCAAAATCAATGGTCATTCATTTTGTTTCTTCTATATTCGCATCGCGCTAAACCGATATCATGATAGTCAATAAAAACATCATCAATGCATCCATCCTGCATCCACAAATCATCAACATGCATACATCTCATAAAACATACATATTGCATCATCATTATCATTTAAGTTGTGACAAATAATATAGATTTGTTATTTTAAGCATTTTAAATTGTTTCATACATCGCATCATCACATCATAATCATAAGCATTTGTATTATCCATACATATGCATACATCATCATCATAAAACTGCATAGAAAATACATAAAAAGAAAATGCATCCATAACATTTACATGCATAATCATAGCATATCATATCATCCCATAATATATCATGAAAAGATATTGAAAAAGAGTTAACATTTCATCCATCCATAGCATTACATCGCATATCATCGCACATCGTTACATAAGCATACATAAAGTTTATCCATACATGATAAAATATAAGCATGTCACATCATATCAAAATGCATCCATGCAATCATAAGCATGAAATAAGATGAACACATCATATCGAATCCATATCCATATCATATATATATATCAAAAAACAAATATCATGGTACAACATCTAAATCAGTGTATGTACATCGAACATAAATACAATATCCACAAGGCTATCAAAAATGAGCCCATAAATGTATATATGTGTAAAGAATCGGGCAACAAATCAAAAAAAAATTATACAATCGAGCTAGCCCTGATGTTTGCTCCCCTCTCCAGCCTGTCTCTCTAGTTGATCCTTAGCCCTGGGCCATGCATCACTTATCTATGATTATTCATGCTTTTTGAGCACTTATGGAACATCTCTATAATAATGCATCATGTGGTAGGGTGCCTCGGTCACTGTATCTTTGTATATCCTGGCAGATATAGTCTTTCCCTATGTAGTTGTTGTCATCACCTCTATTTGTTGTTGACAACCGATCTCCTAGTCTCTCTCAATAGTCATGACCTATAACTTTTTCCTCTCTTGATCTCTCTCTACAATAATGGTCACAACCTATTGTTGTGCCTGATCCCTCTCAGTCGTAATCACCAAAATTTGTCGGTAGGCCTAATCCTACTCACCTGTAATGACCTACACTTGTTGTTGTTGTTGAATTTGTAAATCCTAAGGATCTTGTGGTGGTGGTTGCACTAGTTGTTGCTACACTGGATGCTACTAGATAGGAGGTTATTGTGGAGGTATTTGATCCACTGGTGGTGCCCCCAAAATCTACCCATCTTCTCCCTTGCCTCTACCTCTTCCCACTCCCCTCCCTCTAGGTCTCCCTCATGGAGGAGCACCCATTGGATTTGTTAACCTACGAGGGGGTGTAAACCATGCATCATATACAAGCATCATCTGAGTGTCCACCTATCCCTAGTCATATGCCCATGACTGTGCAACCAGCTACCAAAACCCCTCAACCACCTTAGGAGTTGGGATCATGGGTTCCTAAGTGGGTACCTCTCGAGCTGATCTGGAAAATATGGCCCTGTATGCATCGTCTAGCCTATCTTATGGCTCTCCAAACTATCAAGCCACCCTTTCTATCAATTATATCTCAATAATAATGTTCTCTCAACCCTGCATGTACCAGGTTTATCTTGTAAAGAACAACTATTGACCCTGCATGTACCAGGTTTATCTTGTAAAGAACAACTATTGAACATCATCATACCATGTGGGCATCTGTAGCCAGGGTCACCATCTGAAGACTATCATATCATTGATGACCTCATGCCAGTATGGAATTCCAAGCTACCCAATGTGTCATAATGTAATGGAACCTCAATACCTCCAAACCACGGGGTCATTTGGCTCTACATCAACCATCTAAACAATCGAACGAAGTATAGCAATGTGCTCCCAAGCCCAAATGTGTAGCAAGGTAACTCTTGTCCCGATTTCTCTTCCATTGCAATAGACAAAGTTCTACATGTCATGATACAATGAAGAAAACATCACTGACCCGCATGAAAACTATGTACTCTTGTAGAGCATCCAATTCCATACCAAGCCCCATCTTGGGCCGAATCCTCTACTTTGTTGGTTTGGAGCGACCAAACCTAAAATGATGGCTACAACTATCAATCTAAAGGTGGGCACTCGACCTCTATACATCTTAAGGTTGATCTGTGAAGTGGATAGAATGATATCCTCAATCTCCATCATCTTGTGACATGCATCATAACCGACATCGACATCATATATCACACGCTCACAATGTATCAGCAAATGTAGTATTTTCCATACATCCTCTAATGTTACTATCATCTTTGTAGACATGGAAAAAATACATTTTTCATCCTACACATCTGATCCTAATCTTACTAACATCAATTCATCTTCAATCATCTCATTCTAATCATCACATTTCATCTCTTAATTAAATAAATCAAATTTATTTGATTAAGTCATCATCTTCTGTTAATTAAATAAATCATTTTATTTAATTAATCCTATAGTCTCTCTTTTAATTAAATAATACACTTTATTTAATTAAATCTCTAAATTCATCTCCTTAAATTAAATAAATTAATCTTTATTTAATTTAATCTAACATCATCCCCTTTAATTAAATAAATCAATCTTTATTTAATTAAATCTAAATCCCTTATTCCTCTCAACTTTGATTTAAATAAATCCTAAAATCTAAGTCAAAATTGTCAAATCACCTAATTCTACTTAATTTGATCAAATCATGATTAAATCTAATCACTTCAATCCTCTATATTTTACAACTTGCACCAATAAATATATTTAATTGATTTATTAATTCATCTATTTTCCCTCAAATTGGCATCAAAAGAAAATATTCTTCAAATTTGAAAATCCCTCCAAAAGGGATGAGTACATCGAACAAGGCATTAAAGGCCTCTTAGATGTCCTTTTCCTTGAGCCAAGTGGAATTTACTCCATTTTCCTCTCCCTCCAACTTATCATTTCACTATTTTCAAATTTTACCTTATTGCATTTATGTGCACATTCATCTAAATGTGCTCATTCCTCCTCCAATCACATATGGACAAGTGGCCTCCTCTCATTGGTTAGTCTTTTATCCCACATTCATCCATTTTTCTTATTCTTCCATTCTTCAAATCTATAAATATAGGGCTTCTCCTATTGAATTGATCATCCACAATCCATGCAAGCTTATTATACTCAATTTCACTTGCAATTTCATCTATTTTTATCATAGTTTCATAGTTTTCAGCAATCTTCTCAAGGTTTTGTCAAATTTGCATCAAGGAATCAAGAATCATCATCCAAGATCATCCAATCACACAAAGGATTTGGGGAAGGGCCATTTCCTACACATAAATGGCACCAATTCCCCCATGGGATTGATAGTTTGTACACTACAATAGGATTCTATTGCTTTCATTTGTGTTGTTTTTCATTTTTATTCCTATTTTGATGTTTAAATCTAATTTCATGGGGAATTTTGCTTCTTACTTACATTTTGATCTAATATTGTGTTTGTTCTTTGTGTTTGTGGAGGTATAGAATCTCCATTCACATTTTGGTGCTAGAATGAGGGCGAATCTGAAGGATTTCATCACGTTTTTTGAGAAATTTTGTGTTTTTTGTGTTTTTTTGTTTTGCATTCCATAGGAAACTCCACCGCTATCAGTCAAGCGGTGCTATATTGTGCCACTCGAAATTCCAAACTCCATCGCTGGAGTCTTCCCGCCCGAAAATTTTGAATTCCAAACTCAACTGCGAGCTTTCCAAACTCCAAATAGCGTCGCTGGAAAAATAGAGCCACAATCGTGGTCTTTGTTTTACTGTAGAGTGCCACTCTTAGTCATCAGTGGCACTATATTGTGCCATTGACATTTCCAAACAGCATCGCACCCACTGATAGTGCTGCTGCAGTTGGGTAAAAGGCAGAATATTGGTCATTTTAACATGTGCTTTTTTCCATTTTGGTTATTTGAACTTCTAACTGTTTTTCAGTCTTTGTTTTTACAGTATTAACCAATTTTTGTAGGTTGGCTTGATCGAAGTAAAGAAAGGGAATGAAGACCAAAGGTTGTCCATGTCATCATTAACTCATTGTATCTAGTGTTTTTAAACACTTTAGGGAGAAATTATAATCCCTCTTCCAAGGAGTTGCTATATTCTTGCTTTTTAGGTTCACTAAATTTCATTTGGGCTTAAAAAGAACAAGACAAAAGGCTAAAAATAATCATAGGAAAACTCACTAAATTTTCTTTTGGGACTTAATACATGAAAAAACAACTATCACACTTCCAAATTGGTGCTTAAAAATAACTCACATTATTTCTTTGTGGTTAAAATGAACATGTGTTCTACTTGTTTTGTAATCCCTTTCACAAGTTAATATCATCAAAAAGATGTATGCACTTCTCTCACGCTCTATAGCGATCTTAAGAATCAGAAGTCTTTTTTGCGATATTAGGTTGTGTAATTGATTACCTCCACATTTCAAATTGGGTTCTTAAAATTGAACAAATCTTGCGAGTGTTCTCTCTTTGTTTCTCAACAAATATCAATCAAACTATGGATATGTTTGCTTGCTTTTGTTTATCTTTGAGGGCCTGTATTGGTGGGAAAAAGTAATCACCCCAAGGGAACGACCCAACTAGTAACACGCTAAAGCCAGGTGACTTCCAGTCAGTATATAAGTGTGGGTACTCAAGGAAAGTTCAAGTATCATGAGGATCATTCTAACAAGAAGGGAAGTAATAGTCTCTTGCCGCATGAATGGTCCCCCATGAACGGAATGCACGCATTAAAACCTCTTGTTTAGAAAGGCCAAAATCCTTAACTATTTGTTGGTACATGAACGGTCATTCTGAAGCCACCCCACATTCTTACGGCTTTTAGTAGAGATGAGAAGCATGTCATGGGAGATTCATGGGTACTGATGCTTGGCTAACCTGAGAAGCGAATGCACTATAAGGGAGAGCCTGTGTGGTCAAGCATCTAATCATCTGCTAAGAGTAAGCGTAGCTAGATTTATCCAAGTGGGAACCCAACAATTATTGTCTTTTCATGCTAGGATTGTGCATTTTCTTGAAATCCGAACACTTTGCTTGGATCTCAAAACATTTGAAAAAAAAAACATTCACAAGATCCTCAAGATTTCAAACCCTTTAGGAGAAGAAAATACCTTTGAATAATTCAAGTACTCTTGCTTGCCCTAGGGATTTCATCCTTAGAGGCATCTAAGTATTTTGGTTTAATCATAATTTGTTCTCACTAAAGTCAACATTAGGAAACTTTTGCCTTAATTTCCTCAATTCTCCACATAATGGACTTTGTGGGATGAGAAGTTAGGACATTAGACATCAAGTTTGAAAATCTATTCAAGAAGTGTTTGTGGTAAAAATAAATCATTAAGAAAAGCTAAGAAACAATTGAACCCCACACATGTGTTCTTCCAAATGATTTCCCAAAAGATCAAAATCCGAAAACCAAAGTTCAAAATTCTTAGTCCAAAAGCTCATGAAGAAATCCTTTCAAGATTTCACGGAGTTAGAGAAAGTTTGGTTTACAATTTTTACAAGAATTCTTCAAGGAACAATCCTAAATTGTATGAGTTTTATTGCCAACAAAATCCAAGTCTCTTTCAAAGGTTTTCATTTCTTACATTGGAAGTACCAAGTGTGCTCTTAAATACCGAGGTCTTATAGAAAGGAGTTCTGTCTAGGTCTAATCTAGGATCAAAATCATCATTCTCACCCATCCTTAAAACATCAAAATCAAATTTCATTCCACCAACAACTCTTGGAAATATTCAAAACATCATTCATGCTAGACCTTTTTGGCAAATCCAAATCATCATGTTTGGTTAGATATGTGTAGATGAATCCTCCTCCATATATTTGATCAAATTATCAATCCTTGTGAACAAGTCTACCTCTGGATAACATCCAACGTCCTGAGGTTTATAAGTTCTTTATCTGAAAGTGAAACCAAATCAAAATCATCTTGTTTGGCTAGGAGTGTTTATATGAATCCTTCTTTACACGCTTAGTCAAATTATCATCTTGTGTACAAGTTTACTCTAGGACAACATCCAACCTCTTAGAGTTTATGAGTTCACTATCCAAATCAAGCCAAATTCAAAATCTAATCAAACTCCCAAAATTCTAGCATCTCCTTCAAGATTTCTCAAGAGTTCAATCATCTGTATCACCCACCTTCTGTTTATCTCATCATCACCCTTTGATCCTTAATTATCCTAGTTCTTCTCTTTTTGTGCCTAAATTTAGATCAATTTAAAATAATTAGAGGTTCATCTCACACATTCTTTAAAATTGATCCCTCTTTTATGGTTCAAACTAGATCGCAACATAAGAATAACATGGAAATCAACAAAGAAACATCAACTTCGAGTGATCTAAGCCAAACTACTCCTGAAATGAATCTCATTGGATCGAGCAATCCCATAACCAATCTCCCTCCATTATCACAAAATCCTCAAGAGGAGGGTCAAGTAGAGGACATCACCAACAATGTATCAGGGATGACACAAGATGAAATCATTGAAATGGTTCAAAATATTGAGACTCATAGAATTGTCAATGCCATGTTGAGGCTCAATCCCTCTCTATACATCTTTGAGTTAGCGAAATAATGGACCAAAACTCCCTTTTTACTATGACATAAGCACTATTATGGAGATGCATCTTGGGATCATTCCCCCAATCTCATTCACACCTCCATTTCAAATCATCACTCAAAGCATCCCACAAATCACATCATCCATTGCTCCAACTCAACTGATTGTTAACAAGGGAAGCTTGTTGCTTCATGCACTTCAAACACATCCCCTCGTGAGCAATCGAGGTTCAGATGCAAACCCCATACCGGATCAATCTGCCCTGGTGAATCATTTACACCTATATGTTTTTCTCACATTTCATGACTCCACCAATCCAACTTATTTTCACGCAACACCGGCATATCCCCTCATCACACAAACATCTCTACCCATGATCTCACAAGGAGAGGGTGAATTTTTCAGAGCAGGGGGAATCCTTGATCCCTCCTCATCATCACTTTTCCAAGGGAATACACCACCATTCCCACCATTACCATTGACATCCACATCACCCCTTGGGTTGGGCCTTCCACCTTTACCAATCATCAATCAAAAAAATCCAAGTAACCCCCCTATAACTAATCAAAACATCATACCGAATCCTCCCATCTTGCCATCGATATCACAACAATAGGAGGCAACCATTCAATCAACCTCAGTGATCAACACATCATCTACCATTCCCTAAGTATCTCAAAACATGGTCTCCCAAGGACCAAGTATCTCAATCACACTATCCACCACCCGAACCCCTATCATCACTACAATGATCCCTCTCATCACAACAACCAACATTATTCCTAATCCACCACCACCACTGCCAAACCCCAACATGGAAAACTCATTCAGCACCATGTTGCAAGTAGCTCAATAGGCTACCTATCAAAAGGCACTTCATCAAAATCAACAAGCTTCACATCTAGCTACTCAACAAGCGTAAGCACAATTAGCGGCAAAACAAGTGCAATAGGCGCAACAAGCTGCCCAAGCCCAAGATTTACTCCAACAATAGCATGTCGCTCAAGCTGCATAAGTAGCTCAAACAGCTCAAGCCGCATAGGCTACTCAGGCTGCACGAGCATCCCAACAAGCACAAGCTCAAGCTCAGCAGGCACAAGCACAAGCACAATACTAGGCATAATTGCAAGCAATCCATCAATAAGCATATCAACAAGCCTTGCAATATTATCAAGCATAGCAGCAAGTGACTCAATAGCATGCCCAACAACAAGCTTTGTTGGCACAACAGCAGCAAGACCAACAACAAGTGTTGTTAGCACAACAGCAACAGGACCAACAACAAGCGTTGGTGTAACAACAAATGCAAGCATATCACCAAGCCTTAATTATGCAACAAAGCTTGCAGCAAACTCTCTCCAACATTCTACCCGCCAATCAAACACCTCAAAGTATGTTCACTCCACCTCCTGATCTGCAAGATGATGTGACAGCACAAATAAAACTTCTCTCACAGCAAGTGCTTGATCTGCAATCAAGAAAGACAACAAGGACACCAATCAATTTGTGCCCATATCCTTTCGAAAGGAGCTTGGCAATGGTACCATTCCCAAAGGGATTTGAAATGCCTAAATTTGACAAATATCATGAGTTGGGAAACCCTGAGATCATATCAGGGAATTCCAAGTACATTGCATGGAAGTCACTTACAATGATACATATCTAAGGTAGATATTTCCTCGAAGATTGGTTGGCCCCGCCATGGAGAGGTTCTCTCATCTACCTATGGGAATCAGAACATTCCAAGAAATTGTAGATGCATTCTTAAAGAACTATGCATTCAACATTGGCATGGATGTTAGTTTAGAGGAATTATCGGCGCTTAAACAAGGAAAGGGGGAATCATTCAGTTCCTTCCTACAACATTGGTGATCCAAAGCCAACAGGATCAAATGGGCCATGCCAGAGGAACAACAAATTTGCACCATCATTGCCAATCTCGAGAAAACCTTGGCATTCCATCTAAATATGCAGTGCATCACCACGTATGACCAGTTGATCCCCAAGGTGCTCAACATCGAACGAGTCCTTACTACATAAGGGGGGACACCCACATATCTAGAATATCAGGACAACCATCCTTCTACTAGCTATAATGAAAAACCTCGCATGTGGGTGAAAAATAGGAATGTCACCAATGATGGTGTGGTCGATGCCAAGGTCATGATCAATGCTCAAAAATAGAATGCCCAAACATATCATCAACCGCAAAACAACAATCGCAAAAACATGCAAACCAATGCGGTGTCACAACCACCTCCCAACAATCAAATCAACAACCTAAATAATCAAGGGGGACCACCTTCATGAAACAAATATCCCCCCAAGATAAAGTTTACTACTCTTGGGGAATCAATTGAATCCATCATGAAGAAATTGGTAGACAAGAATCTCATTAAAATCCCCACATCCTAGAAGTATCAAGAGCCTATGGTGAAACCACCTTGGTACAATGAAAATTTCCTTTGTGATTATCATAAAATCAAGTGGCACACAACAACCAATTGCATGAAACTAAAAAATGTCATCCAAGACCTCATCAATGACAAGATCATAAACGTGGAACAACCAGCTGATAATCAAGATCTAAAGATCTACACGAATTTGATGTTGGACCATAACCAAGGAAATAACAAAGGGAAGCAAAAGTATGGCAATGTTAACCACGTGTATGAAGGATTTGTTGCATCCTTAGATGAATTGGTCATTGTTGTTAGCATCAAAGGAGCCAATATCAATTGTGGAGTCACCACATGCGGTGGAAAATTCAACATTGCTACATCATCACAGCCACCTAGGGCATCCGCCTCCAATCCAAAATCCACTCCCAATGGCTACAATTTCTTGGAACAATTGAAACGAACCCACGCTCAGATCTCCATCATGGAGTTGTTGAAGACTTCATTCGCTCACAAAGAAATCCTTGAGGATGCATTGGCTTCATCCACCGTCTCTCCCAATCTTGATATAGAGAAATTCGAAGCTATGGTCGAAAAAATTATTACCCCAAATCTCCTTGCATTTTTTGATCAGGACTTCCCCGCCCAACCATCTCACAAACGTGTACTTCACCTTGAAGTCCTGGTTCTTTAAAACAAAGTTAAGAGGGTCTTTGTGGATGGGGGTTCAGGCCTCAACATTTTTTCACTCAAGCTTATAAAGAATCTGGGAATCTCTAAAGATTCCATTAAAAAATCTAAGGGTATCACAATCAAGGCTTATGACAATCAAGAAAGAGTGTCTCAGGGCACTATTCAACTCCCTATTAAAGTAGGGTCAGCCCTTATGGAAACTACCTATTAGGTGCTTGACCTTGATCAACCTTATAATATCCTCCTGGGGCACCCATGGATCCATGGGATGCAAGCAGTTGCATCAATGTTCCATTAATGCGTCAAGTTTTCATACCAAAATCAAAAGGTCACAATCTATGGTGATCCTGAGCCCTTCGCCTATTGCAAGAACCTAGAAACCAAGTACTATAAAATTCCCCAAGTCCCAAAGAATGATGAAGGCCCCTCAACTCCATAAATAGATCCATCCAACACAGCATCCACTTATGGGACAAAGACACCTGCCATCCCTGATATATCTGACATCAAGCTTATAATCCAAGACAATGGACGTGGGGAATACAAAATGAAGAAGGGAGTCTTTATGGTCAGGGAGTTACCTCAATCCCCTAGATCCCATAGACAACCACAGCCTGCCAATACAATAGCTTAAACCTTCAAACTGGATCCCTCTCGATTCAGAAGGTGGGGTGATCTAGGCCAAGAAATGATTGATGAGCGATATGTATCTAGTCTCCTCTATCAAGATGAAAGACCTGTATTAGCCCTTCCTATGGATGATGCAAATAGATAACTTCAATTAATGTTGGGTATGGGCTATAACAGGAATGGAAGTCTGGGAAAGAACAGCGATGGTCGATTGGAACCTATCATTGTTGAGAAACAAATGAAAAATCTTGGCCCGGGGTGTACCCCTCTGAGTGTAACCATACGTGGTAGAAGTCCCCCGATTAAGGCAGTCAAGACTCCCCCTCAACTATCGACAGCCGCCCTCCAATTACCCGTGTCCATAGGTTGAGTCATAGATAACTTTACCTTTGACATAGCTGATGTGTGTAGTAGTGGTGATGACGAGGATACCATAACTGGCTTACCCATGCTTTTTGAAGATTCCTCCCTTCTCATGATTAGCACCCTATCTTTTGAGATGGACCACCAAACCCACAAAATAAACTTGGTCTACCCCCAACTCATTGATTACAACCAACGAGGACCACCAATTCTAGACACATTCAAAAATGATGAGGCACTCTTGGAACTCATGGGATTATGGGATACAATACCAAATGGAGATCATAAGGTTGGGTTTGACATCATACCAGACACTCAAGCTTATTAAGAGGAGATGATTGAATCCTTCACTCACAAAAGTTAGAAATTGAGAATAATCTCAAGGTCCTTGAGTGAAAACCACACTGTGGCACACTCTGACCCAAAAATAGTAAAAATAAAGGATGCATCCAATGATGAAAACCTCTCTGAGGTGACAGAGGGTGAAGGATTTAGTCTTCCCCTCAGTTCCCTTCATCAAGAAAAGTCAGCAGTCTTGGCAGAATAGTGCAATCCAGTCAACCTAGGTACAGAAGAACTTCCACACATAACATTTTATGTTGAGTCACTTCTCACAAAAGAACAGGAACTCCTAATTGCATTCCTAAAATAAAGAAAGGTAAAATTTGCATGGACTTATGTTGACATGCCTAGGCTTGATCCAGAGGTCGTAGTTCATCATTTAGTTGTATATCCTAAAGTAAAACCTGTCAGGGAAAAGCTGAGAAAAATGCATCCACAAATAGTTTTATTGGTAAAAAAGAAATTGCAGAAGCTCCTAAATGTAGGGTTCATACGCCCAATTGACTATCCAAAGTGGGTATCAAACCTGGTACCTATTTCAAAGCCCAATGGGGGCATCTGTATCTACATGGACTTCAAATACTTAAACAAAGCGTGTCCCAAGGATGACTTTCCACTACCCACCATCAACATGATAGTGGATATGACAGTCGTACATGAGATTCTATCACTAATGGACGGGTTCTCAAGATATAATCAGATCATGATAGCAAAGGAAGACCAGCACAAGATAGCGTTCACTTGTCCGTGGGAAACATACTGCTAGAATATGATGCCATTTGGGCTAAAAAATGTAGAAGGAACTTATCAGAGAGCCCTGACACTGATCTTTCATGAAATGATTCATAAGACTATGGAAGATTATGTGGATGACATATTGGCTAAATCAAGGAAAAGATGAGACCACATATTAGCTCTTAGATCCAATTTGACAAGTTTGAAAAGTACAAGGTTTGACTTAATCCAAAGAAGTGTGTCTTCAAAGTACAATCAGGAAATCTCTTGCGCTATTTCATTTCAATGAGAGGAATTGAGGTAGATCCCACCAAGGTCAAGTCAATCCTAGAAATGGAAGCACCCAGAACATTGAAGTAGCTGAGAGGCCTACAAGGAAGACTCTAGTCTATCTGTTGATTCATCCCATAGCTGGAAAACAAACAGATCCCATATTCTCATCTACTCCACAAGGCGATAGCATACAAATGGGATGAGAAATGTGACCAAACATTCTCTAATTATATAAATATCTTCCCTGTAATATAGATCTAGGTTAGAACATGCATGCAATAATATTAATCATTCAATGGAATGCAAAGGAGAAATCATGAGAAAAGGAATGAGACTAGAACAGTCTCACCCATTTCTCTCCTCCATGACTACTTCCATTGTACCTCATCAAGCTTGTTGTTGTGAAAATGAATGCCCTCAGCCTTTGTGTGAGCAAACTAATATATGCCTAGCCCTTAAGCAAATGCCTTTGAAGGATTTAATAAAATGAATCTATATGCAAACTAGAAAAGTTAATTCTAATATGCAAGTTATTAAAATAAGCCTATGTGTGATATGAAAATGCCAAATGAGACTACCAAAATAATAATAAATTAAACGATCGATCCTGAAAATGAGATCAAGATTGTCATTTTATAGAAAATACAATCTTGGATGGACGGTCGAGATGACAGATTTGAGGAATGCCCTAGAATCAAAGGTCAAGATTCAAGCAACTCTCAATTATTGTTAGGGAAAAATGCCCACATGTGTGAATAAGATTTAATTAAATGAATTAAATCAAGACTGAATGTGACAATTGAGATGAAATTAGTAAAAATCAAAAGACAAGAGGATGAGATTTTAGAAAATGAGTAATTTTAGCAATTACTTGATTTGTAGAAGATTCTTTCCATTTTGAATTAAATTAATTCAAAATATGGATTTGTGAGATAATGAGTAATTGATTTTTGAAATTAATTACTAAATGAAGAATCGGTTAACTATGTGAAGTCATTTTTAAATAAATTGTTTTATTTAAAAATAAGGAAATGTCACATAAGGAAATTAAATAATTAAGAATAATTATTTAATTTAGAAGAGGTAGTTAATTAATTAAATAAATTAATGAATCTATTTAATTAAGAGAGGATTTAGGAATTAGTGACATATTAAATCAATATATTAAAATATATTAATTTAATAATTAGGAGGACATTAATGATACGGATTAATTAAATAAATTGATTGACTTTATTTAATTATTAGAAGACTTTGATAATTAAAATAAATAAATAAGATTTATTTATTTAATAATCATGAAGAATGAAAGATTATGAATTAATTAAATAATTGTGAATTATTTAATTAATAGTTGAATGTGGGTTAGAAACATAATTAAAATGTCATAATTATGCCATGATGAAAAGTGGTAAAATAGTGCTTGCAGGTCTTGGTCATTTTTATGTGTCTACATTTGCCCCTCTTTGTCATGATGCAGCTTCTTGTGTTATGGCAAAGAAAAACAAGTCTAGAATATGCCCCAATGCAAAATAGGTTGAGGAAGAATGATGAGGAGGTAGTGGTATGCCCCCTCGAGAGGATAGTTGGGTTCAGAGGACACAAGTGTGCTCTCGAAATTGATGAAAGGACTAGAAGATGAAAGACAAAAGATAAGGATGATAATGATGCGGACTAGAAGAAATATTAGAGAGAACAAAGATGGATGTTAGGATAGAAGGAAATGCAAGTTAGTGCGGAAAATGAAATGCATGTTAGAATCCTTCAATATTTGCCAAGGTACTAATAATTGTTGCTCGAATCATCATTGGGTGGTAAAAATGACACAAATGGACAACAAACACCATGGTATGACATAGACCAAGGTGTGCGAGGTCATCCAATTGTAAGACAGACAATTACAGACAAGGAATGTCCTAACTCATACTAGAGGCCAATTTGCCCCAGTCTTTTTGTTAAGACAATCCACAGACAGCAGTCAAAGAAAAATAAAATAGGTCATGAGACGTCGTCGCACCTCTAAATCCTTCAGGGGACATCCTCGAGGTAGCTAGTAACATGACCAAAAAAGACAAGTCAACTAAAAAGATAAGACAAAATAGCCAAAAATTCACAGTCATTTACAGGTATTGCCAATGTGTGTTTGTCGGAGATTAGTTGCTTGATAGGTTGACAGTTATGATGGTTCTAATGGTTTGACGGTGCCTAAGGTCAGGAAGGACACGTCCTGAAAAGGAAAAATGACACTTTGACAAGATCCAAAATCCAAGAAGGACACATCTTGAGGAGGACCAAAAAGTGACGAGATTGACATTTTGACTAATGCTTTGACAAGCTGACTGATGTTGATTGTATAATTGGTTGGACAATGTTGTTTGATTTTGACCAAATTTTGATGTTGACGTTCGAATGACTTTCTTGTGCCAAGTGTGACCATGTCTGTGTTATTTGATTGACGCGAACATGTTTGACTTATGATTTTATACTGACAAACCTAAAAGGACTGACCTAATGTCTCGAGGATTCAAAGATGAGTCTTGCCTACGTAGCAAATGTGCAAAGACAACGTAGTTCAGACTTGGACAAAAGATTGACTGACGGGACTAATTGGACTAACCAGACAGAGATTGACTTTGACTCTATTTTGTTTTTTTTTTTTTTACTTTGATTTGGATGTTTTTGTATTTTCTCAGGACAAATTTCAAATTTTTAGGTCTTTTTGAGGACTTTTTCTAATTTTTATGACTTTTTGATGCTTTATGAAAAAAAGTGACAAATGCATGTGAATGATGTCAACGCACATGAATCCAAGGACAACCATGATTTTGCTACTAGCCAAGCTGAATACCGACGGATAGGTGATGATGACAATGACAATGTTGTTTGACATGGGAAGGACACATCCCGAAACAACGTGAAAATGACAATGTTGTTTGACGTGGGAAGGACACATCCCGAAACAACGTGAAGATGACAATGTTATGACAATAGTATAAAAGTCTGCAGCAAGCCTAGGGACAAAGCCAAGGAATGTTTTGGATAATGTGCTAGGGTGCCATATTGTTGCATTTGCAATGACTTGGATAGAATGATAAGGGATCTGTAAACCATTGACAAGGGAAACCAAGATGGGTGATAGGTATAAGGCAAGAAAGACTGATGACTTGGACTAGGAGAATTATCATATTCTCTCCAAGGACGATGTTTCATAGTGAAAAGGAGGCTATGAAGATACTGATATAATACTTTGTGACTATGTGTATGACCAAAGGATGGACATGTCAAAAAAATTTCCAAAGTATGATTTGTGTTTGTGCCTTAGTCTTTGTCAAGATCAAAATAGGTAGAAAAATGGATGGACATGATAGAGCCAAGATGGATGAATGGAAAATGTCATGGGAAATGCATGGGAGATGAGACAACTTTCCCCCAAGTGTAATGGTCCACATAGATGATTTATTCTACACATGATGCCTGTTTGCTAGGTTTTCATCATGGTACTTATCCAAAGCGCCTGTTTGTCAGGTTTTCACTGTTGGACGAAATTTTTCTCTTCACTGTTTTTGATATTTTCTGATTTTTTGGTGTCACCATGATGCCTGTTTGCCAGGTTTTCATCAAGGGATGATTTTTTTGAATTTTTATTTTTTTTTGTATTTTTGCATTTTTGCCGGATAGCCTTGATGCTTTATATGACCCCTGACTATGTTGAAGCCTTTGACGATGTCGATGTAGATATTGGTGCCATGACATGCCAATAATGACCTTTCTAAAGTAGTTGCCTTGTTAGGATGATAGCGCTTGCATAAACCTGATTGATGTCATTGTGATCTTTGTTGATACTAGAGTTGGCTTTATCAGAATACGCACATCGCGATAGAGTGCCATGAGAGTCCTGATGTTAGAGAGTTGTTGCCAAGATGCGACGAATTTTTGACATGGAATGTTTGGAATTTAAGGATGATGTAGGATTATGATGGATGATGGTGGACATGGATGGGTTGGTTGGATGTTTGGATGTAACTATTTTTACTCTCCAAACTTTGGGTGTTGGGTTAGGATGTTGTTTGGAACCAACATTTTCATATGTCTTTCTTGATGGCCATTTTGACGGAGGTTGACATGTATGTGGGAATCCTCTTGTGTTGTGGCTCCACATTTTGATTGACTTTTCAATTTTTCATCTTTTCTTTGCCTGATTCTTGACTTGATCCATTTTGTTTTGGGATCCATTTTAGCTTCATTTGTCCACTTGACTTTTTGTCTGATTTGATGGCCTTTGACATTTGATTTTGTATTTTGTAAGACTTTTGTTGGTTCCAAATGGAAGGTTTATTCATGTTGGAATGATGGTTTGGGGTGTGGAGGGAAGGGGTATTGGCAACAATCTTATGACAAGGACTACTCATGATACCCATTTTGACATTTGTATTTGATTTTCTGACTGATGGATAGCCAAGACCTTAATGTTTGTAATGTTCTTGAACTTGTACAAGTTCCAGAATTCCTTGCTCGTGTAGGCCTAATCCTTTGCCTTGATAATGCATGTTCTGACAGATTTTGTTGGCGATGGGATACTTGTTACTTTGGAAGCAAGATGATAACCCATCATTATTAGGGAGATTAATGCTTGAAATATTCTCCTCTGTAAGAAAGCCTGCTCTGAAAAACTTAGATGATCCTAACCGATAGGATGTTGTAGCTTTATTGACATTTTGGACAGATTTGTGATTGATATCTTCAGTCTGCTTATGTGACATGTCGAACTCCTATGATTTCATTGGTGCTTCCAAGTCTATGTCAAAACCATCTTCATAGTCATTGTCATAGAGCCCACTAAATTCAGCTATAGCTTGATCATTTGCAAATATGTCCATGCTAGAATATTCTTGCTCTAGTGGTAGATCATCTATGTGTCCCATGGAGGCAAGTGTCTCACTTTTGGGAGTGTCAATACTTGGAGTTTGAATGGGATCATCTTCAAGAGTTTCATTGTGAATGGCATAGAGGTCAAGGAGTGGATCATTTTGGACTTCTTGATCAAAGATAGTGTCTTGATCAAAGATGGGTGCATTTTGAATGTCATGATTGGAAATAAGATCTTGACCAAAGATAGGGTCATCTTGAATGACATG
The DNA here is from genome assembly GCA_007115665.2 of Sequoiadendron giganteum. Lineage (NCBI taxonomy): Eukaryota > Viridiplantae > Streptophyta > Pinopsida > Cupressales > Cupressaceae > Sequoiadendron > Sequoiadendron giganteum. The sequence continues at coordinate 281,521,671 of CM021101.1, forward strand.
GCTATGAATGGACTCTTGAGTGAGGATAGGTGTATTTGGTGTTCCATGATTGTCCAGGAGGACTTCTTGAATGGAAGTAAAGATGGAGTCATGGAATGGACTACTTTGATCTTGACATGACGATGATGTTATAATGTTGTGCTTTGGACTTGCCTCTTGACATGTATCCTCAAATGTATGCAAGGAGATGGGACTTTGGAGACTATGACTAGATATGTTTTCATGACAAGATGGATTGTCTTGGAATGGATTGGTGCATGACGGATTAGGATAGGACATGGAGTTTTGGACTTGGTTGAGGGATGATGGGCTAGAATAGGACATGACCGCCTAACAAGGATATGATGTGGATGGACGACTAGGATATGACGTGGGTGGAGGACTAGTATATGACGAAGGACTAGGATATGACATGAATGGAAGACTCTGATATGGCGTGGATGGAGGACTAGCATATGATGAAGGACTAGGATATGACATGAATGGAAGATTTTGATATGACGTGGATGAAGGACTAAGATATGATGTGGAGGCTTGGAATGGATTAATGGAGGGTTGGTTTCCCTTGTCAAAGTTAGGGTGGGTATGACTAAATGGAAGTTTGTTGTGACTCAGTGCCATGGATGGTGTTATGGGACCCTTGATAGTAGATGGATAGAGGACTAGGACTATTGGACTGTTGGTAAGAGGGATGGATGGATGAAAGACTAGAGGGTGAGGTGCATTTGGACTTGCATTGGAGGTATAGCGTTTTGAAGTCTCTAGCAAGTTGTGTTTGACCATTACTTTTGAATTTGCATTCAATTTGACTAGCAAGCATGTCATCGTGACTTGAAGACATGATGGTGGATGAAATGAGACTAAGACTATGCAAAGTGAAAATGCAAAGTTATAAAAGGGGATGCCTTATGTCGAATGATTTTTAGGAAAGGTTTTCTAACCGCTCAAAGTCTGGCCAATGTCTCTGATTGGATTGTCAAAGGACTGATTTGTAGGACAAGATGATAAAATGACAAGGTGAGACTTCCACACTAGACTTATGAGTTGGAAGTAGCTCACCAAAGGACGATGACTTAGGATTAATTTGTTTTGACTTGGTCCACTGATAACGTATTTTTGAGACAAAAGTTTTGACAAAGGAAGGAAAGTTTTCCTATCCCAAAGGTGTAAATTTGAGGACTTAAGACTTTTCTTATGAAGATGAGGATGACGGATTGCAAGCTAGATGAAGACTAAAATGTGAAGATGGATGACTTGGACAAGTGCCTTGTTGGTTTTAGACAGAGACTTCTGGGAAAAGATGCCAGTAAAATTGGGTTGCAAAAGTTTGGCCTCTGGTTTTTGATAGAATTAATGTTTTCCTAATTGACAGGCAAATGCGTCATTTTAAGGTCTCAAATGCGATGCACTAAAACAAATGCATTGTAGGATTTCGACTTGTTTTGCAATTTGGAAAATGCGGTGTTTGGGATTGCAAATGTGGTTTGAAAGGTCAAATGTGTTGCGGTATGATGAATGCGTCATTTGATGAGGCCGATGCACGACAGACAGCCGATTGCATTTTTAGGACTTGCAAATGCGACTCAATATAGCAAATGCGGTGGGACACTCATAAATGCGACTCAGTATGTTTCAATTGTGGCTCACCAGAGCGTATGCGGCTCAGGGTGACTCAAATGCGGCTCATCAGAGCGAATGCGGCACACAAGGTAACGCTTGCAGTTTATTAGAGTGATTGTGTTGCAATAGACAATTTTTTAGAAAACCGAGCACTGTTTTGAAGTTTTGACAAGTGTTTTGACCCAGATTTTTGATGTTCAGTTTGTTGAAGTATGTTTAAAATAGTTGGCAAACATAGAAATTAAAATATTAAGTGTGTGTTCAAGCAGACTCACTCTTAATAGTCAAAGGTTCATTGTAACAATCACAGCCCACATCTTAAAATCACGTCGACTCACACAGCCTTGTCACCCCCTAGAGGGTGCCCATGTTTTTGTTTTTTCCAGGTGCGTACTCAAGGTGACAGAAGTGGATACCGAATACCCTGAGCAAACAATCTGTGGTGATTATATGGTGAGTGTCTTGGGGGGAGATTATTCCCTCCCCTTGCACCGTGATTAAGACAATGTCTGGATACTGACTCGGCTGGCTTATACACTATAGTTCTTATTCAAGGTTTTTGTTCGGCACAGCAAATGATAAACTCCCTCAGGAGACCTCCCAACCTTTAGAACAAAGGTTTTGGGGATGGTTATCTTTGCACACTGCCGTTGAATTGTGGACTTTCCCCGAATTCGCTTTTGATTATAGTGGGTTGGAAAACCTGGCTTTGGTTGTTCCCATAGGGTGAGTACTTTTTCCCACTATGGCAAGCCTTCTAAAGGTTGTAATAAAGCAATAAATGCATAAGGAAAATGGGTAAGTCTAGTTTTTTTATCACCTAGTAAAGGGGAAAGCATATACCTATTACCCCACAAACACAACAAAAGGATGTTCAATTTTAAGCCCAAATGAAGATTATCTAAACTAGGTGAAGATGTTGCTTCACAAAGACATGGTGTTCATTTTTAACCAAAAAGAAGAGTAGTGGTGACTACCCTAGGATTGATAAATTCCCATTAAATTAGATGTTTATCCTAGGATTGATAAATACCAATTAATGTGTTTATCCTAGGGTTGGTTCTTTTTAATCCAGAAAATAAAAGAACATAAAAACTAATCGATTTCTGGTCGCGGATGCGTCGAATCCAGATTACAAATCTAACAAAAATAAAAAATTGAATTTTTACCAGTCATTTGCGGCTCGACCAATGCGGCTCGGCAAATGCGGCTTGGCAAATGCGGCGCGGCAAATGCGGCTCGGCAGGCAGTTGTGGCTCGCGTAGGCTGGCTTGTTAGATGCGGCGTAGGATGTCGTTTGCAGTTCTAGTTTTATCAAATGCGTGGCACAGTGGCAAATGCAGCTTGATAGAGCAGTTGCGTCATTTTAGGCTATGGTTGCGGCTTTCTATGCACCTGTACCTGCAAAAAAAATAAAAAAATTCTGAAGTCGTACGAACCTGCAAATGTGTGTTAGAATGTCGGGTTCACCAATGTAATGATCTAAATATCTTCCCTATAATACAGATCTAGGTTAGAACATGCATGCAATAATATTAATCATTCAATGGAATGCAAAGGAGAAATCATGAGAAAAGGAATGAGACTAGAACAGTCTCACCCATTTCTCTCCTCCATGACTACTTCCATTGTACCTCCTCAAGCTTGTTGTTGTGAAAATGAATGCCCTCAGCCTTTGTGTGAGCAAACTAATATATGCTTAGCCCTTAAGCAAATGCCTTTGAAGGATTTAATAAAATGAATCTATATGCAAACTAGAAAAGTTAATTCTAATATGCAAGTTATTAAAATAAGCCTATGTGTGATATGAAAATGCCAAATGAGACTACCAAAATAATAATAAATTAAATGATCGATCCTGAAAATGAGATCAAGATTGTCATTTTATAGAAAATAGAATCTTGAATGGACGGTCGAGATGAGAGATTTGAGGAATGCCCTAGAATTAAAGGTCAAGATTCAATAAAGCAACTCTCAATTAGGGTTAGGGCAAAATGCCCACATGTGTGAATAAGATTTAATTAAATGAATTAAATCAAGACTGAATGTGATAGTTGAGATGAAATTAGTAAAAATCAAAAGACAAGAGGATGAGATTTTAGAAAATGAGTAATTTTAGCAATTACTTGATTTGTAGAAGATTCTTTCCATTTTGAATTAAATTAATTCAAAATATGGATTTGTGAGATAATGAGTAATTGATTTTTGAAATTAATTACTAAATGAAGAATCAGTTAACTATGTGAAGTCATTTTTAAATAAATTGTTTTATTTAAAAATAAGGAAATGTCACATAAGGAAATTAAATAATTAAGAATAATTATTTAATTTAGAAGAGGTAGTTAATTAATTAAATAAATTAATGAATCTATTTAATTAAGAGAGGATTTAGGAATTAGTGACATATTAAATCAATATATTAAAATATATTGATTTAATAATCAGGAGGACATTAATGATACGGATTAATTAAATAAATTGATTGAATTTATTTAATTATTAGAAGACTTTGACAATTAAAATAAATAAATAAGATTTTTTTATTTAATAATCATGAAGAATGAAAGATTATGAATTAATTAAATAATTGTGAATTATTTAATTAATAGTTGAATGTGGGTTAGAAACATAATTAAAATGTCATAATTATGCCATGACGAAAAGTGGTAAAATAGTGCTTGCAGGTCTTGGTCATTTTTATGTGTCTACACATTCAGCAAAATCAAGGAATACCTACTCACACCACCAGTTCTAATGTCGCCAATTCCAGGCAAACCGTTAATCGTATACATGTCAGCAACAGCGGCAGCCCTCGACGCTCTCTTAGCCCAGCATGATGAAAATGGAAGGGAGAGAGAAATTTATTACGTCAGTAGGACCATGGTAGGACATGAGCTAAATTACACACCTATTGAGAAAGCCTGTCTAGCAGTCGTTTTTGCAGCTCAAAAGTTCAGACATTACATGTTAGCACACCAAATCAAGCTCATTGCAAAAATAGGTCCACTCAAATACCTACTCTCCAAAGAAACTCTCACAGGATGGAAAACTGAGTGGATTATGATCCTAATCGAGCATGACATCAAGTATGTCAAATTCAAGGCCATCAAAGGACAAGCAATCATAGACCAACTAGCAGAGGCACATATATATGTAGAAAATCCACTTGTCTCAAAGTTCCTTGATGAATCTATCTTCAACCTCAACGTAGAAAATCATTGGAAGATGTATTTCAATGGATCCTACACACAACATGGGTCAAGAGCAGGAATCTTCTTCATCACTCATCAAGGGGACTGCATACCTAAATCCTACAAGTTGTCATTCCCATGCACAAACAACACCGCAGAGTATGAGGCTCTTGTCATATGGCTAAGGATTGTAGTGCAATGGTAGATTATGGCTCTTAAGGTATATGGAGACTCATAGCTCATAATCAACCAAGTAAACAATGAATATCAAAAAAAGGACGACAAACTGACTCCATACAAGAAATTGGTGGAGAGCCTTAAGAAGTCATTTATTGATATTATATTTGAACAGCTACCCAAAGCAAACAACAGAGTAGCGGATACAATGGCAACCATCAGATCACTCCTGGAGATCCTGCACAACATCCCAAAATAGGAATTCCTTGTAGAGAAGCTTCTCGTACCAGCATTCGAGGTACCAGAGTCTAAATTTGTGTGCAAAATCATTGGTCCTGGTGATCCTTGGTATCATGAAATTTACACCTACTTAAGAATAGGGGTCCTTCCCACTGACATAACCCCAAACCTTAAAAGAGTTTTTGTCAAAAAATATTCATGTTTCGTCATCCTAAGAGAAACCCTGTACCGTAGGAGCATTGAAGGGACCCTATTACATTTCCTAAACACTGAGGAAGCCTTGACTGCTTTAACCAAGGTACATAATGGCATTTGTGGTTCACACTCGAGCAGTATGACTTTGACCAATAAACTGTTGAGGATCGGATACTATTGGCCTACTATGGAAAGAGAAGCACATGACTATGTTAGAAGATGTTTGTAGTGTCAACAACATGGGGACCTCATCCATGCACCAGCTCAGGAGCTCAATCCCATTATCACACCATGGCCTTTTTTGCAGTGGGCACTCGATCTCATTGGTAAAATCACCCCCACCTCATCCAATGGCCATAAGTTCATCATCACCGCCACGAAGTATTTCACAAAGTGGGTCGAAGCCATACCCATGACCTACATAATAGGAAAGTAGATATCCAAGTTCATCCTGAATTACCTAATTTATCGCTACGGTGTCCCTCAAGCCATTATCTCATATAATGGGACACCTTTCAAAAATCAGGAGGTTCATGACCTATGCTATAAATTCAATATCCCACATCATTTTTCCACTTTGTATTATCCCCAAGGCAATGGCCAAGCAGAAGCCACCAATAAAACCATTATGAAAATCCTTAAGAAAATAGTCAATGACATTGGTCGTGACTGTCATCTGCAGCTAAATCCCACCTTATGGTCTTATCGCACAAGAATTCACATACCAACAAGTGCCACCCCCTTCTTTCTGGTCTATAGATCAAAGGCCATCCTCCCCATTGAGATCAAGCTCCCGTCCCTGAGGATATCACTGCAAAATCTCATTACAGATGAAGAATATCGAGTCTCACGACTCAATGAGGTAGAGTTACTGGATGAGCGATGCATGGATTCCCTAAACCACTTGCAAGTCTATTAGAATCACCTCAAGTGAAGCTACAACAAGAAAATAAAGAGGCGGAACTTCCAAATCGGCAAGCTAGTACTGAAGGAAAATCAGAAGAACATGCCAAATCCAGAGAGCAGGGGAAAGTTTGAGCCCAACTAGTTGGGACCATTTGTCATCACGAAAAGCTATAAATCAAGAGCCTACTAGCTATCAATACACGAAGGGGAGCCTCTATAGGATCCCATGAATAGCTCTCATCTCAAAAAAATTTATACCTGATCTTTGAAGGGTAAAACCAAAAATACAAAAATATAAAAATCCAAAAAAAATCAGAAAAAGGATTAAAAACAGTAAAGAAAAAAATCATCCTCTAGTGAAAACCACTTCGGTGGTGCTTTGGACAAGTACCTTGGTGAAAACCTCACAAACAGGTGCCTTGTGTAAATAAATCACTCTCCATCCACCAGGATCTTCACAGCTTATTCTGCAAACTTATCATTCATCCATCGCATTCCATTGATCCTTCTATTCACCCATTTGCATCTGCACCATAGTTTGATCTTGTGTTTGTATCATGTTCCACCCTAATACTACTTGGCACATTCCTAAGGTCAGTTTGTCCTACCTTTATCGAATTAGTCTATCGCATCACGTTGGGGGCATGTTCTTGTACCTACATCAAATCAAATTCGTGTATATTTTTGTGATCTTCCTTAAAATCAAAAATCCAAAAACATCCAAATCATATCAAAATCTCAAAAATCAAAGCAGTGGGTCATCATACTGAACTACATCATCTATGAGCTTGAACATAGGCAAGGTTGATCTTTGATCATCCCTCAAGACACTTTAGGATAGTCCTTTGGGCATTCATCACGGTAAAATGGCAATTTGTTTGTCCATCTATCTCAGCATTCAATCAAGTCTATGTCAGTCAAACTACGTGGTCTCTGTGTGTATAACTTAGGAAAGTCTAATCTATTGATTAGCTCTCGAGACCCTGAAGATAGGTCTTTAGGTTAGTCTATTGGTCATAAATCTCAAAAATACCAAAAAAAATTGAAAAACCCAAAAATCAAAATAGCCACAAAACATTTCAAAACATCAAAAACATCCAAAAATCTGAAAAAACCCAAAATGGTGCATCCATCTCATCTCGCTTTCACCTACTATAATCTCATTCATAATAAATCAATCATAATTTTTATCCTTTGGTAAGTCAGTCGAAAGCAAGTCTAGCAGGTTCAAAAGTGAAAGCTCAATCGTCAAAGTCTCAAGTCTAGTTCAGTAAGTCCGCGAGTTAATCAATTCGGAGTATCAATAGCTTATCATCCAGTCAATCTCATCATCACCTGATCACAACATGTCCTAGGATGCATCCTTCCTACAATGGACATCAACATTAGGCATCACCATAGTTTAGTCTTGGCTAGCGGTATGAAGAACATTAGCTTGTTTGTTTACTTTATCTGCTCCCATTGACTTATCTTATTTTGTGCTCATTCCAATGACCTCTCATTAATATCTAAATAGAAAGATTTAGAGAGAAAGAATGGGGTAACGATCATTATCTTTTTATCTATTATGCTTGTTGGATATTATTGTAACTTCGTCATGCATGCTTTGTTTGGTTTGTAGGGAGGGTGTTTTAGATGTCTTGTTGACTATTACATAGGAAGGCTTTATTTTCTATGTTTTGGTCCAAGATGTGTAGAATATCTGAACTACATTCTGAATAAGTTTGCGTACATCAAGTGTGAACAATAGTACTCCTATCTAATTTTCAAGTCAAAGTCCATCACACTAGGTACAACGCCATCCTGTTTCTTTATACCTTGATGCATCGTACCAATGTGTATTATCAAACATTAAGTAAATGGCCCTTTTAAAATCCCAACTCCTTATTATCATCATCATTAATAAGGTAAGCTTGTTGGATCTTCTTTCTTCTGTCTTCTTTCCATACTAACATGGTACCATGACAATTACTCAAAAACATCACTAAAATATATCCGCCCTACATCCACCAATCATCAACACAATGCATATCATATAGGAAATATAGGTGCATTACATTTTATCATTAATATAGGTTCATTGCTATTATCTGTATTTCATTATATAATCACATATCATATCATTTCATTATATATCCATATTTACATCATATCATAATAACTTCATTATTTTCATTTTATATAATAATCATTTCACATTATCATAACACTTCATATTACTTGCATTACATATGCATTCATAAAATCATTACGAAATACATATCATAAAACATCATCTTACATCATCTCATAATCATGTGCATTACATCATCCATGAGATTACATTTATACCATTATTGCATATTAACATTGGCATCTCATAGGTCATCTTGCACCATACATAATCATTCCATATCAATGCATTGCATTTATTATCACATAGGGCATTAGTAAATTATCCATTACATAAATCACATATCATATCATCATATATCATAAATCACTACATTATCATATCATAAGGAAACATTATTCATCATACAACATTATTTTATAACATAACATTGCATTCATTATAGGACTCATTGCATTACATCATTACATTTATATATATTACCATTACATATCATATATTATAAATACCATGTAACATCTCACATCATTGCATTCATATCCTATTACATACAAGCATCACATTTGCATATCATATATCATCCATAAATGCATGAGAAAAAGAAACAAAATACATACACCTGCATATCACTGCACATTTCATAATCATGGTACATCACATAATCCATTTAGGACATAATATAGAAAATCATTTGCATATCATGATTGCATCCATACATTGTCACCATAAAATGCATAGAAAATATACAAAAAGAAATGCATCCATAATCACTGCATCATATTATAACACATAGGAAAAAATGCATCCATCCATCATGCATGAGTAAGGTAGGACATCACATAAATCGAACCATCTCATATATATATATATATATAATGAGTAACTGTCGAGGTACAAGCTCAGGATCAAATGTGTATAAATCAAAATATATGATACAATCAGGGCAATAAAAAATCAGAGCCCATGGATCAAAAATGAATATTGTCTCTAATCAAAATGAGGAACTAGCCCTACTAGTTGTTGCCATCTCCAACTTGTCTCTCGGCATGGTCCTCAAGTGGCCTCATCCCTGTCTGTTGGGAGTACTTTGGCACCTGAGCTGCTGCTAGCACTGCCTACCTATAATGGAGCCTGTAATACTCTACCTCTCTCACGGCCTCCTGATTTTCTCATATAGATATTGTCCAACCCTGGGATGCAGAGGTTGTGCTCTCAAGATGCCACCTCTGGCCTATCTCCTAGTCTCTCTCAGACCTTGCTTTGTCCCTCTCTACCGTGAGCACCTGCACCTGTGCCTATAACTATTGAATCATGGCATCCTGGTGGTTTGGTTGTGCTCGTGGTGGTGATGAGGGTTGTTGTTGTGGAACTTCTTTATCCCCATCTCTGGGTTGATCCTAGGGAGGTGTCTGTTGTGCCTGATCTCGGGGTAGTATCTGTTGTGGCTGCACCCAGGGTGGTGTCTGATGTGGCTAGTGTGGAGGTGGCCCACATCCTCCCCTATCCCCATCCCCATATCCATCCCCATCCCCTTGCCTCCCTGTCCCTACCCTCGGTTGGCTGACCTACCTCTGGGCCTCCGTTGTGGGAGTATCACACCTAGAACTATAAGTCTGAGGGGTGGTCTGAACCAATCTGTATATGTTATTGTAACCCCTACATCCCCCTAACCTTGATCGTATGGCCACGGCCTGGCCACCAGTTGCCTGAATGATGTGACCATCTTGTTTACTAGGATGGGTTTGACCAATGCAGTCTCCCTCGTAGTACAGGTGAAGATGGCCACGTACTGGTCATTGGGTCTGTCATGTATATCTCCAAACTATCTGGTCACTCTGTCTAGTAGATATCTCTCAATAATGGTGTGCTCTCAACCCTATATCAATCTATCCTACTGAGCAAAAAAGAGTTGTTGTGCATTATCAAACCAAGGACCCATTCCAAGCCAGGGCCTCCAGGTAAACATTGTCATCTCATCGAGGACCCTCTACCAATGGGTGATACCACCTACCCCTATGTGTGTGAAGGTGATCTGAGCCCCTTTGTACCTCCAAACAATGGGATCATCTAACTCCAAGGCAACCACTGTGACCTGTGGGTGAAGCACTACAATCCACTCCCAAGCCCAAACATGCAACAAGGTAACACCGGCCCCAATGGCTCTATTGTCTAAATATGTGAGCTCATGCAAATCTCTATAGAGCGAGGCCAACATCATTGGCCCCCATACAAGGCACTCCCTATGGAATAGAATTCGCTCCCATGGTAGCCCCCACCTTGGACTGAAGTATTAGCCCCACCGATCTGGAGCCATAAGCCCTGATATGATAGCTGCAATAATAAGTCTGAATGTGGGCATTGTGCCCCGATATCTCTCTAAATCAATCTGCCCCTCAAAGAAGATGATCACCTCAAGCTCCATGATCTCATAGCACATGTCCCTCCCAGCATCCACATCATAGATAACCCTCTCTCTGTGGATGGACAACCGCAGGATGTGCCAAACATCCTCTAGAGTGACTATGGCCTCACCAATGGGCAAGTGAAACAAAGATGTCTCATTGTGCCACCTCTCTGCTAGGGTTGTTATCATCCCTAGGTGTGTCCAAACGGGATGAGCATAGGTGACATACCAAATTCCTATGGCCCCAAGTTGCTCCTGGAGCAACTCATGTAACCCATCTAACCAACTAAGCACCGGGCATTTGTGCTCCCGAGAATGTAATATCCTGAAGTCCTCCTATGCGAGAAAGGTCACTGCATCAAGTTTCAAAAAAAATCAAGCTCTCATCCTAAGTTCCCGCAATTCAAATAGAAAATGTGACGTTCTTTGCAATTGCGGTGCAGTTTGCAAACTCCAAACTACACCACGACGGTGCAATTTGACTGTGCCCTTAAGTCCTAAACTCCAAAAAGACTCTCCACGATGCACTTCTCACAAGCGGCCAACTTAAACCCTAAACCTTAATTTCTAAACTGGCTCATGGCGGAACCCTACGTATATGCAGTGCACTTTGAGGCCGTGCGACACCGATTTTGCATTTTCAGTGACACTATATAGCACCGCTTGACTCAAATTTGACTTTGACCCTATTTATTGCACGAAAAAAATTGAAATGAAAAGTCAAGGAGGGGGTACATACCACTGGTCCTGCATTGGTTGGTCGTTGGTACACTCATCCTTACTTCGACACGTGTCATGGAAGCAATCTTTGTGCCATCTCGATCAAAGCTCAAAGCTCAAAGCGTGAATTTCTCTAAAGGTTAAGTCTGAAAATGATTTGAAAGTGACCCCTTGAGGTCTATTTAAGCCTAAAAAATAGGGTTTTTTGACCTAATTTAGTCGTTTAGCTAGGGTTTTGGATCCCCAAACCCATTTTTGCCTGACCAAGGACCGTTTTGTATCATTTTTGGCATTTTGGCACATTTTTTGGCATCCCAGACCTTTTTTGGACCCGTCGGATAGCTTGTCCCTTTTTTTCGCGAGATCACCCAAAAATCCAAATTTTCTTCTGATCTCTCAAGGGGGCAGTATACCAGCATAATCCTCTCATTGAGGCAGTAGTGGGGCATCTAAAAAATTTTAAAAAAATGAATTTTGATCTTGACAGTTTATTCTTTGAACCAACGCAACAGGTACATTGCTTCAAAGAGGGGCAAAATGTAAACATGGAAAAAATACATTTTTGATCCTACACATCCGATCCTGATCTTACTAACATCAGTTCATCCTAAATAATCTCTTTCTAATCATCACATTTCATCTCTTAATTAAATAAATGAAATTTATCTGATTAAATCATCATCTTTTGTTAATTAAATAAATCATTTTATTTAATTAATCCTATAGTCTCTCTTTTAATTAAATAATTCACTTTATTTAATTAAATCTCTAAAATCATCTCCTTAAATTAAATAAATTAATCTTTATTTGATTTAATCTAACATCATCCCCTTTAATTAATAAATATTTATTTAACTAAATCTAAATCCCTTATTCCTCTCAACTTTGCTTTAAATAAATCCTAAAATCTAAGTCAAAATTGTCAAATCACCTAATTTCTACTTAATTTGATCAAATCATGATTAAATCTAATCACTTCAATCCTCTAGATTTTGCAACTTGCACCAATATATCAATTTAATTGATTTATTAATTCATCTATTTTCCCTCAACTTGGCATAAAAAGAAAATATTCTTCAAATTTGAAAATCCCTCCAAAAGGGATGAGTACATCCAACAAGGCATTAAAGGCCTCTTACATGTCCTTTGCCTTGAGCCAAGTGAAATTTACTCCATTTTCCTCTCCCTCCAACTTGTCATTTCACTATTTTCAAATTCCACCTAATTGCATTTATGTGCACAGTCATCTAAATGTGTTCATTCCTCCTCCAATCACATATGGACAAGTGGCCTCCTCTCATTGGTTAGTCTTTTATCCCACATTCATCCATTTTTCTTATTCTTCCATTCTTCAAATCTATAAATATAGGGCGTCTCCTATTGAATTGATCATCCACAATCCATGCAAGCTTACTACACTCAATTTCACTTGCAATTTCATCTATTTTTATCATAGTTTCATCATTTTTAGCAATCTTATCAAGGTTTTGTCAAATTTGCATCAAGGAATCAAGAATCGTCATCTAAGATCATCCAATCACACAAAGGAGTTGGGAAAGGGCCATCTTCTACACATAAATGGCACCAATTCCCCCATGGGATTGATAGTTTGTTCATTACAATACGATTCTATTGCTTTCATTTGTGTTGTTTTTCATTTCTATTCCTATTTTGATGTTTAAATCTAATTTCATGGGGAATGTTGCTTCTTACTTGCATTTTGATCTAATATTGTGTTTTCTATTTATGTTTGTGTAGGTATAGAATCTCCATTTACAGTCTTGACTGTCAGAAGGTGGAACAATGAAGTCTAACCATGCCATCGCTCGCACAACGCAGTCATCATAGCCAGATGTGTTCAGACAATGGGCATATATGTGATGTACCATAGGCCAATCTCTCTTAGGTGCTCCTGGTGCAACTTAGATAAATCACCAAGTCTCTCCAAAACTATGGCTCGGTGCTCATAAGACATCAAGGTTGGAATGACCTCTTGCACCCACGACATGCACGACATCAAAATTCAAAAAAAAATGACTCAGTTTGGAATTTTCAACTCCAAAATGATAGTAGCATCGCTATTTACAATAGTGTCGCTATATTTCAAATTCCAAATTGCGACGCCTAAAGGCATTCAAATTGCAAATCAAAAATCACATCGCCAAAAACACATGTGTTGTGATTTAATATTTAGAAACCCTAACCCTAATTTTCAAATCGAGAAGTGTGTCACTATAAACATATGCATCGTAATTTAAAATTGGAAACCCTAATTCTAAATTGTGAATTGTATTGCAATATACATATGCATTGCTAAAATTCAATTTAGCATAATTGATTCTCAAATGGGCATCACCATATAGCGACATCACTAAAGTTTAAATTTCAAAGAGCAATAAATGCATCAAAAATTCAAATTTTAAATCAAGTTTCGGATCACATACCAGTGGTCCTGCACTTGGAAGCCTCTAGTGCTCTCAAACTCAATTGGAAATGTGTTGTGGAAGCTCTCTTAGCACCATTTTGTCAGAGGGTTAGAGCTCAAAATGCAAGAAATCGCTAAGGTGTGAATACACAAATGAATTGAAAGTGGCCCTTCTTAGCTTATTTATACATCAAAATTAGGGTTTTTTTCCCTATTTTAACCTTCAAGCTAGGGATTATCATCATTTTCACCAATTTTTCCAATCTGAAGGTATTTTGCATCATTTTGTATGTTTTTGGCATGATTTTTACATCCAAGAACCTTTATGGACCCTTAGGGCAGCTTTTCCCCTTTGTCAAGAAATCAACCCAAAATTTAAAATTTCTACCCAATTTCTCAAGGGGGCAGGGAATCAGCTTAATCCTTCAATAGTGGGGCATCAAAAAATCAAAAAGTTTGTATTTAAGCAGCAATTTTTTAATCTGAAGAGCATCAGTCTTTGAATCAAAGCAGCAAGTACCTCGCTTCAAAGAGGGGCAAAATATAAACACTGAAAAATGTCTTGAATGATATCATGCACTTGAATCAAGTATACTAACATCATTTCCTCTCAAAACCCATCCTCTTTTCACTTAATTAATTAAATTAAGGGTATGTGCAGGATCATCATGGAAAAAACAGGCCCTTAAGTGGCAATGAAAATTTTAAAAAATCAGAGTTAGGAAACTTGACGTAAAAATTTGAATAAGTTATCTATATTATTTCAAAAATATGTAAGAATAGAATCTGTAGAAAATTGAATGTAGTTTCTAAACTACTAGATATATTTTATTTTATTTTAAATCTATTTGGGGAAATTTTGAAATTTCAATGCAGTAGTACTTAAATTTCAAGGAAAAAATAAGAAGTAGGTGTTTGTCTGACCACCTTAACCACAATAAAATGATAATAATTTTTAATAATATTTTAGATGTAAGTAGAGGACTCATGTCCCGATGTGATGCATATTTTTTTGTATTTTTTTTCTAAGTAAATAATTAATTATGATTTTTTTATTACAACTTTTAAAAAATAAAAACTCGTATGTCTGACCACCTTAACTTGGTCAAAACATCATGAAATTCTTTTTTTTTTGTAATCCTATAGTATGCAAAGCATAGAATGTGACGCATGTTTTGGATTCAAAAAATAAGATACAGTTTGAAAGGTATAGATATTTTTCAATCAACCTATCAATCAGGACTTTAGTCGTAATTCAAATAGAAAATGAATAATAATTATTTATTAAATTCAAAATAAAGAATAATTTATATTTTTAGAAAGCTGAGAATCTCCTTTAAAAACCCTTTTCGTTTCATCAATTTAGGGTAAAAAAAAGTCGTCAGCCACATGGGCAAAGTCTAGAAAAGCAAGGTAAGCTGTTAAACATGTTTTTTCTGTTGACTTCTTAGGATTGGCATGTCCTAGCCAAATTCTGAAGCAAACCCGAACCTAATCCCTAGGTAGTAGGTTTTGTGTCAGACATATCGGATATCCGATCCAAATTGGATATCGGATTTGAATCAGATATCCGATTTTTTATATAAAATTTTAAAAAATCTAATATAATTTTTAATATATTATTTAAAAAATTGCAATTTTCAAATCAGATATCCGATTTATTTTATATATAATTTTAAAAAATCTAATATAGTTTTTAATATATGATTTAAAAAATTGCAATAAATAATTTATAGTTTATTTTAATATATCTAGTTGAGAATATACAATATGGTTTATAATTCAATATATAATTTATAATTTATGATAATCTCTTATGGAATTATGTATAATATATAATATATTATACTATTATGTATAATATTTAAATATTATTTATATATTCTAGTTAATGTATAAATATTTATATATGTATATATTAAGTTAATATATAAAATATTATATAACTAGTTAATATTACTAATATATTAAATATTTAAATATTCTCTCTTTCCCTCCCTCTCTCTCCCTCCCTTCCCCTCCTAATTCTCTCTCTCTCTCCTCTCTCTCTCCTTCTTCCCCTCTACCTTCCCCCTCCTAATTATCTCTCTCTATCTCTCCCTTTCCCTCTATCTTTCCCTCTCTTTATCTCTCCCTCTCTCCGTCTCTCTCCCCTTCTTCCACTCTTCCCCTCTCCCTTCTCCCTCCTAATTCTCTCTCTCTCTCTCTCTCTCTCTCTCTCTCTCTCTCTCTCTCTCTCTCTCTCTCTCTCTCTCTCTCTCTCTCTCTCTCTCTTTATCCTCTTCTTCCTATCTTCCCCTCTCCTTTCCCCCTCCTAATTATCTCTCCCTCGCACTCCCCTTCTTCCCCTCTCCCTTCCCCCTCCCAATTATCTCTCTCTCTCTCTCCTTCTTCCCCTCTTCCCCTTTACCTCCCCCCTCCTAATTATCTCTCTATCTCTCCCTTACCCTCTATCTT